>JALQBC010000038.1:0-416674 GCA_023375675.1 Cytospora piceicola | reverse complement strand
TGAAGGATGTGTGGACCTACACTGACCTATAACATACATAAGAATGAGACGAGGTTGATGACTGAGCATGAAAAGAGTGGGGGGGTTAATTGTCAGTTTCGCCAGACTATGCGGTATGTACTATCTTTTGTCCCTGGGATGAAGAAGAAAAGACAAGACAAGAAGAGACAAATGCCCTCCCCCCCTTGTTCATTGTGTCCAGCCCTGCTACGTGATACGAGTAATACCCGGACACCCTTGCCGGCATCATGTATCCATCTGATGTTTTTCCCTGCTGTTTCTTTACGGTCTGGTCTCCCTGATGTTATTCGGCAGAAACAATCTGGGCCCAGACTTGTGGGTTCCTGGGTTTTTCTTGTTCTGTTTCGTTTCGTTTCGTTTCGTTTCGAAACGGTTCATCCTCGGAATCATACAGACGAATCATCTATCGTGCGAAGTCGGCTTACCCCATGAATCCCATTCTTTAGCACCCCCTCCTCTCCCCCTTACTGGGCTGTAAGCCTGAGCTAGAACCCCAAAGAACATGTGCTCTTCCAAGGTTATTGTAGTGTATTTGCCAAAAGAACCCTTGATGGAAGCAATGGTTGATTCCCGATCACTGGCCGATTTGTGACCCCTTCCAGAACCACCTAGTGCAGTTCCTTTCAGGGTTGATACTGGTCAGAAGTGTGCGCCTTGCGGACGCTGCCGTAGGAACCGTTGGTTGATCGCCGCCCTCCCTCAGCTTGGCATGGTTGTCCGGTTGTCTGGCTGTCCGGGGTGCAGCACACTGCAGTAGAGCCTACAACAGCGAAGTGAGACAAGACGGACAGCACAGCGCAGGAGAATCCTCTACATCTCTGACGACTGATCGATCAATCTCCTGTCAGTCGTACCTATCATCCCAGGCACTCTGTTTGCTCTTGATCTACTCGGCGCTTAGAAACAAACAGTGGTACGAGATGCATTCACTGCTGGCAGTATTGGCAGGAAGAGAGAACACAACATGCCATCGTCTTGTTCCCCCTCATCCTTCATGAGTTGTCCCTTGAAGGAAGTGGGACCTCTTGAATGCTGCATGATCGCACCTCGGTACCATTGAGGATTTCCATAATAAATCATCCCATTGGAAAATCCTCACGTTCCCCGGCAGCAGAGAGTCCAGCCAACTTACAATCGACGAGGAGGAGCTCGACGATATCACAATTGATCAAATAGGGAACCCCCTCCCCCCTACAGTTGCACCACCTAGACTGAGATCGATCTGATATTTACACACCGCCTGCCTCCTCCCACCTCGCCCCGCGCCTGCACTGATGTCCCGAGCCATGATCTTACTCAATCTGTGTAAGTAACATTGAACTCGCCTGGATGGATTTGTGTTGCAGACTTCCCACGCCGCGTATCGCGATCCCGGGTGGAGAATCCCGAGGCCATACAGATGGAAGAGGAAATGAGCACATAATCGATGTTGGCTGAGACGAGAAGAGAGTCCCCATCATCATTACTTGGTATCAAACCGAACAGGGAAATGATGACAGCACCAACATCCAACAACACACAGTGCAGGAGCAGATGATCCTCGGATAGGGTGGGCTGGGGAGAACCAGGCCATCGGCTCTTGTCCACGTCGCTTATCTGGCCCGGTCTGTGGAGGCCGCGGGGATTTCGTCATATGAGATATCATTATCATTAGCATCATTATTATTATTAGAACTGCCCACCTCGCTGCTGGTAGGAGAGGAGTTGGGGATCATGACGAAAAGAAGTGGACTTCTTTTCCGTTGAAGGAAGCACTCGGGAGGGGGAGAAATGGGGTTCACGGGGTTGAACTCGTCCACGTTACCAGGGTTGCTACCATCAAGGTGGATTCGGCCGCCGCAGGAGACGGGAGACATCTGATTCACTACGAATACGATTACATACAAGACAAGAACTGGAAGATTGGAAGAGAAAGAGGGGAAATGGCCGAACAGGCGAGAGCTGGTAAATGTCAATATCAGCGCGTCTACCGCTACAGCGTTACTACTTGTATCTATCCATCCGTGGATGTTAGTCTTTCTCTGGGTATCACCTGTCGTCTTCCCGTGAGCCCAATCTCTCAGTCTGCCAATCTCCCAACTTCGAGTTAGCAACCAGACTAAACATAATACTATCACAGTAGAGCATTGACTCACTCACAGTGGGTACCTAGGTACAAACAACCAAAGGTCCCAGCATGGTTGAACTGAGCCCTTTCCTTTCTCTTCGCCTCTTCAACTGCCGCGAGACCTCAAGAGACCCGTGGAGAAGGGAAGAAGAGGGGGAATGGATCCATCTCATGGGACCCTCTTTCGCTGCGTCCAATGTCGTGTCTAAGATCACCCACGGTTGGTTTTTTTCCTTCCAATAATCGTCCCAACAAGTCATTGACTTACATCATAGTAGAAGAGGCCAAGAAGCTCCAGCTTCCTCGGAATGGTCGCAGAGGTACGTACACGTGTAGGCGGGAGGAGGTCAAGGCGAGGCGCGGTCTTTGTTGCGAAGCAGCCTTACAAGCGTTCCCCCGGGTCCGAGATCCCAAAAGGTCTCAGCCTCTTAGGCCGAGCCGCACACACACCCTCAATGGTGTCCCGGGCATACTCATGGTAAGCGCCATGACAGACAGTATTGGCTCTCGATGAATTCTACAAGAGACACCTATGTCATATGCAGCCTATAACAATAAAAGACCGATGAGTCAAGGTCAAGTGCGCAAGGTTCAACGGTCCAGTAGACCCAAGTCGAGAAATGCAAGTTTCGCATTGATGCAACCCATTCATTCACGGGCGTGTAAGAGGATGCAACCTCCAATGGGGTGGGTAAGCCATCAATTGCAGATTGATGATAATGACTACATTAGTGTGTGCTGCTGCGTCTCGTCTGTGACATCCCGCACATTATGCGACACACACCACCCTTCCAAGGCCCCCGGCTTCCCGCAGCGCCGCACTCTTACATGGAGGCCAGGCCGTCCGTCGCGACGGGACGGTGACGCGCCGTGCCACCGAGACGCGCCGCGTCCGCCCATCTCTGACCGGGCCGTAACGAGCTATCACTAGTGGCCAGACTGTCCAGCCAAAAGTCGTCCCCTGCAACCTCGAGAGGCGATGTCTTGGCTTTCGCCCTCGGATGCCGATCCTCCCCAGCCGGGTTCTTCTCAACGCCTGCGCTCTTCCAATCAATCTGACAAAACCTTCTCCCTCATACATCATACTTGAGGGCCAGTCGGTCTGGGCCCAGCCGCCGTCGGCCACTTCGGGGTAGACATACTGTAGATATGCATCCACATTGGGATGCCCGGCTCTCCCCTATGGGTTGCCGCCTCGGGACCTTGCGCGACGAACGACTGGATAACTATAATCTTTACACTCTCGCGTGTTTTGCACAAGCTTGGTGCTTATCCACCCATCATCATTCAAAGCAAGCACTGCCTGTCGGTGGCGAGCAAGCACCTCACTCCGCATCCGCCAGTTGCATGATCAGCCTGGCCGCCAGATCCAAGAAGGGGAACGGGCTCGTAACGTGTTTCTTCTCCAGGATCTTCCCGTCGGGCGTCTCATATCCGTCGCACTTGAAGTCGACAAGATACGAACCTGGGTCGGCCATTTCGTAGATCTGGATGTCCAGGCGCATTGCCACCACCTGGTACTCATCGTCGCCAATCTTCACCATACCGGGATCATGCAGGAGGTCCTCAGGCACGTGCGCTCCCTTGCGCAGCTTCTCCGTCTCCCACCGCACCTGGATGTGCCACGGGTCGGCCGGGAGTCTGTAGATCTTGGCGGGGTCGGTGTTCCGGCTACTCGCTGAGCGGCGATGAGACCGGGATCCTTCTTCAGCCTCGTCTTCTGAGCCGTGCAACTTGTCGTAGTCCTCGTCTGGAACCCAACTGCAGCCAAGCTTGTGAAGCGACCGATAGATGACGCCTAGAGCTTCCCAAGGCGCATTACGCGATCGGATGCCAAATTGCCACTTGGTTGCCTTCGGTTTCTTGGGTGGGTTCACCGGCGTCATGCCTTGAGGCCTCTTACTCGAGTCGTCGAGGCGAACCTGACTGCGGGTATGTGGTTTCAGTCGTCTCAGACTTTCCTGTCGGTCTTCCTCAGACCGTGGTTGTGTTGGTTCTGGCACAGAAGGAGGCAACTGGGGCTCATCGAACCCAGCCTTCTCGCGCTCCATGTAGTCCTTGTGGTAGGCAGTCAGACTGCTGGGCAGAATGCCGACCTTGGAGACGTATGGTCGTGGTGACGAGCTTGTGCCGTTGGATGCAATTGATCTCGATGAGCTCGCGAGTGGGCTTGCGCCCGAATCATGTTCTGTGTGAAGGTTTGCAACTCCCGAGGTGACCTCATTAACATTGGGTGGTGAAGGCGGGAAGTACGGATTGTTTTCTCCGAGCAGGGCTGGATTGATGTTAGTCACAGAGGCAGGCACCGGGCCGCTCGGGGGAAAGGGATATTTACGATTAACCTGCATCAGCTTGTTCTCGCGAACAATCATGTACGCATCCTTGATGGCAGACGGCTCGGCAGCCTCCAGGGCTTCCTGCACATCTTTCTTGCCATAGCCCATGGTCTTGGAGATCTTCTCGGTGACCTCGTCGTGGAGCTTCTCTTGCACGTTGGGCGAGGCGTTCGGTGCAATATCAGAGGGCTTGATGGCCTTATCTGGATCAATCCCGGTGTTGAAGAATGGCTCGGCGGGCGGTTGCAAGTACTCGGGTAAGTTCTGCATGAACCAAGGGTCTTGTCGTATCTCCGGAATAGTCGCACGCTGGACGGGGTTGACTTGGAGCATCCGGTTGATCATAGTGGCAGCACCTGGGCTCATCCACTTGGGCACAGCGTATGTTCCTCTTGCGATCTTGGCGAACAGGCTGGGGATGTGCTCGTCGTCGAACGGTAGCCTGCCAACAAGCAGGACGTATAGGATGACACCACAGCTCCAGACGTCGACCTCAGGGCCGGCATACAGCTTGCCTCCAATGACTTCGGGTGCGGCGTAGTTGGGGCTGCCACAGCTCGTCTTGAGGAAGTTGCCGTCTGTCATGATGTTGCTGAGACCGAAGTCGGCAATCTTGACGTTGAGGTTGTCGTCAAGCAGCAGATTCTCGGGCTTCAGATCTCGGTGTACAATCTTATGTCTGTGGCAGTACTCGACGGCGCAGAGCATCTGCTGGAAGAACCGCCGTGCCTTATCTTCCTCCATACGGCCGTGTTGCACGATGTAGTCGAACAGCTCTCCGCCGGCGTACTCTAGGACCATGATGATCTCGTTCGAGGTCTTGATAACGGTGTACCTGAACCGGGACAGTCAGCTCTGATTTAATTTGTCCCACCGGAAAGAACACTTACAGCTTGATGATATGGGGATGGCGGAGCAGTTGCAGATACTCAATCTCGCGCTCGACTCGGCCGGCCATGTCGCGGCTGATAAGCTTCTTCCTAGAGATGATCTTGAGGGCGACCTGCTGACCAGTGCCCCGGTGTACTGCCAGCTTGACTTTTCCGAACGAGCCCTCTCCTAATGTCTTGACTATGTTGTACTGGCCAATCCGTTGATCCGACCTGACCTTATCGGCCATGGGCCCCGCATTCGCGACCGCGGATGCCATGGTGGGAAGATGTCGCTCGCCGTCCTGAACGATGATGTCGGGTGTTCTCAGTGGGTTGTGGACATTGATACGGCTTCTTCTCATCTGGGAGGAGCTGAGGGAGATGGACAGTTCGCCGTCATCTATGGCATATTGGCGTTGAGGAGCCATTTCGCTTAATTGTCTTTGTCGGCGCGCAGCAGAAGCAGCAGCAGCACTTGACTTGGGTAATTTATGGTGCAGGTTCCTGTTGGCGGCCGCCAAGTTGGGCGGATGGGGAAAGGGTGGGATCGCTGACAAGGATGCGCAAATGCTCTGAGGGAGGTCCACCTAATAAGCTGTAAACCTGTCCTGTGCCTGTATTTTGCAGACGGTGTCAGTGACTGTCACATGCCTGGAGTGGTTGACCTGCTGTGATTGAAAGGCGATCATGGTGCGATACTAATGAAATGTTGCCAGGGCCGTCCAAGTAATAATGACACCTGATTGTGGCAGCTGGTCTGACTCACCTCTTTGAAAAGCAACCAAGTTTGATGGACACAATGCTACCACACTTTGACCCTCAATGTTGCTGGGTGATTGATTATAGGGGGAGGGGGTGTAGTGGAAGCTGTTATGGTGCTGTCGCCGTCACAAATGACACGCGGACCAGATAACGGCCCTTGAGGTGCGTTCTAAAGGCACCAAATTCGGGAGAAGCGGGGCAAGGCGGAGGCGGGCAGGCGGGCTACTAGGTAGAGGGGGGCGGAAGCTCGGCTTTCGATTGACGGTGTGTGTTCTAGTGTCGCTGAAGAGAAACGGCGTTCAGAGCTACCTAGGTAACCTTTGGGATAGGAGGGAGGAATGAGAAGTGGAAACGTATTGTAATATAAGTTGTAAATCGATGGACGACGTGGATTTGGGGATCGGGGAAGCCAAGTAAGTGGTCAAGGGGAGGAGCGATGCGATGCTAAATATGATTGCTTCAACCAACAAGTCCAACTTTCTATCACCTTACTTGTTTTACTTCTCTACCATATCACGACCTCGAGAAGTCGTAATCAAGCCCGTTTCTAGCCTCGAACATCATCAATACTTGCGACTACATGGTTGATCCGTAAACATCGGACTTCTATTACCACCGGCTCACCGCAGACAGTTGGCCTATTTGGCCGCGTCGCAAACACACCGTAGGATTGCATCATGCTACGAATCATCTTGGGCTTAGCAGAGGCTCAGCTAAGACATCTCTCCGGTACGATATTCGACATTCACATACACCGTACCATTATGCTATTATAGGTATCTACTGTACCTCACCTCACCACACACTCCCTGAGGAGAGGATAACCGATAACAAGCAGTAGGGGTACATCACACGGGGGGCGAGATAGCGAGATAGCAGCACGTCATATTCGCCTGCTTACAGACGATTGCGGAGGTTTCACCTGATAGAGTGAGTGTATTACCCATCCAGCCATCCACCTATCCACCGATCCCAGATCGTCGGGCGCGCGCAACCCGCAACCGATCACATCCCCCTTGGGCAGTGGCCTTGGCCGGGCTCGCGACAGCCTCCCGGACACCTACTCCACCCCGTCCATCCTCCGACCTTCCGACCTTAAGTGCTCTTCTTGTCATCGGCCCGTGCCGCAAGCCCTTGAGGAAGTATTGAAACGCACTTGTGGCAGGCAGCCTTTGGAACGTCAGCATGGCACGCTGTGTCGCCATCCAGGGTTGTGTCGCCCATCCAGGGTTCTGTGGTACAATGTCGGTGTTTTCCACTTGAAACGCTCCGACATTGTCGTCAATGGCCCGGTGCCTCAGCCTCATCGCCTCATCGCCTCGTTGGCCTATCTCTGTCGTCATTATTCTCGCCTGGTGTTGGACGATGTGGCAGAATCAAGTTTCATCGAGGCATTCTGTGTGACTGACTGACTGACTACTGACTGAGACACGGTGACCGGTTTTTCGGTCCATCACCACAGGGTGTACCTGTTATCGTTCAAGTCGATATACCAAACCAAACACAGCATCTCGTTAGCAGTGTTAGCATCTGAAAAAAATCGAGTCATTCGTCATTACTCCTCGCTTGCACTGAATACCAGCTCGGATACGTATCTATCGTGTATGCCGCCATGGTGCCGCCACGGACCCAAGCACTCCGCAGTACCTGTTTCTTCCTGTCTTCATCGATGCATATTAAGCAGTCCCTCGATGTATTTCCTGGTGTCAACGCCGATCCCCTGAGCCAGCCGGCTGGCCCCATCCGACCAGCCCGCTGCGGCACTGACCCCCGAGAGGCTCACGCTCCTACCGTGGCCGCCATGGTCACTAGCCTTGCGTATGAGGATGATCTCCTTGCTGACCGAGAGTGGCCGTGACTCCTTGATTGTCGATGCCACTGACGATGACGCCATTGTCTCGTCACTCTCCAGGTCGTCCTTGACACTGTTGTTGTTGCTGTCGTCAGAAGACGACGACGCCCTGTCCGAATCAGCCACTGTGTGTTTTCTCTCCAGTATCCGATTCCAGACGATCCACCAGCCACGACTTGTCTTGCATGTGCGCTCCAGTTCGGATAGGTCGGCTTTGGCTGCATTGTATACGTTCAATACCTGCATGTGCGTATTGAGTGCCTCCACGCGAGACCAAGGCAGTTGGCCGTTACCGTCGTAAGTCTCTGTGGCGTCGGGAATATTGGGGATGGTAGAATGCACAGTGATGTCTTTCTGATCCCAGACCAGGTCATATATAGCCGAAGCCGCAGCCCCTACGTCGGGTTTCTCTGGCCTGTATGTTGTCGAGGTGCTGAGTGACTTCCTGAGCGGTGCGATCTGGTGGTGCAGTGAGCGATACAGTCCCTGGAATTCCAGTGACTCGGTCCGCAGTTCGAACAAGAAGGTGAAGATGAATGGTTTGATAACATAGACCACGACACGTAGTTTTTGCGTCTTGTTTCTGTCCTGACTGTCAAAAGAGTCTCTTTTCAAGGCCATGCTTGCGCGCTTATTTGACAACTCTGTGTCCTGGCTGCCAAAACTCGTTGATATTTGCGATTCTTCTTTTTCTGTTGCTGACGTCTCCAATTCGACGGTCAGTGTCCTGACCATGTTGCGTGTATTTGGCTCTTGTTGCTCGAGGTTGTCCCAAGATCGCCTCTCCTCCGGATCTTCGGCCCAACCCTTCTCGACCTCGCCAGTGAGGCCGATGAGGAATTGCCCCACAGAGTCATTGCCTGACGACTTTCGTGTTTCCGATGTTGAAGATGTATCCTGAATCCCGGCCTTGTTTGAAGACTCTCCTCCCCCAAGACTCCAATATTTTCCATAACCCAGCTTGAGGTACTCCATGTACTTGTCGATCCCTCCAGCATATTCCTGTGTTGTCTCAGGCGCATCCGGAGCTGCGCCCGGGTCTGGCGATTCGTTGTTTGGCAGAGGCGAAGGCGTTGTGCTAGTGCTTTTCGACCCTCTTCTTGGGGGTATGAGACTAGGAGGGACTCGCATGGGTTGTTCTGACGTGACCGTTGTATGATACCCTTCTGGTGAGCGAGATACTCTCCTTGGTCGACGATTCGCCTTCGGACTGTCAAATACTCCATACGCATTCTCGCCCCAGGTATAGATATCTTCCATCCAGTGCGTAACGTTACGTATCGAGTTTCTCGACAGAGCCCCTACACCCAAGAATATTGCGCCGTCCTCAGCACCGGGTTCCTTCGACGTCCCCAGCCATTGCCAGTCTGGATCTTGCCCTTCCTCTTTCAGCTTCTCTCCTGACTTGGAGATTTCATCTGGATCGCTGCTGCCAAACTTAGACACGACCAGGTCTACCAATCCCTCTGTCCTCCAAACGAAGCCCTCGAGGACCTCCCTCTCACCGCTTCCGCGTTCCTCCTCTCCCACTCCTATACCCAGCTCACCACTTGCAGCGACCTTGATGCCCCCGAAGATGTTTTGTACAGGGTTTCCATGCAGAAGGACGTTCCAGGTCGAGATGTAAAGGTCCCAGTATCGGCCTAGAGTGCGCGTGAATTTCTCTCGCTTGAGCCTAACGAACAAGGCACTCAGAGACGAGTCGTGATGAAGCAGGAAGGTGGCATGTGCCCTGAGCAAATTCTGTAGCAGCAGGCAAGATGGCTTGACCTCTCGTGACGAGTATTCATATTGTCGATCCGCAGCGCTGGAACCGTCCTTGGACTTCGACGTCGTGGGTGTTGGCAGCGGCAGTCGAGTTAAGTCAATGCAGGCTAGGATCCACCAGCCAGGCTCCAGCTCGTGCAGTACCACTCTCGTCTTCTCCGTTTCGATCGTATCAACCGCTTGTTCGCCAGAGAAGTTCTTGGCAAAGCTGACCATGCCCTGCGCGAGACCAATCTGCCTCAGCCTCTCGTTGCGCTCCGCGTGCGACACATTCTCGGTTGGTTTAGCTCGCCGGTGCCGCTGTCGCTTCAGGCTTTGTGTATCCAGCGAGGAGTAGTAGACGATCTGGTCGTCGAGGGTCTCGTCTGTGTTGCCCAGGCTGGGATTGAATATGGCCAGGAAGCCGACCTGGGCGGGTATTATGGCCGCGGGCGCAGCACTTGTTGATGAGGATGCCATCTAGGGAATGGGCACTAGTCGTCCAGCTTGCTGATGCGTAGGGAACCTGGACAGCCAGAAATTCGAAAGCAAGTAGAAGAGATGCAGCCTTCAAAGCTCAAGGTATGCATCGCGAAGCAGCCAGTACAATCTTGGTCGAACTTGCAATGTACATGAGCAGTTAGGAGAGAGAGAGAGAGATGAATTTAACCGCCGAAGGGCCGAAGGCCAGAGGCGGTTAGTATCTGCACATATCTACACTATACGTAGCGCCACGGCCGGCCTGCCTCCTATAAGGCTTACGGCGTAGCGGTGCTTAAGGGGATTACCGGAAGGGTAATTATATAATCCTAGACAATATAGCGTAACCCGGGATATAGTTCCCTAGCTAACCGTAGCGTAGTATTAGATTAAAAGGGAAACCTATACCTATAGTAAAAACTACTCGTTATCTAAAAAACCTATAACTAGACTTAAAATACTATACTAACTAAACGAAACCTTTTATTTAAAACCTACCCTGCCTTTATACCGCTATATTAAAGGTATAAAGTATTAACTATTATTATAACCGTAGACGCTTAGTCGGTTTTAGGTATATCCGTAGTATAGTTAAACGACCCGACCTTTAAAGAAAAAAGCCGAGGTTAACTACTAAAGCTCTATAGCGGCTTATTTAAAGGAGGCCGCAGGTATTACTAATATTAAGGCGTAAAAACTAAAAAAGGGAATAAAATAAAGTAAAAATAAAAGCAGAAATAAAGAGAGAAATAAAGAAATAAGGTATCTTTAAAGTAAGGAAAAAAAGATATACCGCCGTACTAAAAAACCGAAAGGTAGTATCTTAGTATACTTATAGGTACCGATAGCTAACGAGGCGAGAAAAGAAACTCGACTGCTTTATTAAACTAAAGTACTTTAAGAAGTCTTTACCGAGATACTTATAAGTAGCCTCCGTGTTTAAAGGTAATATCTTTAGTTGTAAAATACGAAAGATATAGACGTATCGAAAGATATATCCCGAAGTCTTCGGCCGGCTATAAAGGTATTTTAGTATAGTATTATAATATTAAAAGCGTTAATAGTACGACTAAAAGTTACTATAGCCGGTATAAGTAGTAAGTAAATACTACAGAAAGCGTTATAAAGCTAAAAGCTTAAAAAAGTATATAGCCTTTGTAGTTAACCCGAAAGGGGTATAGTACTCCGGTATAGCTTAGCGCTATTAGGTTTAAAAGGCTTAGTTAGTCTGCTTTTTTATAGTCTGTCGAATAGTAAAGAGTAAAAAGACTATTACTAACTTAAAAGGAACTAAAAAGTAATAGCCTTTATTAGCTAGTCTGTCGGCCTTTTTATTACTAGGGATATCTATATACTTTAGAGTCTATTATATATATATATAATATAAACTTTACGCTATAGCTAAAGCTTAAAAGGAGATATACTTTTATCGGGATAAAGCCGGCGAGGTATCGTAAAAGTAGTAGATAACCGAAGAGTTATCGAAGTAAATATAAATATCGCGAAGGCCGACGTCGAAGTCGGCGATATAATATATAAATTAAAGCTTTTAAAAAGCGTTAGTTATTTTAATATCGAAGACTTCCGCTTTACCGAGGCGGCCTTTAAAAGAATAGATTAGAGATTTACGTTAATAGATTATAAACTCTTAACTTACCTCTTTAATCTTCTGTTTTAACCTATCCGAGTATACTACTAAGTCTAACGTAAAGACCTTTACTAGCTATTTTAAATAGTAAATCGCTGTTTTTATCTTACTTTTAAAAATAACCGGAACGTAAGCCGACTTAGTATATACTTAAAAGGTAAACGTTAGTTAAAGGAAAGACGGGAGAAAGGTAAAAAGGCGTTCGAGGTTTATAAAAAGCCTTTATCGACGGCGTTATAAAGGGGAGGGCGATAAAGGGGGAAGCTTAATAACTAAAGGGTATAGTAGATTAAAAGAGTTAAGGCAGAAGGTAAAGCGCTTTCGTATCGCGGTAAAAAAGATATTAAAAGAAAGGATACCTATCTTATAATAGAAAACCGTCTTACGTATAGTCTTTTATACTAAAAAGATAGCTTTTAATATAAAAAGTAAGTACGACTTTATCTTAAATATTAAACTGTTATTATTAATAAGTACTAAATTATAAAAAAGGTTTCGTTATAGCTTTTTATAGCTATAATACTAAACTTTAACGTTATAAGTAATAACCGACTTAACGTAAGCCCGAACCGTAGAACGGACTAGGTAAGTAAAAAGGCTTTATATAGTAGTATAAAAGCTATGTAAGTATTAAAAGATCTACCGGGCTTTAGCTACTTAAAGTTTGACGTATAACTTAAACCGTAGCTTATAGTTAAAGTAAATACCTAACTAACGGAGAAACTCCCTTAAAGACTTAGTAACCTTCCTATAATAAACTATAAATAGAGAATTCTCCCGGTATCGTAAAAAGTATATAACTTTCGTTTTATTAAGGTCGAAGTAGACTATATTCTTATAGCCTTAGTTAAAAAGTTTAATAATCTTTATAATAAACTAAGTAGCGGTTTTATAAAGTATACCTATAACAGAGAAGAGACAGATATCGTTAGCGTAGCTAAACCGCTTAACGGGCTTAGAAAGCCGATAAATAAACTCTATATAAAGGAGAAAAAAAATTAAGGAGAAAAAGGAGCTTTAAAGAAGGCTGTAAAGTAAGTTAAAATAGCCTATAGTAGCTAGCTAAAGCCGGATATAGGCTTTATAAAAGGTTATAAAGGACTAAACGTAACGTATAAGTATATCGGGCTAGCTTTACTTTTATAAGCGGAGGATTAGGCGGTTATAGAAAACCGAGTCGAAAGCGTTATAAACGTTATACGTAGCTATAGTAACGACCTTACTTTAAAAAAAAGCGGTTTCGACGTTATAGGTTATAACGGTAGTAAGGTTTACTATAAAGCGTTAAAGGAGCGCGCCGACCTAATTAAAGTAGAATACCTAATAAGTAAAGGCGAGATAAAAAAGTCGTCGGGTAACTAACTTTTTTAAACTTTTATTAAGGTAAGAGAGAAAGGTAATAAAGCGTTATACCTGTATTAAAAATATATTACGTTTACTAAGCTTCGGGATTATAGCTATTTCCGTTTATCGAAAGATAAGTAGATAATAACTAAAGGTAAAGTAACGCTTATATAAAAAATAAACGTACTCGCCGATATAAGGCTAAAACTCTTTTAAAACGTCGATACTAATTTAGTTAACTTTAAAGGTTATATTAGTTATATAGATAGTATAGTTAGCGGCTTTATTAATAAAAACGTAAGTATTTTATAATACCGCCCGTTAAATAGCAAAGGAAATCTAAAGGTTAAAGATATTATCGTCGGTAAAAAAGCGTTATAAGATAGCTTACCTAAAGGCTTTAACTTTATCGTGCTATATAATATATACTTAGTTACTAACTATAAAGGGAGGAGAAGTAATAGTAAGCCCTTTATAAAACTAGTTAATAACCCGGCAGATATCTTTATAGGTCTTATAGTCTTTAATAGTGCGATATATATAATCGCGTTTAATATAGCGGATAGCCGCGCGGAAAAGTTAACAGATATAGTAACACTCCGGATATAGCTAATTTAAGAACTTCCGACGTATAATAAAAACGTCGCGTTATCGGTCTTTATACTTATCTGTCTACTAAAAGGTACTAAAAGTAAAAGGTCCGCTAATACGCCCTGTAAAACGTAAAAACCTTTATAAAAGGTCTACTAGTACCTTTACGGTTATATTTAACCTAGAGATAGTTAACCCGACCTCCGAAAAGCCTATAAGTTTTTATTCGACTAACGTAGCTACTTACGTTAGTTTTTCCGACGTATAAGAAAGCTTATACGTCGGAAAGTTAAAAACGTCTAATATAAGGAAAGATAATAAAAAAGTAAAATAGTTAAAGCTAATATCGAAATATTCTTTTATATTATATTATGTAAAAGGGATATTAGTAAAGGCTAAGTCGAAGGTATTACTATACTTATTAGTAAACTCGCTATATCTGTTAAGCAGCTAAAAGTTATAGCTATTAATTTAGTCGGTAAAAAAGCTACTAATACTAGTAATACCTTTATCGCTTTATTAAAGTAAGTATATAAAGTTAAAGTCGCCTCTAATAAAGTAACGTTAAAGCAGGTATTAAGCGGTAAAAACACGCCTAACCTTAAAGGTAGTAGCCGAGGAGTAAGGTTAGTTATATACGTTAATAAAAAGTTATTTATTAACTAAAACTTAACAGACGTTATAGGTAACGACAGGGATAATTTAATCTATAAAAAGCTTACGTTTATAACGGACGTAAGTTATAGTATATAAATAAGTAGAGTAGTTAGTTTAATAGCAGACTAGTAAGAAAAGGTCGAACTTAAAGTAAGTTTTAGTTTAGTAATAACTATTTAAAAAAACGTTTATTTAAAGTTCTTAAAGAAAAACGATATCTGCTTTACTAGCTTAGACGAAAGCTAACGCGACGTTATAAATAATACTATATTTTATACCCCGGTTAATATTAAGCTAAAAAACAGTAATATTATATTATAGTTAATAGCGTTATAGTCGTAAGCGTGTTATAGGCCGATCTACTATAAAGAAAAGACTAAATTAATAAAGCCGGTATCGTTTAACGAAAAGGCGATAGTAGTAATAATAAAGTTAATTTTTATAGCTATACTAGCTTAAAAGTTATTATCGGCCGACTGCTTAACTTACCGGGATAGCGGTCGATAGAAGTTATAAAAGGCAGAGCTATTAATAATAGTAGTAGTAGCGAAGACTACGGCTAAGAAAGTAGTAGCTACGGTAGGCGTTATAAGGGAAATAGCCGAAGGCTGTTTTTAAGTTGTTATCGGAGTAAAAGGAGTAGCCGATTTAAAAAGAGTTAAGGCGGAGGTAACGTATAAAGTATAAAAGGCTTTATCGCTAACGTTCTGTAGTTTCTTACAGTCGACTTTAAAAAGGCGTATAAACTAGCTACCTTTCTTTCGAGGTTATATAACGTATAAAAGGTTATCTGTAACGTAAGGAAATCGGTAATTAATATACTTAAAGGCTTTATCGTAGCTATCTTAATAGCCTTTTCCGTTATATTATCGATAGTACGCTTTATATAAATACCGATAGGTTTTATAAAACTTTTAATAGTTAATATACTAAAAGAAATAGGCTTTCTTTTTTAAAAAACGGCTAAGCTAGCTCCGACTAAAGAAAGTAAAATATAACTTTATCGAGGTAGTAAAGGATATAACCTAAGTATAAGTATTTATTTAGTTATTAGTAAAACGGTTAAGTCGATAAAAAACTAAAGATTACTTAGTTTAGGTAAAAACTTCCTCCGGAACCGCTATAGCTATATCGATTAGGCGATCTTATTAGTTATAAAGCTATATAAAGACGTCTGTTACATAGTAAATATACTAAACTATATTAAGCTTTACCGAGTCGTAGCCTAATAAAAACTAAAGCTCGGCTTTTTTAACGAAGAGCGTAACTTTAGTAATTTTATCGTATAGCCGGATAAACTACCTTATATAAATAACGGTCGTGTTAAAAAGATCTATAAGCGAGATCTTTATTATATTATAAATAAGGCGGCGGAGTATAAACGTCTTATATCTTTAAGTAAAGTTTATTTTATTATTTAAACGGAAGAATAAACGGAGGTTATTTTTCGCTTTAGCCTTAATATAAGATCTAAACGTTATAAGTTTTATAGATTTTTCCGTTTATCTTTTACTATTATAGGCTGCTGTTAGTAAAAAAAGGACTTCGAAGGCCGCTATCGTTATAGTCGTATAAGAAAACGCGGCTAAGGTAAAAAAGGTAAGCCTAATAAAGGAAGTATAAGTAGTTAATATACTTATCGGAATTAAAGGTTTCGAAGGGTTTTTAAGAATAGTTAAGGCGAGAAAAGAGTTAAATTTCGTATAAAAGTTATAAGCCGTTTAAAGCTAAACTTCGGTAGTAAAGGTTTTAGACGTATTATCTAAAGCCTACGAAAAAGCGAGAAAAACCTCGTTTCGTATTTATAAGTTAGCTATATTAACCGTAAGCAGCTTAGTTAGCTTAAGTATACTTTTAATAGCAGGAGTAAAAGGGTTTTTAGTAGGATTATAGGCTTCCTTAAATAGTAGTAACGAACTTAAGACCTTTTAGATCTTAGCGCGTCGCTATCGTTTCTCGGTCCCGGTAATAACCGTATAGTTATTAGTATCGTAAAGGAAGGCCACGCGGGCATTTATAGACGTGCGAGGGGTACGAAGCCCCGGAGGTAACGACGATAACAACGGTTAAAACGCTATCGCTATCGCGATGTCCTTAAGAGACGATTTAGTATTAAAGGTGTATATTAAATAAATATATATAGTGAAGGGTAAAAGCCTTAACAGCGGCTGCCAAGACTTTAATAATTAAGGGGAAGGTGATGAGCAGTTAGGAAGGAAGAGTGTCTAACTATTGCCCAGCTGGGCCTTGGAAGTTCGAGACGATCGGCCCTTGTCGCTTGAGCAGCCAATGGCGTCATAACTACCCATTCCAGTGTAGCACTGGGCGGTACCTCCCAGGGGCGGCCGAGCTACCGGTGTGCGTGCCTAGGTACTTTTCAGGGGTTGCTCCAGCAGCAGTTATGGTCCCACAGAACAAAAGCTCGGTGCTTCCAACGGTGCAACCAATCCCGCTGTGGTGGAATCTCGCGTCTTCATCCAATGCAATCAATCATATGCCTTTCATTATTGCGTGACAGGCATCGTCAGACCAAGTTGACTGCGTGTTGGCTCTGACTGAAACAAATCACGCTTGAGACAAAGACATTCGGTTTCGACAAATAGTAGGGACGATGCCGAGGAGACAAATCGCAAAAGGCGACGCGGAGTGTATGACATATAGGTGTTCACTGATCTCGTACTGTTTTCATCCGAGTTCGACTTCTACCTCGCCGATTCTTCTCTCTCGATTCCAATCATTGAGGTCCCTAACCGGAAATCAAACCTCACCAGCATCCTCATGTGAATCTCCCCCCTCGCCCATTCCACCAGCCTCCAGTCTGTCCTTTGCCCTATCAACCTCCTTCTCCCAGTTACTCATTCCCACAATCACCCACTCCAGGATGCCCACCAGGTAGAGTGCAACGCACTGTCCAATCCACAGACCGGCGAGCCCCCAGCCGTGGAAAGCAAGATAAATCCCACCGGGGAGAGCACCGCAGTAGTAGCTCACTATGTTCACCAAGGCACCAACCCACTGCCGCCCCATGCCCCTGAGAACACCACCGCACGAGCCGTTCAGCCCGTCGGCGATCTGGAACAAGGCCACGAACGGCATCACCTCCGACACCAGCTGGACGACCCTGTCGTCGTCGTTGAAGATGCGCCCGAACACGTCCTTGGTGCCCATCAGGATCGCGAGGATCACGCTCCCCATGACCGTGCTCAAGATCGCGGCGCAGTGCGCGGCACGCCGCGTCTCCCGCGGCTTCCGGGCGCCGAGCAGGTTGCCGATCCGCCCCGAGGCGGCGACGCCCAGCCCGAAGGGGACCGTGTTGATGACCTGGTCGGCCGTCATGATCACGCTCTGCGCGGCCAGGGGGATCGTCCCGAGGCGCCCGGCCGCGAGCGCCACGATCTCGAAGGCCCACCATTCGGTGCCCACGTGGACGACACCCAGGAAGGCGAGGCGGGCAAAGGGCCACAGGTGCTGGATGGCTTTCCTGGGCGCGAGCCCGCCCCAGCACTCACTGCCCTTGACGAAGACGGTGTAAGCCACCAGGAGCAGGAAGGACAGCCAGTAGGACAGTCCTGTGGCCAGAGGCGCGCCATAGAGGCCGAGGCCGAAGGTGTGGATGAAAAGGTAGTTTAGCCCGGCGTTGAGTGGAGAGGTGATCAAGAGAACGTAAGTTCCAGGACCGTAGATTTCTGCGCGTTATTAGTGGCGTGATCTCTTTCGCGACTATCTGCAAGTATTTGTCGTGTGCATTTTATGGCTTACCCTGGGCTTGGAGATATTTCTTCATGGACTCAAACCAGACATATCCCAGACCTCCGGGGATCAAACATTGAAGGAACCTAGAGCTCTGGACGCAGATGTAATCCTCCTGTCCCAGAGCACGGAAGATGTGCTCAGAAAAGCCCCAGATGACCGCCACGACGGCATAGAACAGAGTCAGGACAAAGAGACCTCTCTGCAGGAGGATGCCCAAATCGTGCTTGTTCGACGACCCGGTAAAGGAGCTCGAGGCCAGCGTGTCCAGGGCGGTAGTACCTCCCAGCCCGATCAGCCACGCCGTCGACATGGCGAACATGTAAGAGAACGCCGCCGTGGCCAGGGCCTCGGGGGACAGCCGGCCCACGACCAGGACCGAGACGGTCTGGAGCGAGTTCTGGAGCGTGTAGGCCAGGATGACCGGCACGGCCGCCTTGCTCAGCAGCCATATCTCGGCGAGCCATATCCTCCACTCCGGGACGCCGGGCTTGGCGGTCGGCTCGGCGAGGCCACCTAGAGGCGTCTGGTCCGTGGACGATGGCTTGGGGAGCAGGGCCGAGGTTTCGGTAGGCTGGCTCTCGTTGGGATCCATTGTCCCTGACGCGGACCCGCTAGGCATCTTGAACAATGACCGTTTATGGTGGGATCCGCTTGCGGACAATGTAGACGTTGGTGTAGAATGCTCGAGCTTGTTACGCGAATACTGACCGTAGCGACACCAGATGAAAACAATTCGAGCAGACCAATTGACTGGAACAACTTCACAAGATCATTATCCTGAAGGAGCAATCCAAGTAATATGAGAAAGTGTCTCTTGTTTTTGCTTGATTACATCTCGATACCGATACTACCTATCTCTCGATCTGTACTATCAGTGATGAGCATGCCCCACGTTAGAACTCACGATGGCGCTGATTAGCCATGGCATCTTGCAAGATAAGAATAGGTAAGCCCTCATAAACGCGAGGAGAGGCATTGGCCGGCTTGCCGAGCAAGCTGCTACTACATAGATATGTACCATTACTAGACAAACCCGAATAGCGAGGTGACCCTGCCCCTCCGCATTTGTCAATGCATTTCATAACGGTTCCGAGGAGCGGTGTCCGGGGAAATTCGGAGATACCAATTAACTCCTAGACCGGCAGCTCACCCCAGAGACTCGGTAATCTAGGTTTCGTCGTCTTGCCGTTGCGACTAAAACAAGACGCCGCCTGGAGCCCACCTAATTCGTTGTGTCAGATGTTCTAAAGGCTTATCGTCAGCCGTTGATGTGCATTTGGGGATCATCGTCGTCGCCCGTGCGGTTGTGCTTGGCGACACGTGACTTGGGGGTGACGACCTTGATTATGATCTGGACAATACACGATGAGAATGGGCTTTCGCTTCCAACTGAGAACTCACCCTCGACAGTGTTGAAGGCGTTGGCCTATATGGCAAAGTGAAATCCCCCTTCAACCGTGACTTCCATCTCCCAGGCCACTGATACTGCTCGGCAAGTAACGGAGTATACTGGCAGTTTCTGCATGGGAACGAAAATCGATAGGGGATCACAACAGTGTATGAGCGTGTTCGATACTGCGATTAAAGCATGGGCGTCAATGGCTATGACTATGCGTCTGAGCAAGGCCTCTTGAATCGGGGAACGGATCATCCAGCACCACAATGAGCGAGCTAACCACAGCGCCAGCGCCGTGATACCCTCCGGGCTCATCACGTCAGGGCTTCCCTCCCGCCACCATCCCCAGCCTCTCCAACAAAGCCCGCAGGGCCATACCCCGGGCCCCCCTCCCCCGCCTGCTGCCTCTCCCCGCCCCTGCGCGCCAGCCACCTCGTCAGCCTCAGGGCCCCGGCCATGCCCCTGTCCGCGGCGTCCCAGCCCTCCAGCGCCATCTGCACCAGCCCCATCTCCAGCATGCTCTTGGCGAACCGCTCGTGCGGCGTGTCCCTCGACGCCGGCGTGATGCACAGCAGCACCCACACGAACACCCCCAGCGCGGCCCTCCAGCCGCGCAGCGGGGCCCGCCAGACCGTCGTCCAGAGCCGGAGGAAGTCCTCCTCGCTGCAGACGGCCGTGTCCCGCAGGGGCCGCCGCAGCATGATGGCGCGGGAGTAGATGAGGGCGGACTGTCGGACGGCTTGGTAGATGACGTCTGGCGTGGTGGTGGTGTCGGTGGTGTCGGTGTCGATGTCTGTTGGGTGGGGTGGGGATGGTGGCTGGTCGTGGGTGAAGTAGCCCGTACCACTTGGGAATGAATCTCTGGCGTGGGCGTCATTGCCATGTGGCCATGATCCCGGCCCGGGAGAGTAGAGGTCCTGTGGGCTTTGCTGTCCCGATGATCTACTGCGTGGGTAGGAGGACTCTGGAAACGTGCAGGGGCGTCTAGTCGATGTGGCGCTTGTTGGACTCACCAAAACCTCCGCATGATTTTGTTGCTGTGTCCCCGGTGCTTGTGCCGGAAGGCCAGATATGCGGTCGTATATCCACCGCGAAGTGGTCCGGACCTTCTGCAGGTCCTTGGGCGAGGGTTCGTCCTCCGAAAGGGCTAATACCAGCCCGATCAGGAATCTCATGTCGTCCAGGATCCGAGCAGCCGCTTCATAGGGCCTCGAAGGCTCGGCACGGGCGTCAAATGGCACAAATGGTGAGATCAGGGGCGTGTTGTTGGGGACCCTGAATGGGAGCTGTGGTGCGGCCTCTTGAAATTCGAATTCTGGTCCGCCTTGGAGATATGGCTCGATTTCGAGAAACAGTGCAATCGTGATGTCGGTTCTGGCTTCCGGGTTAGTCCGGCTAGGTCGAGAACCTATGTAGGTCGCCATCAACTTACACGATCACCAACTTGGACAGTAAGCCGCCTAACCCCAGGTTGGAAAACCCCCCTCTCGACCTAACCATCTCTTTCAAGCCGCCAAAGTGGGCCTCCAACTCGTTTCTATCACCCCAATGCCATTCATTGAGGATAAGTTGTGTGACACCCGCGATTGCCTCGTCTGTCGTTGACCCGGTAGTACGGAGATGTGTCTTTAGCATGTGGATAGCGGCGCCCTTCCGTGTCATCGCGGTGGTGTTATCCACGATGACGGGATGAGCGTCGTTGAGGAAGCAAGCGGAAGTATAGAGAGCAATTTGAGCCAGTAGTGGGCTGTGAAGGCAGAAGGGTATGTAGTACTTCATATAGGAATTGGTGTTGACGTCCGGATTGCCGTCGAGGGATGCTTTGCAGCGGGAGATCAGGTTGACATCTTATATCGTTACCAACGTGTCAGTCTATCATCCCAAGCATTCAAGTCGTGAAATGAATGATTACTTACAGACACGCAGAAGTTCAGCATTCTGCCTCGTCGGTGGGATTGGCAGGTGTGCTTGGTCGACCATGGGGACGGACGATGGTGGAGTAGTGACGGAGCTCTGCTGCTGTAACAGCCACATCATTATTTCATCCGTCCTGCTGGGCTGCCATCGCTGGATGAACTGGGCGGGTAGCTCGTCTCTCTTGCGCAGGATTACGAGGGAATCGTGGAAGGCCTCCGTGTGGACCGTACAGCCTGAACCGCACGCGGGTGTTGCTGGAAGGTTGAAGTCTGATCCAGATACGGCAGTCCAGGGACCTTGCCAGGCATTGTTCGACCTTGTTGTTTTGTCTTGAAGGAGCTGTGAGCCGAAACTGACGCCAGGCCAATATTCTGAGGTCGGTGTGACCAATTCCCATGGCTTCCGTTGTGGTGAAGACGAGAAATCTAGCTTGATGGGCAATAGTGGATGGGTAATGCCATCGATGAGAATATGCTCGTCCTCTACGAATGGCTGCGGCAAGCCACCAACAGACGAAGGCGTTGTCTGATTTGGCCATTCCTGCCCATCATTGCGCCTATTTGGAGATTAGAGGTACTTCGAGACGCACGAGAAGAGGCCAGGATGACGAACTTGTTGGTTCTGGCCTTATATTCACATACTGGCTGGGGGTATCTCCTCGCGCAATTGCTGCATGGCTGGCCTTGGTTGCACTACACCTCCACGTCAGTGTCTGACCCAACTTTGGACTTGTCGTACCGGGGGTTATTGGATCGATTTGAAATCAAGAAAGGTTCAGATGTTGGGTTCATACTCTTTGCTTCCGCCTTCTGCATTCACCACACGACGTGGGCATTCTCTCAGGGCGTTGGATGCGTCCTGCTGTGACTTGCGAAGAATTTGACATGCTACTGAAAGTGTCGGAGGGTATGTAAAAAGCTCTCTACCCCAACAAATTGGCTGATGTGAAGGGGTAGTTTTATTGATCTTCACTCGCGGCTGTCCTTCCTAAGCATGTACTGGAGGCCGTGTTGATCGTCAGGGGTAGAGATGGCGCCACGTCTCTCACCATGGCTCTCGTGTGATGTTCTTCCTGTGGCAGAGATGATATTCCAGTCTATTTGTTAGACCAAAATCGACCAATGTTCGGTAAGAGCAATAGAGCGATGCAGCTAACGCATGGTGTCTCTTCTTCGAGTCGAAGGAGGAAACCACGCGGCCATGATATCATTGCCGAGAGCCAGACAATCTCCAGGGACTCTGTTCTAGACACACGTAGCGCTTATCATGACATTCAAGGGGTATTTTTAGTAAGTAGTAGACAGTACAGAGCCTCGGCTGAGAGGTATCGCCAGTGCTTCATGATAGGTCGCTTCACCGCTACCAGGCCGTAAGCAGCAGTTCTTCCCTCTCCCTCCACCCATACATGTACCCCAGGGTAAATCCACTCGAAGTTTATCGTCAAAACCTAAAATCCTACTGTGCCATGGCGTCTCAGCTGTCGCATCTGCTATGAGATATGCCGACTGTCCAGGCGCATGGCGCCGCCTTCAGCGAAGGACTAGACCCGCGTGATATCGTGACTCGCTTACACAACCCCCAGACTAGCGACACTTGCTTGGAAATACGTCACACCACCATCCAGGGGTCACTGTAGGGCGCCGGGCCTGGGACCCAGGAGTGCGGTACCCTAGAGCATAGAGCCGGGCGTTCTGGTGTCTCGGCGTCAGCAGGATTCGACAAACTATATCCCAAATGGTGGCTGCCAAAACTCCGTGGGGGGTGCTCCTCCAGTCCTGACTGTCTTGAAATTAACCGCGGCCAGAAAAGAGAGCCAGAAGGTTACTTGGGTAAGTAGTGTTTGCCTCGCGTATTCTCCCTCCGCCTGCTGAAGTGCTTCTCCCAGGCTACCGACTTGGCAAGCCAAATCGTGGCACATCAGAGGGCAGCTCTACGAGATGTGGCGTCGATACCCTGACAGTAATCGGTTTGGTGCAGTTGCTCATCGCAATCCGCTATATATCTTCGACAGGTTCGGAGAATAAAGGATGCATGAGTAAGATCGCTAGTTCGACCAAGTTGATGGGACGCCTGGAGCTATCCAGTAGTAGCCTCTTAATTCCCCCCCTCCCAGTTTGGCTCAGGATACAGCCCAACTTATCGAAAGGAGGGTAAAATGGGGGACAGTATCAAATGGCGGACGAGGAGTGACCGGCGGCCGCTTTGCATTACGCCCTTCCCCAATCCGTCGTGCCTGGGAGACATCCCGCTGTACGTACCATAGTAAGCACCGGGACTGATTCCACACAGCAGAAGTAAATCCCCCTCCCCCGTAAGTATCAGACAAGGTCTCGGGAGGATTATGCTCGGGCGACGTGCCAAGCCTGCAGCGGTGGATGAACTTCTTCAGCCACCAGGGCCAAAGATTGACGTGGTACTGTTTCACCACCAAGAAGCTGACACGGTTTATTCCGCGGAGAACCGTAGCCAGTTACGCAACTCTGCCGGTGTAGATGCTGCTACTGCAATGCCTGGGGTATTTATTCCCTCTTTCTGTCAGGGTGCAACACCAGATGAGTTGTGGTTGAAACAGAGATATTTGGCGGTGAGTGTATGTCGTAAGATTGAATGTTGGAGGCTGCAGGGCAATGGGCGCTAAAGAGCGGTATGAGAGGACCAGAACTCACCAACCATAGTCCTGAAAAGCAGTTTAGAGAGGTACAGAGTATCCAAAAGATAAACATTATTGAGATTGCTAAGTTGATATTCACACAAATATATGTGCTTGAATTGGTATCCTTGAGGAAAATGTCAAAACCCTCCAAAACGCCAGAATCTGCCAGTCCAGATCCCACCCCGTAGAACTTATCGCCGTTCATCCTGGTCCCATAGCCCTCTTTTCATTATGCTTCTTGCACCTCGCATCTTCTTCACCGACCGTGGTACACGGGTTTTCTTCCGACTGGTGGTGGTGGCTCATCGTCCAGGGGATACGGTGGCGCAGGCCCCACTGGCGCAGTCCCAGAGCGCCGCGGCGCACTCTTCATCTGATTCTCGGGGAGAGGAGTCTTTGGTGGCAGTGGCGGTGGCTCAACCCGCGAAGGTTGTGTGTGGTGGCTTTGGCGCCTGGGACGCTCGTCCGACGATACAATTGCGATCTTATCCGTGCCTGTCGCAGTACGGTATTGGGCGGGTGTTGGCGCCTGAATCATGAGTTGGTCATCTTCTCCGTGATGTTCAGAAGTGGATGCTGGAGCCGGCGCTGAAGAATGCGTCTCGCGGCGAGGCGCTGTCGTCGTAGGAGGAGCTAGGCCCATCACCGGGGAGGGTAGAGGCTGGCTCTGTGGTATGGTGGGCAGAACCCGCTCATATGAGCTTCGTGGAGAATGATGAGAATTTGGAAGAGACAGGTTATCGGTCCCAGAGTCATACGACTGATGGTCGACTGAACGAGGGCTAGGCGGTGTTCTCGCCGGTGGCCAAGCCTCCGGAATTTCGGCGGGAAGTTCGACAGCAAGGGGTGACGAGATGTCGAACTCGGGCAACTTGTACTGCAGTTCCGGTTCATCGCCGAGTCGGTCGAACCGCTGCTTCGCCCGGTGAATTTTTGCCAACTTGGATGCGGCATCCTGTACCATTTTTCGCTCCGTTCTTTTTGAGAGATACATCCTTGTTGACGTGCTGATGTCCGAGAGCCGATGCCATTCGTTCATGCCAAACTCTCCCACTCCAACTTCGACGTTCAACCGGTAGTAGACTTCCGGGTTAACTCCTCTGTCAGACAAGTGTTGCTTCTGCATGTAATCGTGGGTCTTTTCGCAGCCCTCTATTTTGGAGACGAGTCTCCTCTTGGCTTCGGCGAAACCCCCTAGAAACCCTTCATACCACTCATGCTTATTCGTGTCGCTGCCCTTTGGTCTTCTTCCGGTTCCAATGCTGAGAAAGACGCCCACGTCGCGTCCGGGCCATTCGTTCACGACAGCTTCATCAAGCGCTTCGGGGGATGGGTTGAATCTTCCGTCGCCCTCATCATGGAAAACGGTCTGGCCTATCCGAACGGGTTTGAAGGCCAGTCCGATGGAGCAAGTTGCTCGCCCTGCCTCCCAGATCTTGCAGTCGTACTCCGGGGCAGGTTCTCTCCTTGAATCGTATGACCTCAGCAAGACAGAATCAGATTTACTGGATGCGCCTTTGTAAACTGCTGTCACGGCACTATCGGAAAAAAAGGGTTATCGTCAGTTGAGGGTGTCCGCAAATCGGACAATGGAGGCTTACGTTTTAGTTCTGTTGTCTCTCTCGTCGTAAAGACGCGCATCAGGGTTGCCTCCCCTCCCAGACCAAGCCGGCCGAGCCATCTGAGCCGCGGGGCTCTTGGCACTGAAGCTGACCACACTTGCATTACTGGCATGCCGCCTCGGGCTATGCGTGCTCAACCGCGAGTGGCTGCTCAGTGGGTTGTGTATTTCTGAAGCGGTGCCGTCGTTACCCTCAGACTCGGAATGTGTGTGTTGGGCGACTGCTTCCCTGATCGCCTCTTCTAGTTTTGAAGCCTTAAACAGAGTTGTATGTGTTGGTATCCCGAGTATGGTCTTATCGGTCTCGAAGACCATGCGCGTAAGCCGGACATATAGTTCCTTGCAGGTCTCTAGATCCAAGCGCAACCTCCCCAGCATAAGTGCGATCAGACCGCCGGTTCCGGTACCGACGATGAGGTCGAAATGGTCGGCGGGTTTGGGTATCTCGTTCCGTCTCGGTGCGCGGCCCTCGATCTCGACAAAGGTCCGGTGCATGATCTCCTGTATGATGATGAAGATGCTGTAGCCTCGAACACCACCGCCATCTGTGTGCGATATAAAGTCAGTGTGTATTCCAGTAACGTGACCAGGCAGGCAGGCGCAAAAGCATCATGTGATGATACGTACCCAAAGACAACACCCGAAGGGGCGGACCCTTGGTAGTGTCCTTTCTCTTCAGGCCAGATTCCATCGGTGCTCAGATTTTACGGTCTTGCGATCGTGTGGTGAAACAGAAGGGGTAGTTCGTGCTTGCAGTGAGCAAGAGAGTGTGTCGTGAAGTTGCCGTCGAGGGACAGTCGGGTTTTGGGGACAATAGGAATTGAGCAGCGCTGGTGTAAGGCACAAGCGGGCGCCATGCGTCACGGGGTCCCACTGAGAGACAGGGATGCCAGTGCAGGCCCCTCGGGTGCTCCAGTGCTCTGCAAGAAGAAGCTTAGGCCAGAGAGGGGTGAATAACGGCTAAACAGCCACCGCCACATTAAGCAGGGACCTTGCTGCTCGTCAGGTACTGTATGTACCGTTACAGATCTGTAGTAATCAGGTAATCGGTGGTTATTACCACGCAGCCACGATGCAGATGTGCAAGTGATAGCAATAAGCGAGCTGTCAGAGGCTGTAAATGGTAAAACCCCGGGGAAAATCTTTCGCTGAGATGTTTCCTACCTCGTACGCACTTGCTTGGCAGCTTGGCTACCAGGGACAATTACCTACGGCTTAGCGTTCAATTGAGGGATCAGCAACAACCGTGTGGCAGTGCTATTCCAGTCGTGCCAGTGGTTGATTCCTCCTGGCTGTCTGAACAATGGACCGAGAGGCCAACGATTTACGCAGTACGAAGTCGGTGGTGAACAAACTCTTAAGTCTCCGTCACAGGAAATCCTTAGAACATCGAGACACATTTTCTTGTATACTGATCACTTAGTCAGTACTGGAGTAACGTTCACTCTCGCTCAGCCACCATTGTCGTCGTTTGCATCAAACCTCGGTCCCCCTTCATATCATAACTAAGCTTGGCTCATATTGGCTCATATTGGCTCATATTGGCTCATGTACGAATTGAAGCATGTTGATTGCGAGGATGTCATCAGCAGGGAGCATATGTTCCTGATGTTGTAAGGACCTCGGGACTTTTAGCCAGCCACCTCTTTTCACACATGTTCTATCTCGCAGACTTCTACTGACTAGCTACCGTACCGTGCTAGCGTAGCTACGCCCAACAGCAAGAGTTTACAGTCAGGTCGAAAGAAGTCGTAGCCAAACATCTCCCAGCGTCGTATCAGATGAGCGACTGGTCGTCAGGTTGGCCATACCATGCTGGGAGATAGGGGATCAGGTCTCCAACGGTGGCTGAGCCGGTGAAAGCGTTCACGTACTGACGTCTTGGCAGCTTGGGCAGCCATTGGATCGCCACCTAGGCGTTTGTGTTTACAAAGATAGTTCATAAACAAGACACGGACCAATGGAGGTTTCGTAGGACACGCAGCGGTGCTTAGCTGCTGCGTCTCTATTATGTCTGAACTCCAGTCCTATCACTTGTCACCTAGGCAGCTAGGATGCTAGGGTCCCTATTTCGGTTGGGTCCATTCTGTGTTTTACGCCATGATGGAGTTTTTCCAGGAAAAAAAATTGCCATGTTCCCGCTCATGGGAATTTTTTTTTTAGTCTTCGCATCCGACGGAAGAAGTGGATCTCCAAGAGGCCGCCTTACATACATACTTTTAGTGACCATGCGGCACCTGGAGTGGATATGGTCTTGCAGACGTCTCAATCCCCACTCGAGAGAGTACGAATAGAAGTAGTATTGCAGACTGGTAGCGTGCAGGGCAGACGGGCTCTATCTTGACGGATGGCACTGTAGTTGTGCTCATGCGCGAATGTACTGGAAACGCTGTCGGTCAAGTACTGCGAAGGTTAACAGTATCGCTATCAGACCTGTGCAGTTTGTGTTAGGCACTCAGACAATCTGCACAAGAAGGGCGAGATGCTCGAACGGGTAATTAATTTGTACTCGGTACTCAAGTATGACCCTTCCTCCAAACTAGATACTCTGAGTACCTAGGTAGGTATTCTCAAGTGCTTCCAGAGGCCTGGTATGCACCTCATTCTATTCAGAACCACCGGACCTTATTATTACTCCCACTAGGACACCTCTGTTGGCAATCTTTCTGTACATCATGCTATCACAACAGTAGGATTCAAGAGTTCCACTTGCAGAAATCTACCCATTCAATGCTCTAATCTCGAAAGCCTGTGGAAACACACTGGTACTCGGTCAACTATAACTGTGGTCAGCCTCAATCTGCGCATTCAATGTTCGATATTACGATAATGATCCAAGAATGACACAATGTATTGGTCCCGGTCCACCCAGGCGTTGCGATGCCGGGATTTAACATCCTCTAATGCCTCCTGAAGCCTTTGACACAAACCTGCTCATACGACAGCAGCCAGGAACAGGCCTTACCGGCGGAGCTTCGGGTACTGAGAAACGGAGTGCGAGTGTCCCTGGCCCCGGGTAAGGTGCCCCAAAGGAGCAACTTCAGTCCAATATACGTCAACAGGGCCTACTAGAGTCCTCGGCCCGAATTAAAACCACGTGTGGCCCAGCAAGGAGCAGGCGGTGGGAACAACTGTCGAGATAACCTCGGGACATCAGAGTGTGTTCAACTCATGTCCCTAGCCACATGCAGGTATACATGGCCCCCTATATTTCATCCTGGCTACTCTTGCTTATCTCGGCTTCGCGTTGACGCCTGGATCCCGAGTCGATGGTTTCGTGGTGCGTGTCTGCCATGATGATCCATCAAGCCCTCCACGAAAGAAGCACCGGGCTTCGAGCAGCTGAAACTGGGCTACGTGTCGGTGTTAGCACGAGTGCAATTTGAGCATGGACAACGAATACCTGACTGGAGACCCAATCGATGTTACCGCCGAACCATATCACTCGTCACTCAGAGGAGCGGAGTTTCCTGCAATGAGTGGAGGGCGCCAGGTTATGGTGTCGTTTTACTTCAACGTGCCAGGACCTGGGTCTCATCAAGACATCTGCTTGGAGTATAATGTGTCACACCTTTGACTCGACCAGTTGATGGATGGATAATTACTGGTTATTTGACCAAGCTTGGTTGAACTGAATAACGAACTGGGTCTGCACCATAGAATCCGGACTCCAGCCTGTGGTGCCAAACTCCAACAGAATCAACGCTTCATACTTCAAGCCTGTTGAATGGCGAGTCGTGATGTCCGCCTCGGTTCTCAAGCCTCCTTCTTCCTTTGCCGATGGCTTCCGGCGGTCCTCAGTCTCGTTCCAATCTGGGAGCTTCCCCAGCAATGTACACATCACAGCATGATTACCTACCTAGGTAGGTATTCAGGAACACTCACCGTTTTCATGGTACCTGGGAGTACAACGATGACGAGCATTTTATGTTTAAATATCTCACAATCGTGCCATGCCTAGACGAAAGCCGATTGATGACTTGGGCGCAGTGCTGGCTGATTGGCCAGATTTTATGCAAGTTGTGTAGTGAGGTTTATCATCTTAATCGCTTTCTATGCAGAAATGCCAACGTGAGACCGGGGGGCCGGTCTAGACCCCGAGAGAACCTAGGGGCCCACTTCCTGCAGCCCCGGTCGGAAAATTGCGCCGACCATCTTCAAGCAATTCCCGATTCGTTGCATGACGGTCGAAATTGCAATTGGCCATGACGGATGAGAGACATCTGATGGACATTCAAGAGGCAGGACAGCAGACAAGACAGGGCCGAACTGAGACGAGACGAAACCAGAAGAGACAAGACGGGGCAACCTTGAGAGACGTGACATGTTCAACAACGAGTGAGCACGGCGACTTGCACCAGAAGCTTGTTTAGTGGTCCCAGTGTACCCGAATGTGCTGTGTGCCTGGCTGCCCAAGTTTAAACGTTCCAAGCTTTCTGCTCTTTGACCTCGGTAATCCCAAGACTGCCCACAGAACAACGGGACGGAGGTAATGCTACCATCTATTCCCCACTGATGCGCCCCCCCAGACTGGGGTCCCCCAGACCAATGCCTAGGTACCTACTGTAGGTATCCAGCAGTCTAGGTAGCCCGTACACATTAGTGTCACCTCCTTCCCTGCAGCATATTCCCATGCAGCCCTGGCAGCCCCCGGGAAGTGCCAGACACACCAGTGTCTTTGAGTGCCAGGACTGCCAGGACTGCCCGGGCACAAGTCAGGCTAGAAGGCGACAGACGGGACAGATGCCGGCCTGGCACCCCACCGTACTCGGGTTCTCCCACCTACACATTTTCCACCTCCCGGCTGTCTCGTCCGACGGCGCGCCGTTTCTTCCCCTTCCTTCTTTCAGCCCTGCCTGCCATGCCGCCCTGTCCTCTCTGTCACGTTGATCCCAATTGACTTTTCAACCTCGACCCGACTGCTCGTTACGACACCGACGCCTTCCCGAGTCCATTGACTTGCCCAAGCTTTTCGACTGTCATAGCTTCTTTCGTTGTAGCTACCTAGGTAGCATCTCCTACCCCACGACCTTCGACCTCGAACTCCTGGCCATTTCTCGCAAGCTGATTAGCGACGACACAAATACGGGCTTTTGGAGCCGGGTACAAGTACCACGAGTGCCGCATCTCGCTGCAGCCTACCGTCCTTCGCCCTGCCGTGAGACTGAGACCAAGACCACTTTAAGATCTACAGGGACAAAAACGGAGATCTGCTGGAGCTGTCTACTGGCCAGCGTCTGGGAGTCCTTCGACCTGCACCTCCCCGCGGTCGTTGTCGTTGTCTATCCCCAACGCTTCTCCGGTATCGACCCACGAACCCGTGGCTGTCGAATTCCCCCGTCTCAGTGTTTTGCTGCCACGAGCGACTTCTCCTGCGTCTCACGGACGAGAATGCAGACCGCGCGAGGTCTCAACCCAGGCTCCTCATAGTCTGAACAACACCAGAAAGATGAGGCCCAAAGTACGCATTGCTATCAGGGAGCAACTGGCCTTGCTGGTAACACTAGTGCAAGTTTTCGATACCCTCTAATCTGCTTACAGTTTGAAGTTTCAGCGCCAACTGAGAGCTAACATATGAATGATCTAGTGTCCTCCTAGCCCTCGCTGTCGTCTCTGTGCCAACATGGATCTTTGTCAACAACTTCGTCGTTGGCGTCGAGGTCGATAGTCTCGCGCTGACGGCCTCCCTGAAAGCCACACGTATCTCGTCCGAGATAGAACTGATTCAGACCACCTGCTCGACAATATCTACGAGGATACTAATCCAACGAGCTATGGAATCGTTCTATGCAGGGAACACAAGTGAATCTAACTGGGATGCTGCCACGACGGATTTCCAAAGCGCGCTCGGTTCTGGAAACGGAAATTTGTACCAAGTCAAAGTTTATTCCAGGAATACTACTGGTCCGGCTTATGGCCTTTTCAACGCCACTGGTATTACGACTCCCAGCATCGAGCTCCCTTATAACAACTCAGCCGGCTACAAACCTTTCCTAGGAGACAGCGATGGGGGCTTTCCGCGCGCATTGTATCCGAACATCACTTACACAGATACGGGCGTTCCCAGTAAAAATTATCCAACCACAAACAAGTTCGCGGCTTATGCATTCTCTGATGTCCGCCTCAGTCAGAATGAAGGTCTCATGCTGGGCCCTCTTGTGATCAACGAGTCCTTTGCACTGGTCTCGCTAACTATCGTTAGTAACCCCGCATGATTACTTTTCCTCCAGTCCACCAGGCTTTTGGACTCTGTCTTGGAGCCCGAGGGACAACTGCTTTCGAATTGGTTGCTAACAAGAACAATGTGTAGCCGATAAGATCGACTTCAGCCGTAGGTTTCATTCTGGGCTACATGACTGTCGTTGCTTCTGGCTCTTCAGTGGTTGATGTCCTTTCAGGTAGGGAAGGAATGGGTGATACTGGCATTGTTCTGGTTGTTGGTCCGGTGTCCATGTCGAATCGGTTCAACGCATCACAACCAGCGTCCAACTCAACATACACGCCTCATGACCTGAAAGCCTTTGGAGATCTCCCGGTGCAATTCCTGTTTCCCCCGGGGATGCCGCCTACTGGCTCGAACCGGCACGGCGACCGTGCCGGTCACTACGACATCCCCTTCAAGCTGCGGGATTACCCAGCTGCGATGACCGACTTCTCGAAACAGATCAAGGCCGTAAACAATGCCAGTGGTAACCTGTGGTCAACAAACGAGCAGGGAGAGCATGTGTCCGTTGGCTATGCCCGGCCACAAACCCCGCTTGTCAACTGGACGGTAGTAGTAGAACAGGCGCGATCCGAGGCGACAGCCCCGATCAAGACGCTGCGAGCAATACTGCTGGGCTGTGTTTTCGGCACAGTGGGTGTTGTCATACTGCTCGTTTTCCCTTGTGCTCACTGGGGCGTGCTTCCAATTCGGCGCTTGAAGTATGCTACCGAAAAGTCCATGGCTCCGCCAGGATACCAGGACGAGCTTGAGAGGTTCGACGCTTATGAGGAGGGCATGGCCTCTGGAAGCACCTCAAAGACATCTGTCAAAGGCTTCTTCGCCTGGTTATCATGGAAAATTCATCGTCGACACCGCCGCCGGACGTTGTTGCTGGAAAACGCGGCTAACTCAAGCCGGCGGCGAGTCTTCAAAATCCCTGGCAAGGTAGAAAGCCATCCACATGTCATCACGGACGAGCTGACGGAGCTCACGGAGGTCTTCAACGAGATGAGTGACGAGCTTTTCAAGCAGTACACAGTCTTGGATCAGAAGGTTGCTGAGCGTACCCAGGAGTTGGAAATTAGCAAAAAGGCAGCCGAAGCGGCGAATGAGAGCAAAACTCTATTCATCGCCAACATTTCACACGAACTCAAGACGCCCTTGAATGGAATCATGGGCATGTGTGCCGTGTGTATGGAGGAGGACGACATCTTGAGGATCAAACAATCCCTCAAGACGCTGTACAAATCTGGCGACCTTCTGCTCCACCTCCTTGAGGATCTTCTGAGCTTCTCCAAGAACCAGATCGGCCATCAAATCTGCCTAGAAGAAAGAGAATTTCGACTCGGTGAAATTCGGTCGCAGATTCTTTCCATCTTCGACAAACAAGTGAGGGAAGGTCGGATCACGTTGTCTGCTGACTTCGTTGGTAACGAGCCTACTGAGCCCACAAGCCCAGAGCGACCCAGCCTCGACAGGAAACTTCCTGCTATCGCTGGACCTCAAGGCCTTGGCCGCCTGAAAGATATGTGTCTCTGGGGTGACCAGCACCGTATCTTGCAAGTCCTGATCAACCTCGTCAGCAACAGTCTGAAGTTCACACCTCCGGGCGGCAAGGTTATGGTGCGGATACGATGCGTGGGAGAAGCTGATCCAAGTGACGTAAGTAGAGCTTCGTCCTTTTCCAGAAACTCGACCCGCCCTGGACGCAGCCGTAACCGGCTTGGATCCGGCTCACAGAACTCGGTAAGCTCCAAGGGAGCGTCATCAGCCATTACGCAGTCCCAGGTCCAGAAAGGGACGGCATTGTCCATCAATCCTGCGGATCCAAAGTCGAACGTTCCCACCATGGGATTGGGCATGGACAACGCCATGACTTCACCACCGTCAAACGCAAAAACATACATATTCGAGTTTGATATAGAAGACACAGGCCCCGGCATACCGGAACACATGCAGCAGAGAGTGTTTGAGCCATTTGTGCAGGGTGATCTGGGTCTGAGTAAAAAATATGGCGGCACTGGACTGGGCCTCAGTATTTGCTCCCAGTTAGCCACGATTATGGGAGGTCAAATCTCGTTGAAGAGTACTGTTGGGGTTGGCACGACGTTCACCGTGCGCTTGCCGTTGAAATACACGAAGGACAAGTGAGTAATGTCTCATTGACATGATTTGGCAGAGACTAACCACGATATATGATAGGCCCTCCAGCACAGCATCCAGCAGCCTCCGAGGTTCAAGACCGTCCAGTATAGGAGCAGAGGCTGAACTACGACGCGAATCGGCCGGAGATGTACAGACCGTCGAAGCTACCAAACAAACGCCTGTGCCCGGACTCGATAAACAACCTCGGCTCGTCGGTCTGAGTCAGCCATTCTTCGCGGCAACGAAGGCAAAAACCGTGAAGAACGACGAGGAGAAGATGGCAGTGATCAATCAAGCCATGGAGAAGAAGGCCGGACAAGGCAAATTGCGCGTACTCGTGGCAGATGACAACAACACCAATATCGAGGTCGTCAGTCGAATGCTGAAGCTCGAAGACGTGTACGACGTAACGATCGCCAAGGATGGACAAGAAGCATACGAGCTGGTGAAGGTGAATTTCGAGCGTAACCAGCGGTTCGACGTGATCTTCATGGATATCCAGATGCCCAACCTCGATGGCCTTCAGAGCACTCGCCTAATCCGCAAAATGGGCTATAACGCACCCATTGTCGCGCTCACGGCATTCTCCGACGCCAGCAATGTGCAGGACTGCATGGACTCGGGCATGAACGAGTTCCTGGCGAAACCCATTCGCAGGCCGGCACTGAAGAAGGTGCTGCAAAAGTTCGCGACCATACCGGAGGAACCAGAGACGTCGAGCGTTTTGACGAGGAAGACTACGCCGGATAGACCACCGTCGCAATCGACCACGGAAAAGGGCACGGAGAAGAGAGACTTCGGACATGTCTCGGAGATGGAGCTACCACACCCTGTCGAGGATGGTCATCACCTCAACGGTGTGGCTTCGCGTCGGGATGTTTGAATTGCTGGTCTGCATAATTTCAAGCTTCCTTTGCTGCCTTGCTACGAGGCGACGGGACCGTCGAACGAGCCACCGTCCTGGACATCGGGGTGACTGAGTCAGATGATATCCATACTAACAAAAAAATATGAGCTATCTTGGCATCGACTCAAACGGGCAGGGTTGAAGCGAAAGCCTACGACGCGGAGGCCGGCTCCACCAAACCCACACACACGCTCTTTCTAATTTCAGCCAGCCACGAAATAAGGCCTGGACTGTATTTTCCTACATTGTTTTAATTAGAGAATCTCCGCAGTTGGCAAAGAAGTGTCCGGGGTTTGGACACTTTATGGTTAGAAACGGAACTGGGCACAACGGGTTGGGACCGGATGGCAAAAGCATACGAGGATTAAGGCGTCTTTGGGAGTTTTGATACCATGATACACGTACATGGTTGTTTTTTGTTTTTGCGTCATGTTTGCAGCCACACATCATTTTCTGGGAGGCATTACTGCCGAGAGGCTTCAGGATACATGGCGCGGTGGGGCTCATTCTGTTTATCGAAAGTGTTTGGCATATTTCAGCAATAATGGATTGCTTCTGCATGGGGAGGTTATGGAAATTCATTTGATGATGTCAGGTTTAGCTTAGCTGCCTGACTGTTGCTAGCATGGCATGGGGAGAAAACATATGGAGAGGAAGCAATATGAGAAGAGATTCAAGAGGCGTCTTAGCCGACTGCCACATGCATTATTCTGTCCGCTCACCTGTTGCTCATCATCTCCATCCTGCGTGAAAGTGGCCATGCTGATATCTCGGCATGGCAACATGAGCGGTCTAGGAGTGAGTGAGCACCCCCCGCCCGGCTTTTTGGGCTGCAGTCGGCGCTCCAGAAAGGCCAACCTGCGTGGGAACTCCATCAATCCGGTGGATGTCATTCAAAAATTTCACGAGTATTAGGTCTTCGTACTGCCAGGGTCTCCTCAACTTGCAAGACAATAACCCCATCGCGGTCAAGGAAGTCATAGCACTGTCGTAGGAACTTGACAATCTTGAAATTCCCACATGCTCCGCCATCTCTGGGCATGTGATCTTGTCATACCTGGCCTCGGGTATATCACGATAATCCTTACAGATCATCCGGCCCTGCTCCTCCGGAATGCCAGCCTCACGCAGTTCCATGCTCTCAAACGTCTTCGGGTCCCGGCCGAGGGTAGCCCGGAAGCTTGCCCAGTCGTAACGGTACTCCCAGGGTGACTAGTAAGTCGCCGTGGACAGAAGCTCTCGTAGTCAGCACCATTGACGACCAGAGGACCTTCCGACGGCGGGATACTATATATAGACGGGGTTAGGCGCTTGTTGTCAACGTTCGGAGAGCAATCACTCACTATATTCGGTTCCGCATCATCGAAATCCTCAGCCATCGCACTTAGTGTACCAATGCAATTGGCTTCCATCGTGAGCTTCAGTGGGCTGTGGATTTAAGATCAGTGGCTCAGAGGAAGAAATCTGTATGTGGGAACTGATATAGAGTAATCTTGCCAACCGGGGTTATTGCGAGACAGAAGCAACGACCGAGCAATGGACTGGACAGGATGTGAATATATTGCCGTCTGGACTCATCCCCATTGTTTGATATATTATCAACTTAGGTATGGGATATTACCTTCCCAGCCTGGAGAAGAGGCAGACAACGTAGCCCGCTTCTATGCAGGTATGAGACACAGTGAAGAAGAGCCGTCCACTCTGGCTGGAATTTTTGCCCGCGGGGAGTTCAGGGCAAGAGTAGAGTGCATATATAGCCACACAAAGACGAGAGAACTCGCATATCAGCATTGACGTCAAAGGAGCTCTGGTGAAGCCATCTGCAGTTGGAAGTCGCAACAGTCCAGTTACCCCCAGGCCCTCGAGGACCACACAATGGTATATTTGTTGGAAAAAATAAAAGCCCCCAAAAAATAGAATCCAGTTGTCTCCTAGCAAGAGTCGAACGGAGGACCATCTGCTGACACCCAGCCACTTGCACGGGTCAAGAAACGTGTCGCCGCCAACATCGTCCCTGAACATAACCAATATAAAGCTCTAGCTTTCCTAGGCCACACTGCAGCCTTCACCACAACACCACAATCAAATTGGACATTAGGAATTAGTTATAGATGTGATAGATATATAAAAGCAATCGAACCAAAAAGAATGGGAGAAAAAAAAAGTTACCCCCTGCAAGCAGGAGGCCCAGCCGACGGAACACCGCTTGTCGCCCCGGAACCAAAGGAACCTCAAGCTTCGTCTGAATCAATGAGCCGCCGGACTGGAATTTGGCTTCCAACAACGCCTAACCAATGGAGATTAGCATCCTCAGCGTTTACCAACTACACTAGGTAGCTGGGCTTTTGCCCCCTTGATATGGGTCAACTGGCTCGCCTCTATATGTCTGCCTCGAGGCATTTCGTCTGAGCTCCCAGGCAGCCACTTCCAACCTGTGCGCCAGCTGCCATCTGGGTATCATGGTGGATCGTACCCAACTAAGACTGCAATCTGCACCAACGTTCGATGCTCCTACCAGCACTTGTTCCCACCCGATAAAGTGCATCGACTCGACAGCAGAGTTCCCAGCACCAGAAGCCTTCCAAACAATCCCAACCAAAGCAACAAACTGGCGTTGTTACCTCCATTCCTTAACGATGCTTCCGTTAATTATAACCAATCCTTTCGACCTCATCTCGATTGAACTTGACATGCCCTATAGATCCAACACCACAACGACCGTGAGGGACCACTGCCAACCATAAGGAGAGCCCCATCACAGATCGCCACGTCAAGCGTCGGACCCACGATTTCAGGGAAAGAATGGCCCCCAACTTACAGCATGTACATCGATGGTATCCCCTTTCATCGCAACCTTATCAACAATATCTACCTAAATGGCACACGAGGCACCGCCGTCAACACTGATCGCGGCGGCCCAAAGAATGCCCTTTCCACAGAAGAAGAGTTCTCTTGTTTGATCATGGTAATGCCATGGAAAGAGGCAAAGCATGAGCAAGGGGCCGCCCCCCAGGGTGATGGGCAGAGGTACCTAGGTATGGCTAGTGTGGTGAAGGCACTGATGATACTGCTGAGGATGATAGGGGAAAGGAGAGTCACAGGAAAGTGGTTTACAACATGTGAGTTTCCGGTCTGGGAGGAAAACCTCGCTCGATCCGGAGCTGAGACACTGGTCGGTGTTGTTGTTGTTGTTGTTGCGATGTTGCATATGCTGCTCATGTGACTGCTCAGTCTGATAACCTGCAATGAAGTCGTCAGGGTATAACCCGGATGTAATCCCCCCCCCCCCCCAACTTATAAGCCTCGGTGGAGCCGGGTCATGTAATTGGGAGAAGCTGTCACCAGGACCAGGAAATATAGTAATCGGGATCTTCATTGTGGAAGCTCACCATTTCATATACCCATCTTGTGTGTGATGCCCAGATATCTCCAAACCATAAATCGCCATGTCACTGCGTCCAGCTCGTCCAAGACTCTTGGTCAGAGCAAACAGCCAATCAGACCAAACAATCGGGGAAGCTGTAGCCGCCCGGTCCAGCCCAGCCGTAAGCGCCGAGCAGGAGTCGATCAAGAGCGCACCCCTGTAGCCTCATTGACGAGCTTTGCACTCATTGGACGAAGCCACCCATAAGGAGCTCGATTAAGCAGCCTGGCAAGCTGGTTACAGGGTTTAACACATCAAGGGGTGCAGTACGTTGGAGATTTGGCCCAGTCGCCGTTGGCTGCGACGTCCCACGCTGCGACTCTGTGAGTGGGCTGGGCTGCGCGTCCTGATTCAATAATGAGTCTCCCAGCTTTCAAATGAGCATCCATTTATCCATCGCCACTGTCGTCTTTCCTTCTGACAAAACAACATCTGTGCAAACGAGAAAGGTGACAGAACAAGTCGCGATATATACATTTCAAGGAAATATAGATAGAAACCGGCATCTAATCCGGACCCGGTCGAGGTGAGTGCGGGGCTGCTGATCATCCTCCAGCTGCTGTGCGACCCGGCGACGACATTTCATCTGAGTTCCACTGACGCCCTCTCATAGCTGCGGTCTAACACCTCTGAACTGATTCGAATCTGATATTGTGCGCTGTCTCAGATTATCATAATGTCTTCACCATACTATCCTCGTAAGTGCCTTCAGCTATCACTACCCACAGCTCTGGCGCTGACCATGATCCAGCTCCCCCCTCAGGGGCTCAGAAGAGCTACCCACCACCACCGATGTCTGCGCCTGCGCACCAGACATCGTTTGGGGCCATTGGAGGTCCCCCAATGTCGCCCCCGGCGAACAAGACATCCTTCTACCCTCCTCCGCCAAATGGCGGATCCCCAGCTCAGCAGAGGTCGTACCCACCTCCTCCGGCAGCAGCGGCGGCGACACCACCGCCCAAGACGGGCAGCCCCATGTCTTATCCTCCACCTCCCCAGCAGCAGCAGCAATTCTCCCCGCCGCCGCAACAGTTCTCTCCCCCGCCGCCACAACAGTTCTCTTCCCCGCCGCAGCAACAGTTCTCTTCCCCGCCGCAGCAACAGTTCTCTTCTCCGCCGCCACAACAGTTCTCCCCCCCGCCGCCACAACAGCCCCAGCAGCAGCAGCAGCAGCCGGTGGTACCTAACATGAGCCTACCCCTGCACATGCGCCACAACTCGTCAGGCTCCAACCACAGCAACCACAGCGGCCCACAGTTCACGCATAACAACCACCCGGCCCAGCCGCCTCAGTTTGCCGCACCCCCAGAGAGCGACTTCCCACCGGAGAAGCCGCCCACCTCAGAGCGAGACGGCGAGGAGGCGCCGGTGGACACCAGCAACCCGTCGAACCTGATGGGCGGGGCGCCGCCGGCGGGCCACTTCGTGGGGGCGTCGGCCATCGTGGACGACGTGGGGACGTTCAACGGCGGGTCGTACCGCATCAGCCACCGCGACAGCAACACGATCCTGACGATCCAGCTGGCCATGGGGTGCCCGCTGAACGCGAAGCCGGGGACCATGATCGCCATGAGCCCGACCATCACGCTCAAGGGCGCGTACAAGTTCAGCATGAAGAAGCTGGTGGCGGGCGGCGAGATGGGCCACTCGACCTTCACGGGGCCCGGGGAGCTGCTGCTGGGCCCGCCGTTCCTGGGCGACGTCACGAGCATCCGGCTCACGGGCAGCGAGAGCTGGAGCGTGGGGCACGACGGGTACCTGGCGAGCACGCAGGGCGTCGTCAAGGAGTACAAGAGGCAGGGGCTGGGCAAGGCCATGTTCAGCGGGGAGGGCCTGTGGGTGTACAAGATCAGCGGGACTGGTCTGTTGTGGCTGACCAGTTTTGGTGCAATTATCAGGAAGGATGTGAGTTCTTTCGTCCCCTGTATTTATCACTGTTTGGAGGCAGGTTGAGCAGTATACTGACATCTCGAGTAGCTCATGGATGGGGAGAAGTACATTGTCGACAACGGCCACCTGGTTGCGTGGAACACGAAATATGTCATGGAGAGGGTTGCGTCTGGCGGAATCATCTCTGGCTTTGCGTCTGCTGAGGGTCTGGTTTGCAAGTTCACCGGACCAGGAACGGTGTTTATCCAGACGAGGAACGCGGTAAGTCATTTTTTCCATCGAATGTTGATCATACAGGATTGCTGATCCCCCTTACAGAAAGCCTTTGCTGGGTACATGACGGGGAACGCGGCGGCAGTGACAAACTGAAGAAACAGGTACTGGTTTCTTGCTGTTCTTTTGACACGTCGTGCTCTTATTTCTCTTAATGGTTTTCCTGTTTATATCACTTTCTGGTGGCAGCGTGTCTGTCGGGTTGGCAACGTGAGGGTTCCCTCTGATGCTTTGTTGTTTCTACCACAGTATGGTCCAGGTCAGGGCAAGTAATTCTGGCTGATGCTGCGCAGGACCGTCGTGTCTTGGCCGACACAAATTGAGCGTTGCTCCCAATATATCCTTGTTCCTGCTGGATTCCTTAAGTGTGCATGGCCGTTGTTCCCTTATATTCGTCAAAATAGCCCAGACAAGCAAGTTCCAGTGGCTGTTGTTGCCCTTCAAATCCGGCCGGACCCCCTATCACTTAGTATCGGGGGTTCGACATTTTCCTCCCTGGCCCTTTCCCAATGGTCTTCGAAGGAAGGTCTATACTGTATTCAGGGCACAAGGGAACAGTGTGACTGTCTATATGCTTCGTTTCTCAGACTTTTTTTTTTCGGATAGTATTTATTCATCCCATGCTTTTCGCTATCTGAAAGTATGGATAGAATCCTGGCAGTTGAGATGACAAAAATGGGTGAACGCATGGGAACCTCCGATTTTTCCTAGGGCCTTGCTGTCCAGACCACGCTTGAAACTCAGGACAGGATAAACCACCAAAGACTGCCCAGGTGATCCTTGAAGCAAGTGCACCGTGTACTGGTAAAAAGTACCGGTGGTGATAATCTGACGGGCACGGGACCATTCATTGTACGCAGACGATGGCGCCGGGAGCTGGGCGCCTAGCAGACTAGACGAACCTTGGACCGACCGTTTTTGTCGTGAAGAGAGTGCCTACAAGAGTACTTTAAGTACTTAAGTACCTAGGTAGGTAGGTGACCTTGACCTTGGAATATCAGATGATCCAAGGGACACACACGTACGTGCGCTTCGTCGTGTATTAGGTCGTCACTTCCAGATCTCACCAGGTGACCCCCAAAGCCGTCACAGCTTCCATCTTCCTCCCAAAACAGTCAACTCAAAACCAACCCCTGCGACTCGACTTCTCTGCATAACATCACATCCAGGACTCGTTTCTCGGTTTTGGCTATCTTCCACGCAAATTTAGGGTATCACTTCTGTTCAGAGTACACCAAGGTCGTTTTCAGCGTTTTTGAGCGAAGGTTTTACTTTCTTAAGGTGTGTTTCCCCGATATGACCTCCTCCTTCCCTTCACTTGTCATGTCCCCTAGCAGCCAGATCGAGTGCTTTTCGCCCAAGTACTCCCACATCTTTGCTGCAAAGCCAATCAGTTGCGATCATCTAACATTACCGCAGCTTTTCCATCGAGAATCTGTCCTGCCAAAGGAGACAGTAATCGATCTGGAAGTGGTGAGCTTACCCTCTGTTCAGCAACACAGGCTGTCGAAATCTTTCTGCCCGTCAGGATGGTCTTCCTCATTCCATCCATTCACAACTCAATTACTGACATTCGTCCCATCGATAGTCCGTAATCAATTTCCATCAGTCTCGACCTACCTCTTCTGGTCCCATTAGCCTACCCTCGAACTCATCCTCCCTGCCACCCTCGCATTGTCATCCAATTCAAGCCCATTTAGCTCCGTCTTTTATCCAGGAATGGAAATACCGAAACAGACTTTGCAAAAAGCCTTGAAATATTCTGATTGTCCTGTTGAGCTGGGCTGGGCACATATCCGCAAAGTGAGACTAAGCTGTGAGCAATACACTGTCGAGGACGTTCCCACGCCTGCGTCACTTGCCCTTAACATTCTGTTCTCTGACCATTTCTTTCATTTTGACTGCGCATCTTACCCACGAGTTTCTTCACCCAATACTGACAAAGAAGCAATCGCAGATCATCACGGAGCTGCCTCTGTACTTCACATCCTGTCCCACGTTTAACTCGCATATGCTTCAGGTATGCAACCCCACCGACTGACCATTGTAGCCCTTTGACCTGGAACTGACATCAGTTAGCTGGAACATGGCCACTCTGCGACAAGGTCAAGGCAACACTGCCGCTAGTCGCCCATCGAAACCCAAGCTCACTATCGACACTCAAGCCCCTCCCAAACCAGGCGTCGTCGACCTCGGTTCCTCACAGAGCGCGCCGGTTGGCACACGTCAAGAAAGGGGGATTCCGCCCATGTATCAGTATTCTGATCGATACTGCGCAAGAGTTGCCGAGATGATGAGCACTCCAACTTGGCGTAGCCAGCGTCCTGGCCCTGGCCCTGTCGTTGTCGATAACAGCGGCTCCCTGTCGCCCATCGTGAATCACGACTACGTCCAGATTTCTGGTAATCGAAAGGAGAATGATCTGGGCGGAGAGAGCACTTCTATTCATGCTGAGTGGCGTCAGGATCGTCAGAACGCTGCCGTTGAGGCTCATCTCGGTGATGATGGCGAGGCTATGAGCATTCTTGGTATCCATCCCTTCTTGGAGGCATCAGAGAAACCAGAGTCATCGGCGGACACCTTCCTCATCTCAGCTGCCGTCTGTCCTGAGGCCAGATCTCCTGTTCATGCTATCTTCGGCGAGATGCACCCGTTCAGAACCCCCAAGAGGCGGACTGGAATTCAAAGCAAGACTTCAGAAGATGGGGATGATTCCGAACACTATCGAGGGGACGACTGCATGTGCCACTATAAGGAGAGCGCCCAGAGTTCGCCACTGTCTGCTAGCGGCTCACCCGGTCACATTCGACCTAGAAAGCAGAGAAGCGAAGACGAACATATGGCGAGAGAAAAGGTGGTCAAGGAGAAGGCCCGTGACATCCATGAGCTTATGAAGCGGGATGAGGCCATAGAGTCTGTCAATTTCGAACACGTCTCTCCGCGACGCCGACGTCCAGCCACTCCTGAAGAGGAGCGCCGATTCAAATGCCTTCTTGGTCGACTGCAGCCCCGACGGGCTGTTGAGAAGAAGGAAAATCCGACTCTAGTTGACTCAGCTATCATCTCCTTCGCCACCAAGAAGCAAGAGGAGTGTGATGGAGTCGGCAACCTCATGGCCCAGCTTCGAGCTGCAGAGAAGCAATATCAAGAAGAGAACAGATGCCACGTTCGCTCCGACTCCGGCTACGCGTCTCCCGCAACATATTCCAGGCCCAGTACTCGTGCACAGTCAAGAAGCAGACAAGAAGTATCTGACGAAGCTAGCGCAGAGACTCTTTCCATCCAGCATCTGAAGTTTGGTTCGAAAGATTCAGGATTTGACAGTCCCTCGAAGCACTCGGTGCTCAATCCCGCTGCGAAAGAGTTCTCAACCAGCAGCGTCGCTCATGGTTCCCCGACCAAGCAAGGTAGACTTGTTCACCCTCCGGTATCCGAACAATTTTATTCTTCACCTCAGGATTCTCAAGGCACCCATAACTCCTTTACACCAGCGAGGCCTGACGCAGCGTTTCGATCCCCGGGATTAGGATTCAATGGCCTGCCCAACCACATCACCGGTCCCATAAACCTGGTTACTACGCCCGGGTTGGCACAAGCCCCTCCACGGATTCTGTCCCAGATCAGCAGTTTTTCCAACACCTCTCTGCCACCGACATCCGGATTTGGATTTCCCGGCGCTCTTCCTACACTAGGAGGAGCTCCAGGACCTGTTCCTGGCCTGCCCCACCCTTTAGGACTGGGTATGCCGGTGATTGCCCCAACTCCCGGGCTGGCGTCGACGCCTGGACTCGTTCCTTCTGGGCTCGCAGGCCCTTTCCACCATCAGCTCCCAACTATGGCATCGTGCAACAACCCAGCTCATCAGAGCATCTCTCCGTTCAACTCTGCCCACGCGTCACCGGTACCGCCGATAACATCACTCCCACCTCCAGCACCGCCTGCGTCTCTCGTGCCGCAGGTCGCGACTACTGGGTTGCCACCGCCTGTTGCTCCAGCGGCTCCTGTGGCGGCGCCATTTATTAGAAAAAATGTGCCTAAGCCCAAGGTGCCGAACACTACGGGTCAGCAGTACTGGGAGTATGTGCACGAGATGCGAAGAATGTATGAGCCTGGCTACGCTCAGAAGTCCAAGGCCAACCAACAGAAGCGGTTCATGAAGCAAATACACAGGAACGGTGACGCGGTGGGACAGACTTAGGAGGCGCGAAAGCCTTTGAGTGTTTCGGGCGACTGCAAAACAAAAGCGGAGGCCGCGCAGAATACGCCCAGTGTTTGCCCAACCACGACGATATGTGACAAGATGAAGGCGGTTGACTACATGTCTGCACCGACAACAACGGCCACAACCAACGTTGCTTGATCAATCGGGTCACACACAGAAGTCTCCGCTTCAGAATACTCCGGATGCGATGACAGATGGTGTGCTCGACACAGCTTGACGGATGGAAAATGGAGGCCTCGGGTCGGTCATGGATAGATAGGGCGATTCTGTCATGGTTCTTCATATCAGTATGGTTTTCTGTTTTTGTTTGGTTTCCTCCGAGGGCGGATGGAAACGACTTATGCCTTTACGATGATTATTATGATGACACCAGCTTGTTCTGAGGGAAACAAAAACGAGTAAAAGATGACTCAATCAGAATGTCCTGTGATGGTTTGGAGTTGTCGGTACTGTTAGGGGCCCGTTAGCAGCAATGAATGATTGTTTTTAGAATGACATTTTCTCTTTTGAATACCTAGGTACTCTTGAACGGCCTGAGTGACCTATTCCTGACTAAATAAGTACTTATGTTCAAAATTCACAGATATCCCCCCCCCCCCTCGGGGCCAACATTCTCCAGATGGACCTGCTGGCGAACAGTTTTGAAGGGATTTTGTGCCGTGTTCACAACGTCGTCTTTTTATAACGTGAGTTTGAGGATGGCATGTTGGGCCTGTCGTGAAAGGTCGGGTGTCGGGCATTCGGAGCTTCCGAGGATTCTCGGTAGTGGTTGTTGTTGCAGTGGTGGCTGCCCTCTCATAGAACCCCCACCGGCGACCTCAATTCCAACCCGATCAGCGAAACACGTAACGACTGTCCGTGGTTCCTGGCTTTTCTCTTCTTCCTTCCTCCTTCCTTCCATCATTCCTTTCTTCCATCCATCCTTTCTTCCCTCCTTCCTCTCTTTCGTCCTGAAGCCCAAATAGTCTCCTTGCCTGAGTTTCATATACCTTATATATCGGCATCGACGTCTCGTAACGCTCGGCTGCGGCTGTCTCCCACCTCTTCAGACCGCGGACGTGAGAACAGGCTGTCCCCGCTGTAAGAATGTCGAAGATCGATGTTAACCCTTACGGTCGATTGGGGTCGAAGCAGAGTCCTCAGACTGCTTACCATACAGGATCCATACAACCAACCAGCAGAACGATGCCACCATCGATGCTCACCTTATCCGAGCGAGGCGTTGAGACATCTTTGGTGGATATCGATGTCGGTTTGCTTTTTAATGTGTCGTCAGGCCATTTTCCCCCTACAGCAATGTTGCGTTCGTCCTCGGCGGCCACAATGTCCCAAGCTCTTGTGCTCCGCCAGACATATCCCGCCATCAAGACTCCTCCAAGCTCTTTCGCAGGCGTATACCAATCCGACGACATGAAGAGGCACATGTCCAAGTCGAAGCCGAAGTCGAGGTTTCCGTCACCGATCTGTTCCTTCGGTATTGATGATCTGCCTAAGTCGATTTCCCTCTCGACGTCGTGTTGTCAGGCTCGTCCGCCCTGTTCCCAGCAAATCGTGTCGCCTTTCATCCAAGTCCTGTTTGCCTCCGGCACCTGTTGACCGTGGCCAGTGCTTTAATCCGTTCGACATCCTGGTTTCGTATTTCTGTTGATGAGACACTTGAGGTCAAGGGTATCAACAAAGCGGCGGTAAAGATCGTCATCGTCAAATCGTCGTTGCCATCCTCGTCGTCGGTATTGTCACTAGCCTCGCATATGCTGTCCGGCAAGCTCATATTGTCGGTATCGGTACCATAATCCGCATTGCCTCGACCATCTTCAAGGTCCGGTGCGCTTTCTCTTGCAACCCAAATTTCATCTGCGACACCTACACCTTCAGTGCGGTCCTACTCTTGCCCAATCTTTCTGAGTCTTTCCGGCATCCAAGCTGCGTCCTATGCATGGCTATTCCCAATGCTTTGCGTGATGTCCTGTTCTGCACATGGCTTGCCGATGCAAGGATTTCGGCCATCCTCTTCCAATCCGTTCTTTCTCTTGTTATCACAAAACCCTTACGATGGAACCGAAAAGTACAGGTCCAGGAGCCAAGTATGCAGTCAAGGGCATCATGCTTCGCTGAGCCGGCTAGGGTCTACCAGAGGTGACACTGGTGGGAATATAAGAAACGAGAGAACCTTTCACAAGGATGACAATAGATCTCGATCCTCCTTTAAGGCGACTCCGGCCATGATGAAGCGAGACAGATGCGGAAGGTGCTCAAAGAAGCAAGGTGCCCTGCCGCTTATTGCTTGGGGAGACGCAGTGCCCGGTGACAAATCTTAGAGCCTCTCCCTCTGCTCCGGCAGATCCTTTCCAAGTGGGACACTCGAGATGCCGGACAAACTAACGGACAGCGACATCGTGTGCGCTTGCAAGGCATTTACCCGCCCGGCACAGCAGTCTCAGAGTGGATCAGAAGAATTCATTGTTCTGGAACCTCCGTTCTGAAGCAATGCCATTTGGATCATGGTGTCTCCAACCAGTGATGCCATATCGTGTTGAACCGTCGTCGGACAGGAAGGAGGACCGTCGGTACCGAACCTTGGTCTCGGTGGGCTGGGATCGCTAATGCAGGTCTGCCATCCCTCTACCCAACTTCAGACAAGGCCCGACGTAGTGTCAATCCCAGCCGCCAAATCGGGAAGGATGCACAAGGCCGTTTTTTTCTTCTTGAGACGACGGCTCAGAGCCTCTTCCAGGGGTGCCTAGTGGCGCAACAGGATCGCCAGTCTCAGATTTAGGCCGGTTGTATGCCCCGTTGGACAATGTCATTGTTCCAGATCTCAACGGCGGCGAGGTAGCTCAGGAATAGCTTTGACATTTCACTTCGGGCTTGCAGGAATTGACACCACGGTATACCAGCGTCAGCAGCCTCAAAAGCCTCAAATTCACAACTATCCGTCTCAATTGCTTCTTCCTGCTCTTCACGAAGGCTATGGAGGTCCGTGTTCATGGGCTTGTGTTGAATTCTCCGAGACTGACGTCCGAAGCCACCGCTGGGAAAGTTTGGCTCGAGAACGACACGTCTCTCGGGACCGACGAGGAACGGTCGGAAACATTACCGCTGGAGACGGCCAGAGTACGGGAGAATGTATAGGTAGGTGAGGTGATGGGTTTGCGCGGGGAAAGGCAGTCAGAGAACCACACCCGTCAAGTACGGCCACCAACCATATTACGGTATCAAGTGTATCGTCTAACGGAACCAGACAAAGGACGAGGGTGTGGATATGCACTCATCCCACGATAGCTCGTCCGCGATCCCTCGGTCAAGACAGCACCGCCTCTGAATTGTGTGTACACGGACAGGTCGGCCTTAACGACATGCATCACCTTGGTGCCCGCCAGTTCGGAGATTATCCAAGAGCTGTCTTTAGTCGACGGAGAAACCCTTGTCTATGTACCTCGAAATGCGGACTGACTGGACAGAGTTGCTGGACTACAGGAGGTTCGTCACCACCTCGCACCAACAGAGGCAAGTGACCCTCGCGGAATGTGTAAGATCATCCCGCCGCCCATGTATTTCTTGGACTACATATGCAGGCTGAACGGCGTCCATATGGCCACTTTGACGCATTGGCTCGCCAGCTCACTCGCCACTATAATCCAGAGCATCGCACAGATTCGGAGGCCTTTGGATTATCGTGTCCATTCATAGGACTGAGAGCCATCCACGTCAGCGACGGAGCGCTTTGCCTCTGCACCGTTTCCCTGGCGGCCGACCACGTCCTCTTACGTTAGAGTTTCATGGAACGACATCCCAGTATCCTGAAAATACTAATCGCATGTGACGTACAAGTTGAACCTCAACACGAGGATGAGAAGAAAGCTGAATTTGGCGCTGTAGCGAAGTGCGCGCACATTCTATGTCAGTCGATCTCACCCTCAGCCAAGGTAGAATCTGTAGAGAACGTGCCTCTTAAATGACAACTTACCGCGGAGAGAGGAGGTATATCGATTAGTCGGTGCGTTGGGTTCCGAGGGAGGATCGTATTCTTCGGGGTCCGGATAAGCACCGGAAGGATGGGTCGGTCATTCCATAATTCGTTGTTCGTCAGCAAAGGATATGTGCAGATTGGTCCAACTCATCCACAACTGAATAAGCAACGATAGGCCTTACATAGACTCACCAGCGGGCCGGCCGACCTCTCACTGAAATTCGAAAGTTAGCACACGAGAGCTACCGTTCCGTTCTCCCCCGGGCACCTGGCTGCAGATTTGACCGAACCTTTCGAGCTATGCATAACTAAGAAAGGTAGGCAAGACAGCATGAAGGAGATACTTCTGCCTGAGTGATTGATATCTAAGGCCATCCGAGGGACTTGGCTTGGAATCATCCCGTGTTGAGAACCGCGATGCTTCGCTGCACTGTCAGCGTCAAGCGCAGTAAGGTGTGGTATACCCGCCACCAGCGACGTGGGAGGAGATAGCCGTGAAACTAATGAATGAGAGACGCGTGCGTGCACACGTACGACGGCGACGATATCTATCTCCTCCCGCTTGTATCTCACTGCACAAAATTGGGAGCTGTGTCACAGAACATCCCTACACAGCAACAGAAGACACACGTGGACTTACGGGGTGTACCCTTCGAATTGGGAATAGTCCCCCTACGGGCGGGTACAACAACCAGCGTCTTGGACTGCACCAGCGGCCGCCTCGAGGGTCATGCTTCTTCAGTATACTACTTGAGTATATAGGTGTGCATCTGTTTCGCATTTGCCGTTGGAATGCAACCTCTCGGTCATGGGCTTAGAGTCTCCGCCTTCACTTCTACAAGGTTCCAACTTAACCGAGACAAGCTTTCCCATGCAGTGCAGTTCGTGCTGTGTAACGGGCAGGATTGCGCGGCTGGACTCGGTGGTCGATCCAACCAATCCACGGGCATTATGTCCGGGTATTATGCATCTTTCGGGCCGCCATCCACTTAGATACATGACGAGCTGCAGAACGGGATTAGCTGGCCCAACCCCATTGCCCCCTTCGGCCTTCGTTGAAGAAGTGGCCCTGGATGGCATCGACGCATCCTCACCCTGCGCGCTCACTGGTCGTACGGCCTCGTTTCCTGCTCCCATTTGTTGACTCGCACTCGCATGCCCGTCATCATTGCTCAATACAACATCGTGGTCGAGATCGTTGTTCCAGACAGATAAGCGATGACATGCATGACTGAGCGGCTGCCGTGGCGCCACACCGCTCCAACAGGCATTGCATTCGGTCACGGCGCCCCTCGTATTGGAGTTTATGAGCAACGCCAACCTCTGGGTGGAATTCACACTAGATAACCATGGTCAATGTTTGACAGCGACGTCTAGAGTGTTAGGGATATGAGGTTCCAGAAGGGGGCGGGTCGAAGAAGGTCGGGAGAAACATCGAACGGTCGTCAGGGGCTCGCTCTGGACCATCTTAGCGGTGAAACTCGACCGGATTGAGAACGAGGCTGAAGTTTCTGTTTGGTATCACCATGCGGCCAGACTTGGGTTGCGGGCCATCAGCATATGACTGACTACTTACTTAGTACCTACCTCACGCATGACAAGTGCTGGTCGTGTTGGGCCACGCGTTGACTCTGGTGCCCGGTCCCGAGCAAATCACCGAACCGCTACGAACCCAGAGCTCCCGGCGCGGCACGGAAGGGAACCAAGGCTCTAGTGTATGCCACCCAGGCTGCTAGGCCACCATCTGCTCTCCCTCCCACTGTTTCTGAATCACAGGCGGTGAGTCCGAGCTACAGCCCGGCCCGGGCAAACAGGCCCTCGTGTCGATCTCAATCACCTCAAGTCAGATCTATGAGGCCAACGGGCGCAAATTCCTTCCACATTTGCACCCCATTGACAAAGACTCGAGCTCTTATTTTTGTTTTGTGGTTATCATCTGCGCCCAGAATGCATCACCGGAACCCAAACATCGGCGCTGTGGTAACGCAGCCGATGACGCATTGACTGGCGTTAGTTTGTCAGAAGGATACGGTACAACGGGCCGATCCTACCGGGTCTGTCAGTGGTAAAAAGATGGTGGTGCCATTTCCCAAGACGATCGACAGCACGGAAATAAGGGTATTTCGAGCTGGTATCTCAATTTTGACTTGGGGTTTTGGTGTTCTCTGCGGCTGATGATGGTCGCGCAAGTGCTCGACTTCAAAGGGTCTGCCACAGCCACTCACAAGACACCACTCACCGCAGAGAGTCTCGGCTTTTGGCTCGTCCTCTCCATACGGGCAAATTAGATGTAGCTGGTACAGTAGGATGTAGCGTAGTGTTCCCCACGATCTCTTGGCTCAAATGCCGAGACCAGCCTTGTAGAAGCACCTTGAATCCTCCTTTGTGCTACACCTAGTCGGCAGCTTGTCAATCATCTATCGCATTGGCTAGATGACTTGCAGAACGATGGGGAGACAACGCTGTCTGACAGCTTTGTTAGGGCGGGCTTCATCTTGCGCCCCGTACATAAAGACGAACCTCGAAACCTCCCCTCCATATAGCCCGATATACACTCACGCTCTCAGCTGCCACAATTAGGGCCTCCTGCGGCTGGCATCGAAGGAGGACTTGGCGAACGGCACAGATGGCGAATCGTCTTCAGACAAGATGGTAGCAACAAACAGCCATTCGCCCACGAGCAAGAAGTGAGCAAGACTAATTCCGAAAGTGTGATTCTGAGGCAATACATGAGCCACATATGCCAACCGACTTACCAGGGACAACCCGGCGAAACAGTGAGAGTGCCCCATGGGCAGATCACGACAGACACACGGCTCCGACAACCTGGGTCCGGAGAATTCCTGCCGAGCTTATCTGCTCCAGCAGCATCCTTGATGCCATTTTGCCCTCTCCTGATCAAGCTTGTCGCCTCCCTGGCACCAACATCACGGCCGACTTCCACGCTTTTTACCTGCAGTCATCATTTAACAACCTTGGCTCTTCACGCGGCCGAGAAAGCTGGGGTTGGCGGGCAATGCTCAAACTGGGTCGCAGGCCACTGTGCCACATGTGTTGCTTCTGCAGCTCTAATGTTGATCGAGCCAAGTCCGAGCTCGGCGACTCTCCCCAGCCTCTTGTTTGACCATCTGGAATGGGTTCGCGATGTCCCAAGAACCATATGGCAGGACCCCACAGAGGTGGCCAGAGACAGCAGATTTATTGATTCGAAATTGAGAATTCGCTAAACGAGATACAACGCGGGCACGAGTACACAGGTAACTGGAATGGCGTACAGCCCAATGACACGTCGACGGGCAGAGGTATAAGTGGGCGCCGCCGAGTACTCAACGGCTATGCCTGAACGAGTAAGATCTCTGAGCCGTAGCCGCCGAGGGAGGGGGCGTGTCGATACCAGTCGGCTACGGGCGGCCTGGTACCTGGTCAAGCGTGCCCCCATGTCGAAGATCATTGTCGATTTGGTTGCATGACCGCCGAGCTCTGCAGAAAACTAGGCCCTATCGACCTTACCTAGATTTCCACAACTGACCGAGAAATCACGACACTCACACATGGCCCAATGGCATCCAGTGAAGGCCGGCCTCTCCAGTCGAACGCCCGCATGAAACATGCTGTGTGCCTACCGAGAAACCCGTAGTTTCTTCTTCTTTCTTCAAACAGACCGTTCTTTTTCATCTCCCTTCCTTCGAAAGCACAGCATGGAAGGTGGCGGGCGCCCCTACACATTGCTCTCCCGGGAAAATAGCATACTGACCCAGGAAGCGGAATCCTACCCGCCCTCCCCCTCATGTTGAGCAACAACAATCATCATGACAAGTTCAGGTCGACCCCTGCTTGAATATTCGACGCAAGCCTGTCCATCTTCTCTACATAATGCACAGTCAAAACTGTGTGCTGCGAAGCACCTACGGGTGTTTCCTCAAGTCCCCTGATCCTGGGCAGACATGCTATTCGTCGTCATCCTTGCTAACTAGCAGTCTGGCAGGTAGACCGGATACGCCATCTCGTGCTCGGAATTTATCTTCCCTGAAACTCGTGCCCATTAGCCTTCACACTCTGGGAAAGTCATGAGGTATCTATTCCTCTCTAGGCTGCATAGGGACCAGCCATGGACGGGACCCAGCCCTCCCGGTTGTCCCGTGTGTCCATGGAATCGTCACCGTCATTGTGGGTGTCTGTACAGTACAGTCAACTCTCGACCTAATACTCACCTTTCAGCCTTCGACTCGTGTTCGCACTCTCGTACTCATTGCTTCCTAGCATCGTACATGCTGTGTCCTATGTACCAGACCCTCGTGCGCCTGCCATCTTCCGGTCTTCAGTTCATTGTCTGGTCCAGACCCGAGGGTTATCTTTGTTATCGTTGGACTGCATTCGAAACGATGGAGTTTTCTAGTCTTTCCTCGCGTTGGGCTGTTCCGGTATCTTGGTAGGGTACGTCTAATTTCGTATCTTATGTCTCTGTGGCAGTCCAGCGACTCGCCGCCATCTCCAAACCCCTGAACCATGCTCTGTCTCGCGGCTGAGAATATGACCCCTTGGAAAGTCAGACTACCTTCCGTAGGCCCTAGACATGCTCATCTCATCAAGGAGAACAAGGATATGTCCTCGTAACTTGTCGCCGGTTCGACCCAAAGGCGCCCGCCGGGGACGGTAGGGCTTGTGTGCGTATCTCCCAGATTTTTCCCGATATGACATGGACAGTCACATTTCCATCCCGGGATGAGAATGATTGTGCTTTCTTGCGATCGATAAAGTATTATCCCCCGCATCCCAACCTGGTCGCGGCACTTCAAATCGAGCTTTTTTCCTTTTCCCTTCGTTCTGGCATGATACCCTCCCCGAACCGAACTTCCAAACCTGTTCACCGGCCTGTTCTCACCCCGCGCGCCTGAGTCCGGTCACAAGCTTCACCCTCACTTACACCACGCCGATCACAACATCCACCACTGTCTTGAGCCGCGACGGTCTCTGTTTCCTCCTCGTTCTCGACCATTACGCGGTATCCTACCCTTGGTCGTCACTGTCTCACTGGTTGCTGAAGTCGTGACACCATGGTTTTCTGCGCGTACTGCGGCAAGAGTTTCACTCGAAAAGAGCATCTCGAAAGGCATATCCCCAGTCGTAAGCTTCTTCATCCTCATGACGATACAGTGGTGCCATCATCTGCTAACGCCAATATAGATACAAACGTGAAGCCTCACCGCTGCAGTGCTTGTCAGTTATCCTTCGCACGAAGGTGAGATATACCAGAGTGGATGATTTGGTGGACATACAGACTGATACATGCATCACAGGGACCTTCTCCAAAGACACCACTCGACGTATCATGAGGCAAGAGACCCAATGGAGCCCCTACCTGGCGGAGTCCCAACAGTTGCTGGCAGGACGCCTATAGCGTGCCAGAACTGCGCAAACGCAAAGACGGGTTGTGACAAGAGAGTACCTTGCAGTCGGTGTGCCGAGAAGAACCTGCCATGCGCCGCCCGGTTTGCTCGTCGATCATCCAAAGCTGCTGTGAGGGCAGCCCAAGCCAGTGCCGCGCTCAGCAACCAGATGATTCCCGGGGCTCAGAGGCCTCAGATTACGGCAATCTCACCGACCATGATGGATATAGATCCGTCTCTTACGGGCTCAGGTTCAGGTTCACCCGCGAAAGGTTCTCCACCAGGAGACATGGCCGCGGCCATCGACCCGAAACTGCAGCTGAATGCACAACACAAGTCGACCTCGGAACACAACCATTTTAGTCCCAGCGGTTTCTCATCCCCTCACAACAAGATCGATGTCATGAATGACTTCATGCAACTCGGAAATGAGTTTGTCTCCCCTGACTCAAACTACTCGGACTTGCTCGTCTGGCCCGAGTACCCGATCGAGCTGGACATGTACTCAAGTGCCATGGCCATGCGACCAGATCTCGGCCACGGGTTGCAGTCGTTCGCGGACCTCAGCGATGTTTCTTCCAACTCCGAGCCCATGACAACAGCCTCGTCATGCCGCGGATCGATTCATACGAGAACAACCAGCATCATGTCGAGTGTCGACTTTGAGCCTCTGAAGCCCGTGGATATGACAATGTGCGCCCCGAACGACACAAACGTCGCGGAATTCGAAGTGGTCATCGCCGCGGAGAACTCGTGGCCCCTCGCGAGGTGCAACCCGCCCACGTTCTCCGGCAGCTGCCCGCGGACGGCGATCGTCCACCTGGAGGCCCTCGAGCAGAATTGCAAGCAAGACGGAACCTGGGACTCGCTGGAGAAGTACCTTTGCCACCACAGCAACGACACGCCTCACATGCCGTCGGTCGTGCCGATCAACTCGCGGACACGTGACAAGATGACGGCAATCACCCAGTCCTTTGTGCACAAGGCGCTCGGCGTCCACCGCGGGGGCGTCAACTCGTACTCCAAGTCCGGCTACGCCAGCCCCGGGGGCATGTGCAACTTCATCATGCTCCCGCCGTCAAACGTCCTCGAGTACTTCCTGAAGAGCTACGTGCGCAGCCTGCTCGGCTACTACCCGATAGTGTCCGCGATGAGCCTCGACCCGAACGAGATGCTCCAGGGGAACCAGGCCTCGACGCTGCTCGTCCTCCTCATGATCGCCCGGGGGGCTGCTGCTGTGCCCATGGCCGAGGCGAGATATTTGTCAGCCGGCCTGACCGAGACTTGCCGGATCTCACTGTTCGATATCATTGAGAAGGATGTGGAGCTGTCGGCCGACCCGGTCGCCCTGCGCTGTGCGTTGCTGTTTACTTTGTTGGGTGCATGGAGTGGGGACAAGTGGCATATGGATATTGCCATGGGCCAGAGGGGCATGTATCTTGCTGTAAGTACAGTCACCCCATCGGGTTCCTGTTTGTAGTAATTTGTTACTGACGACTGCCAGATGTTGAAACACGCCGGCATGTTGGAGCCACAGCCATCTATGATACCTACTTTTAACGACTCGACAAGTGCTGAGCTCCAGTGGAGGGCGTGGATGCACCGTGAGGCACAAAATAGGTACGCCCCTCATGCTTTGAGTATGTCATGTACTGCGATCCACTAACACTATCAACCAGGCTTGTCTACAACTGGGTTATGGTCGACCAGGAGCTGAGCCTGTTTCACGACACAGCTCCAGTACTCTCCATCTCCGAGCTCCAGTGCCCCTTGCCGGGGCCAGAGCTCCTGTGGCTCTCGTCTAGCTCGGAGCAGTGGCTCGCCGGGGTCCAATCCCTATACGGCTGTACCAACAACGTCAACCCGCAACTCCTCAGCACGCCCTCCCTCACACCATCCCTGTTCGACCTCTTCCAGGACTTCCTGCACGACAACCTCCCCCGCCGGCAGTCGAGCCCCACCCCGCAGCAGCTCCGGCTCCTCCTCCACCCCCTCCAGTCCCTCCTCTGCCACCTCCGGCAGATGCTCACGTGCTTCTCGGACATCCTCGCGGCCCGGCGCACGACGGCCCGCACCGTCACCAAGTCGTCGACCCTCCAGCGGCTCGAGGAGGTCCAGGCGCTCCTCCAGAAGTGGTACGAGCTCGCGCTGGCGCACCACAAGGCCAGCCCGGGCTGCGCCGTGACGCGGTGCAACATCGTGCTGTACCACCTCATCTCGCTCAACGCCGTGACCAGCTTCCCCGAGGTGGAGCGGCTCGCGCGCCGCGAGGGGTTCGAGTCCGGCGGCGGCGTCGGGGGCGGGGGCGGGGGAGGCCGCCCGGGCCCCACGACCTACTGGGAGCTGGGGCTGCGCCACAAGCGGTGCATCTACCAGCGCGAGGAGGCCGTCTTCCACTGCGGCCAGGTGCTGCGGCTGCTGCGGTCCACGCCCGCCGACAGGCTGCCGCCGTGGTGGGGCGCCGCCGTGTACCGGGCCACGCTGATACTGTGGACCGACGCGGTCGGGCGGCTGGACCCCAGCTTCAAGGTCGCTGCCAAGGGGGGGTCCAGCCCTGCGCGTGGCGGTGCCGTGGGCGGTGGCGGCAACGTCGTTGTTGGTGGTGGTGGTGGTGGTAATGGTAATGGTGGTGGTGTTGGTGGTGTTGGTGGGGGTGCTGTGGCGATAGACCAGGTTACCCCGGAGGACCCGGCGCTGATTTCGTACTTGTGGAGCGGCGACGGGGTTGCGATCCTTACGAGGGCGGACGGTTCAGCTGTCAGCATGGATAACCCGTCTGACATACTGGACCTGGGTATCAAGGCTTTCGAGGGCGGGATCAGCACGCGTATCGGAGATGGGATCCGGAGGAAGCTGGTGACGCTGTCAGCTACGTGGTGTTCGGACGCTATTGGTCCTGGGTCATGATATAGGGATGGCATGGGGTGTGTAGTGTTCTTCTGCGATTACTTCCACTAGCTGCGGCATTGGCTGGGAGGGGGGCTTCACTTGGTTTCTAGGCATGGGTTTTACGGAATGGACTGATGGGGCAGTGGGCTTGGGCGTCTGGAGCTGGTTAGGTGTTGGCATCCGGAGATTGTGATGTCCGAAAAGGCCTTCCTCCCCCTTGATTTGTTGTTGGTTTTTTTGTTCGTGTTGGAACCAGCTCGTGATGGGCTGATCCTGTTGGGAATATCATTTACAGGTGGATCCTGGATTCATTCCTTGGACAGCTTTTACCAACCGGAGGAATACCATCTGCACAGACTACTCTAGTAAGAATGGGAATTACTGATTCCATCTTCAGCCTCCGTTCTTCACCTTGGTGAAGTCCATCAGCCTGAAAATTCCGCCAACAGGAGCATCAACCCTTGTAAATAAGTAACCCCCACGTTCCCATTATCAGGACGGCTAGGGGTTGAGTTTAGCGGCCAATCCTTGTGTAGGTCAGCCACCAGACTCACTAAACGGTGGTCGGTCTGCCTATGGTTATGCCACTGGTACTGTAAGATGCTGTTAACAGCACACTGGAGATCACCTCGAAGCCCAGCACCATGACATATCTACGCACATCTGATGGACTCGCTTATTCTTATACCTTTCATATATGACCGTGACCAGGCACTCGAGAGCGTCGTGCTTGATATGTGTCGCTGCCCTGCACAACAAGCAGGCCAGATCTCAGTCGGGGTCAATCATTATGAGGGGTCATTATGAGGGGGGTTGAATTAAGAATTAAGGATTGAGGATTGAGGATTAAGGATGCGGAGATGGCAGGGATCAGTGATCTGAACCAAACCACACACACCACACACACCACACACACCACACACACCACACACACCACACACACACCCCCACTGACCCGGACCCCCGCTCATGTACGACGGCCAATCATCAGCCTTCAATGAGACCACCACTTTCCGTATGCAGCAACTGCAGGGAACAGGGGTCTTTTGCAGTCTAAGTGGGGTACAAGCTAAGTACCTCGTACCTTTGACACGTTCCAATATTCCAATATTGGTTGTTGTCGTCTGCACTTGGGGGCCATCCAAGTCTTCGATCCAGCTCCCCAGTTCTTTTCGTTACCCATCACTGCGCTACTGAAATTACCCGGAGCAGAGGGAGAGTGGGAAGGGAGGCTTCCACTGCTGCTATTCTGTCGTCCTTGGGCACAGAGGTCACGGGCGAAACTACGTCGTATTCCTCCCCTTTGACCGCCTTCGACACCGCAGTACATGCCATCTGCCAAGGAAGTTCTTGTCGGGAACAGACGAAATTGGGTATGAAATTTCAAAGACATATGGGCGTATAGGTTCGAGTAAAAGGCCGTTGTGGAATATTAACGGGAGACCGTGTCTCAGGTTGACGTTACACCTAGCGGCTCGAGGCCAGCGTGGAGTGAACCTACTAGAGTCCAGCCACCCACCATAGTATGTTCACGACACGGGCACTTCCTTTTTGATGAATCATTGTCAAGCACCTCGGGTTTACCGATGGGTCTACTCGTCAAGAGACCGAGTCGGGGATGGGAATGTCGCATGTTGGCGCATGCGGCTGGGACGCCTTTATTGGTCCAAACAAGGCCCAAACAAGGCCTAAACCCTGGACCTTCCAGGCATCTGGTGCGCTCCCTATAATGCTTCCAATAGTTCACAAGCCAAACTCAGATTCCCCCTTTTGGGCTCATGATGAGCTGCTAGGCTGTAGTACCTGCATGGCGAGTGAACGCTGGCAAGGGCAGTGCCTCGAAGGTGGGAGAGATAAGCTTTCGATGCGTGATGCAAGCAGGTGACCCTGTTGATATGAGATGGACAGGAGACTCTATTCCGGAGGGGAATAAGCAAAGACCAAGGCGAGAAAAGGTAACAACACAGTCGATCACGGCATGTCTCTTTCATCGTGACCATCGGGACAGTCTAGAAAGGGAGCGGCAATACGGCACACAAGATAGTCATGATGCCGTCGACATCTGCAGGACACCATACGCAGCTCCCTTAAGCCACTGCAGCACATATCTGTTTGTGGGCATGGATATGTGACTCAAAACTGCGGGTTCGCAAATCGGCTGATGTACCCGATGAAACACCTGGAACTGCCTGTGCTGTATCGCGACGTTTCTCGGCGACCAACCAGCGTCGGTTGCGTCTACACCTAAGACCGAACTTATAGCATCAGTGTGGGATGATGGGTATCTGGAATATGGCTTGGGACCAAGGACGGACTACCCAGGAAATACGAAGTTTGCAAAAAGGCGAACTTGCGGTGGCCGTCTGCCCATCGGAGCTATTTTTATTATCAATTTAATTCTGTACCCCTGCCTTGGAAGTGTCTTACGGTGAGAACGTCGCCCAAAAGGGCTCCGTCCGTCTTAAAAAAGAGCTGGCTGTAAGAGGCTGGCTGGAGGTTACGTAAGATTGTCATTTGACGGGAGGTGTCGAGGTTGTGAGTAGGTACCGTATTGCTCGGAGGTCCGATGGGGATACACGATTTCTCATTCACCAACCTCCCCCACCCCTCAAACACAAGGGGACCAACAACGACCGATACTGTAGGCTTAGATCAAATTCTGTCTGGGAGTTTATTTGTATTGGAAACGGTTATGCTGGTATCAGGTCATAGACAGTGTGCTCTGAGGGAGGCAGAAATCACTTCATGAGATACGCTGCTGCAGACCAAAGTTCTAGTGAGTGCTGCAAAGGCTCCGAGCGGGAGCGGACGTCCAAAGAGATTGAGCCGGATCGTAGTGCTCCAAAACGCCGCCGAACCGCCGTCCGGAGGTCCTAGTACCAGTCAAGGACGGTGATACCCTGCCCGAGCTTTTACCCCAACTACGGAGCTCGTTTTCGGATGTCATGGATGGGTTATGTGTGGGAGCAAGTCCGGTGTGGGCTTTATATACTCATGCCAGCTTGTCGACTGAAATATTCATGTGCTGGTCCTTTATCCACCCAAGTCCGTAAGAGTCTTTACCACAGCATCTCGTACCAGCAAACCAGTGAGCATGTCTCCCGCCGCAACCGACAACCCGTCCTCTTCGGAGACCCCGCCCGCCTCTCGCGACCCAGCCCGCCCCCTCGCCGGCAAGGTTGCCCTCATCACAGGCGCAGGCCGCGGGATCGGCAGGGGCATCGCCATCGAGCTGGGCCGCCGCGGCGCCGACGTCGTCGTCAACTACGGCAGCTCGGCCAAGTCGGCCGACGACGTGGTCTCGGAGCTGGCGGGGCTGGGCTCCCGGGCCGTCGCGGTCCAGGCGGACATCAGCAGCCCCGAGTCGGTCGGCGAGCTGTTCCGGAGGGCGCTCTCGCACTTCGGCCACGTCGACATCGTCGTGTCCAACTCGGGCATGGAGGTCTGGTGCCCCGAGGTCGACGTCACCCCGGAGCTGTTCGACCGGGTCTTCGGGCTCAACTGCCGGGGCCAGTTCTTCGTGGCCCAGCAGGCCCTCAGGCACTGCCGGCGGGGCGGCCGCCTCGTGCTGACGTCGTCGGTCGCCGCGAGCATCGGCGGGATCCCCAACCACGCGCTGTACGCGGGCTCCAAGGCCGCCATCGAGGGCTTCACGCGCGCCTTCGCCGTCGACTGCGGCGAGAAGGGCATGACCGTCAACGCCATCGCCCCGGGCGGCGTCAAGACCGACATGTTTGACGAGAACGCCTGGCACTACGTCCCCGGCGGCTACAAGGGCATGCCCATGGACACCATCGACAAGGGGCTCGCCGAAATGTGCCCGCTCAAGAGGGTCGGCACCCCGGCGGATATCGGCAAGGCCGTGTTTATGCTCTGCAGTGACGAGGGGGAGTGGATCAACGGTGTGTACTTTTTCCCTGCCTCTGGCTTTCTCATTCAATCCCTCGTGAATCTTCCTTGTCCTGGGGGTTATCGATCCAGACGTGCTGACCATGGGGTATCTGACAGGCCAGGTGATCAAGCTGACTGGCGGCAACGCCGTCTAAGGCACACTTTCCTCACCCTTCTACCATTTGTGTCTGCAGAAGTATCGAATCTCCACCGGGTGGGTACATCATCAATAAGGCCTGATCAGGATCCGAGGTCCTTTTGCTTGACATCACGGAACGTGGTCAGATGACAGAAATTCGGTCGTTGGATGACGAGATGTAATGTATATTGCAGCGCCGGGGCATGGTTCCACATCATCCGTTAATATATCCATAGAAGACAATGAAGTTGGTATTTACTGCGTACAGCCCGTACTGGTACATGATTCCCGTTTATGCTTATTTATCGGTACATACGTGCTTGTTCCTGAACAGTCCTAGTCATGTCCCACAACGTCTTCTTAGGACGTGTGCATCCCCTCTGTCTTATCTTCAAAGGGACCTTCGGCCCGATCCTCTGGTGCAAGCTATCTTTGAGACCCCGTTATTGGAGACTTCTTAGTATTGGGTAGTGAGACAGTTCTGCGAGTTCGTTACGGTGGACCATTGACGAGCCCACATCGCATCCGACAACCTTGGCAGAGAGGGATTGTAAGCCTGCTGGCTGCGGTCCTATCTCAACGTGCATCCTTCGCAACACCATAACACCACATGTAAATTGCATATGGTCATCTTCTAGAATGGGTCTCCAAATGTCTCTGAAGAAGTGACCCCACATAACCGGGACTAGAGTAATTCCTGCTGTTTTCCCCTTGAGGTGCCGTAGGAGCCGCCACCAAAAAGCTAGGCCGGCTTCCTACCTAGTTCTGCATAAACTCATCGCAGTCAGAGTCTCCAGCATGATGGGATGCTAGACCCACTGTGGTGTGCGAGACTAACAGGCCGAGGGGTCCTCTGTGTATGATTTGCGCCTGAACGCGCAATAACAACGATGCGAGCAAGTGACCTACTCAGCATGCTCGGGGGTCCGACTGAATTATGCTTTCCATGGTCATATCTGTACCATCTGGAGCCATATCGACTTTCTGGAATTGATGACTGCGCAAGATTAGGATTTATCCACGACACGACCCGGATAAGACTTACAACATATCCGCAAACGGGAATTGTCCTTCTGTCGTGTTTTGCCCTGGCATCTGTCATGGCCATCACAGCATTGTTCCGTCTCAAAATCAGATTGGAAGAGCACAATAGTCAGGGGCATGTCAACTTCTCCCACCTACATGGTCATCATCATGACTGAATATTTCATATCCAGCCCACAAGCGAGTGTCACAGCCGTCTTGCTGAGGAGGTAGTATGTGGACCCTGTCAAGCAGGCTCGTCCAATCGGGACTGTCCTTCAATTTCAAAAGACTCCGTCAGACGTCAGAAGAGACTAGATAACCTGCCATCGGCTGCAACTGCCACGGTGTTTCTCTACTTTGCGATCCATACCAGTAGAGGGCAGGGGGGGGGTGCTTTCACACCATCTTCGCCCAAATGGTAGCAATAATGCCGGCAGTTCAGAGTCGATATATGGAATAAGCCTTGAGGCTCAAGCCACATCTCGCCTCAATGTCGCCACGTAAGCCAATAGTGTTCGTTCCGGGTCCCGAAGACACCACAGGCTGGACATGTTGTCTGGGACCTACCATGGTCGACAGCGTTGTTGTCGCAAGAAGTTGCCATGTTGTTCGACCTCGTGCTCGAATGCTCGGCTTCCGAAGCATCAGAGTTGCTGATAGCTTGCATGAGATCCAGGCTTGATAAGGTGTTGATTAGTACAAGGTAGCGCGGTACCTAGGCACTCATGTTGTGTTGTTCGAGAGTTGTATGCGCCACTCGAGTAGCACCGAGGAGTGGCGCCGCATGTAATATCAGGGTGCGCGAACCTTGGCGATAGTATATTATATAGTCCCGTGGCGTCATCTGGCCGTTCACATGCCCACCGGACCATGCGAGACAGCGACTCGGGGGGTGGAGGTAGAGGTGCTTGGACGCTGTCAGGATATAATGGATTCCTATTATAGCTGCAGTGTTGTTTCTGATCTCCGGCCTGGACTCTGCGGAGAGACTGTCAGTTAGCTTACCGCAGTAGATATGTAGAAATGTACAGACAGTATGCACCCAAGATCCTTGGTGATTGATCGTGACCTGCATCAATGTGCAGTCCGCACTTGTGCACAGTAGTGGCGTCTTTGGCTTTGACGAATCCCGACAAAGGCGAAGGAAGGCCATGGTGAGAATCCGGTGGTTTATGATGGAATCAAGACGGGCACGCCTGCTGCACATGTGGCTAGCCACCTGCATCTTCACCTGCGCAGTTGTGGGTCTGATAGGGGAAATGAAGGATCTGGTTGCCATGACGCGTGGGGTACATGCATTGTGTTCCAAAGGCTACGGGTACGCTACGCACCGTTTAGTACCAAAGGAGCATGGCAACCTGATATCGTCTCCAAAACTACGGGTGATGCGGGAGTAGATTACAACGGTAATAAACACACCCCGCCCAGTCTCCACACCCCCTAGCATCTGTTGTTTGCTGTGTTTACTGTGTATCATTGCGTCAACCGGCTGACTTTAAGTTCAGTGTCGTTGAAAAAGGACATCTCGACATACGGTGACTACCCAGCCCAGATCCAAAGGAAGTGTTGCGTGCCCACGCTACCAGACCAGGCTGTTTGGCTTCTATGGTCACACGCGACATGATGGCGTCCATGTGCATCGCAAACAAGCTCGAGCCGCTCTCGCCGCTCTCGACGGCAGACGAACCCGAGCGCCACTTCAAGGATGCCCTGGAAGGAACCATCACGAACCTTCCCCCCGAAGGATTTTTACAGGGCAGATAGGTGCCTCGGTCTCTGGGCGGGCCCAAATGGGGCTCGCATCCCTCTTCATCTGCATCTCTTCCCTGCTTCCACGCCTGAAACCAGGAGGACACCATGCTGTCGCTAGGCATCCAGATACATGGATGGCGCGAAGGAGTCACGTGCGCGTCGAGCCCAGACGATGTGGCACAGTGAGCGAGAACCTGGCACACGAGGCTATCCAGGCCTGCATCACCAAAGGGCATGCCCCGCGTGGAGACCTTCGTCTCTGACATCCCTGCCACCTTGGCGGGCGAGTCCCCCCCGACGAGGCACTTCACGGCCGCCCTGGGACCTTGTACATGATTGCGCATGATCCGCCACTGGGTTCCTCGACAGCGCTTCCCTGCTCGAACCGGCGGTACAGCCCATCACGGGTTCGATCATGGAGGACGGCCCGGATCGGACATGGTTTGGGAAGCCCTACCTCGGTGCTGTGGACAGTGACATCGGAATCGTCACACAGCTTCTCCTCGAGATGCCGTCTGGCGAAGCAGTTGGGAGGGAAGCCTGGAAGGGCTCTTGAACATGCAGCTTGCCAGATGGGAAGTGGCCGAGTTCGGCGGGCAGGACTGACTCCTCGATCGTTCAGTGCTGCCATGGCGCCCCAGGGTTCCTGCATTCACTAGTATCATTCAGGCCCTACTTGTCGAGCCTCCAAGACAAGATTGATGTGTGCACTGAGAAAGGCCGTCAGGGCGTCTGGCGGGAAGGCTTACTTCGCCAGGAGCCATCTATATGTCAAGGCATTATTGGCAACGCACTGTAGGTTCGGCTCCGGATCCCGAAGTGGCTGACCAAGTGCTGACTTGACACAAGCACTTTATCTCATGGTCCCCAGATACAGCGATTCCCGGCATTGACGACACCGGAGAAGATGGAAGACTAAAAACAACGAGGACCTGCGACTGGTTTGGCCAGCCGATTAAGGTTCCAGGTATGCGACGATCTCGGACTATTCCCCAAGCGCTGCGTGGGGCATGGAGGATTTCCGAGGAGAGATTTACCCCGGCTAATATTCGACGACGTTATAAGACAGAGACGTTGTCGTACGGGTCTAGTCGCTGCAAGGCTGTGGATTGCGTGACGGCGTACGACTCCATGGACTCGGTCAAGCGAACACTTATCTGGTTGGCGCTGAAGAATGAACGCAGACAACAGTCGCACAAGGATGGATGCATTCCCCGCGTCCGAGAATGGGAGATGTTGTATCAATACTTGAACTGGAAGTGGCCATCCGAGCTTGTCACGGTTCAGCATGGATGCCCTGGATTTCCACCCGAAATATTGCTGCACGTTGCTGATCAACGCCTGAGGCTGACACTGACAACTCATCATAGGTTCGCTAGAGGCCATTCGTACATCTGAATTCAATAGATGCCATGTTTTCCCCCCCAAGAGGCGTGGGATGGACAGTACGTGAGGCGGTTCCTTGGCGGCAAATAACGGACACATTGCCGGGACCGATTGATGTCGACAGTCCGAGCCAGTGCTGATATCAGCCTTGGACATGCCGGGGTGAACGGGCTAGGGTGGATTGAAGTACATCACAAAAGGGATCAGACCAGGAATTGACCCACGTCGTACAATGGTTGCCCATACCCTGGGCTGCAGTGGAGGCTATGCAAGTCTCACACTTAGAGGAGAGGAAGCTTGGGGCATTTTTGGCACAGACCTCTGTTCTTTCTGCCCTTTCGACTACCAGCGCCATCGCCTTCCACGCACGATATTGGGTGGGTGGAATGGCTCACCGATGGTTCCCAACAGAAAAAAAGCAAGAAGCCGCCATGAAGATCGATGGGTAAGGGCTGGACGGAAGACCCTTCCATGGCTGTCAGACAACGGCCACCGCCGCACCAGCATGCAGCCTTGTGGCTGCGACTGCAGAGAACAGAGCGTCTAATACGGTGTTCTTTCACATGGAGACCTACCCCGTTGCCAATAGCACCTCCAAAAACAGAACGTGGGCGTTTCCTGAGCTAGCTGAGTTTGTTCACCGGCCTATGGTGTGTCGGCTCCCCAGCGGCTGACCGACGGCGCGGGGGAAGCTTACGGCCTCTTTCGTTATGGGTGGCGTCCCTTCGAGAAGTGCGATATAGGCTTGGGAACCGATAAGGTTGGCGATTTCCACGCTTGATCGCCTACTTGACATACACGTGAGATACAATTGGGTGATCGAGGCGCTCAGTGCTGGTATACGAAGCACACCCATGCCCTGTATCACGCCACGACTGCAGCATCACGGCATCATTGAGTCTCTGCGATATCATCTTCACCGTAACTCCCCGGTTGCCTCATACGTTGGAACTCCCCCCTTCCCCCTCCAGGCTTCATCTCGGGAGCAGACAAGGGGCGTGGCAGCTAGGTCAACCTGGTTACTAGCTCTTAACGGTTGAGACACTATGGACCCTCGAGGGCGGCTGATCGACAAAACTCCGGCTGGGGGATACGAACTTGCTTGGCAGGCAGCTCCATGCCAGTTTGAGGCCTGTTCCTAACTAAGGAAGGGTAGTGGCCCTCGGGGTGTCCTCTTCCTCTTGCGTTAGCCTTGCTTCCTCATGTAGCGAACCTCGACGCCTGTGGTGAACCTGAGAGAGTCGGCCGAGCCGTCCCAGCCCGCAGGGCTGGGACCTAAGGGCTGATAGTTGGCTCCAAAGCCATGCGGAGCAGGACTGCGCTATCATGGAATCAAGCACGCGGGCAGCCGTGGTGATCCTCGATCCTCGAGAAACAGTAGAAGGGACATGGGGCCGTTGATAGTTGACATGTGTGTCTCACAATGGACAGCGCATTTCTTCACCCAGTTGGGTCCCGTTTCTGACGACATTGAGAGCCACTTACCTACCTGCAGACAAAGTACCCATGCGAGGTACCTCTGGGCTCGGGAAAGGCTCGGGTGGACCATGGCGTGTGCTTGGATCAGGGATCGAGGCTACAGCCGTGGCCCTGCACCTGCGTCGTCGTTGCAGATATGGGTACAGAGTCATGATGATGAATTATGCATGCATCCTCTTCACGAGGAATACCAGCACTCCTACCTACACACATAGCGAGAAACGCGCCATCGCGGAAGCGGGGCGGAAGCAGACAGACGAAAGTCAAACGCGTACGGCATGCATGAATTTGCAGTTCGCCAGTCCCATAATGGACGGGCGGAGAGGACGAGAACCACATTGTCGGGTGTAGCTATTGCTGTGGTGGAAAGGAAAGAATAAAACACAGAAAAATAAGATGAAATAAAGCAACAGTTCATCGAGAGGATGGATACGTGTGTTGAGTCACGCTTCTTCCAGTCCTCACCGTCACGGAGCCAGCTGGTAGACGCTGGTGACATCCCGGGGCGTGCGGCTATCAGACTGCGTTTAATCTGTTGTGCATATACTTACTTACCTTGCCGTCTTCCATGATTCGACCCCTACCCAAATTTCAACCCAGGTAGTCGTACCGAGACAATTAAACATCTTTGAAGTCTGGAAAGGATCGACTTATCATCACCAGCGCCCAAGTCCCATTGCCATCTTGAAACGGTCCAATTGCACCCACCTCGGTGGTTGATACAACGTGGGCTCCCAGAAGCGTGTTACTCACCTAGCTCAACTCTAGCTCTTACTCCACGTTTTTCCATGTCGCTCCTTCGGACATCTCCACTTCCATGATGCGACTACATGGCAGCCCAGCCCTGGGCGCATCCCTGGACGCAAGCTTCGAAGCGGCCCGTCTGCACCAGGAATATAGCCGGGAGGCCCAGCCTGAAACCTCGGCAGACACGGGAAGGAGGGGGGGATGTGGGAGAATCTTAGGTCGTCACCATGATGGAAAACCAGAAACAGTAGTATTTTCGGCATGTCCTATGTACAACACGTGGCCAAGTCAGCCGCTAAGTGAAGAGAAATAACTGAATGGAAATGATGGCCGTTGCTCTCATCTTGGTGCGAAAAAGCATCCTGTAGCCAAGTACCGAGTAGACCCAGTGACATGAAACCGAACGAGGATCCGAAGGTAGATATACAATATCAGCCCCATGTAGCACCTAGCAGACGCTGAACGCATGGAAGATCATGCTGTGCATCCTCAGGATGACGGACAGCTTGCTAGATCCCCGTCTGGCACCCCTTGGGATTTCCTCACATGTACAACAAGAGCACCTCGGCGTGGAAACCAGCCAATGCCAAAATGCCAGAATGCCAGAATGCCCAAAAGTGCCCAAAGTAGGATACCGAGTGTCGCCCCCCCCTCGTAAGCCAGACCAGTCGTGGCCCTCCGTCCCCCGTCCAAGAAATACAAGCCCCAGGAACGAAAAAGGTATCATCAAGCGAGAGGAGAGATCGTCTGTACCAAGCAGCCATAGGCTGGCTCCACCGTGCTGTCCCTTGCTTCCCTCCCGTGGACCGAGACACAGCCTATGACCCCGAACCTTCCATTTCTCCCGCCGGCGACTTTTCTTTGGGTGCGCCTCTTCCAAAACCTCCCACGTGCGAGTATCTTGAACTGGTGTGGTACCCGGTCGCTAATCCCCTGTCGATCTTGTCTTCCAGCATGGCCGCCGCGAAGGAGAGTAGCTTTAACCTTAGTAGAGAGTTCATTCGTATGCGTAGATTTGAAATCACCGCTCGCTCCGAGCGAGGTAAGTCGTGGTATAGTGTAAGAAGTATAATGAATGAAAATTGCGCCTGCGCCGTCCCCTTCTCAGTTCAGAGGACAAAGTAAGGATCAGTCCACCTCATTCCCCAATGGATGCAAAGACCGAAATGAAGAATAGACAATAGATATTACTTGGAGTCCCGGAGTGCCGGGGACCAGTCAGAAGTGAACGTCGTCTGTCGTGTCGTGTCGGTCATAAGAGCTCCTCTTGTCCGTGGAAAACATACATTGTGCCACCGTGGATATAATCAGAAACGCACAGGTCAACTGGAAACCCTCCTGATCCCCGTGGGGTCCTCCGAGGGCCCAAGGGGGTGGGGAGAGAGGGGGGCGTAGGCACTGCGGGCCGTCACGAGAACCTCATATCGCCCTTCCGGTGATGACTGACAACCTGCATGGTCGACCCCAAGTTCTGGCCGAGATACCCGATCATGGCCTTGCTGACCTCTGGGTCCTCCGACAGCTCCGAGCAGACCTCCCGGAAGTTCGCGTACACCTCTTCGAGCTTCCGGAGCTCCCGCGCCAGGATCTCCAGCTCCAGCCACCGGCTGTCCTCGCCGTTGACCGTGTAGGCCCCGAGGGAAACGCCGAGGCCTGTCATGCCGGTCCTGGATATCGCCGATGGCGCCGGGACTGTCCTTGCTGAGTTGCCGCTTGGCGGGCCGCCGTGGTCGAAGTAGGACTGAGAGGCGCTCCTGTAGAAAGATGTGATGGTGCCTATCACGGTCGCCAGAAGCATGGCGGCCGTGTGCGTTCCAGATCTTCTCATGCATCGTGAACAGGCTAAAGCCTTGTCAGTGGCTGGATGCTGATATTGGGGGAGGGGAGGGGGAGTAAGTACCTAGCATAGCCGCGCAACCTTCGACGGCCTTTCGATTCAGGGAAAGTACCAGATCGAATGGTGGTGACGCGGGGGACGAAGCATTATGCAGGGCTTGAAGCGACTGTAGACACACCGTGAAGCATGTGCAAGAGCCGCCTGCTGGAGTGGCGGGCGTGGATTTTGGCTTTGGCAGGGTTGGCCTGAGATTGGGTGTGGCCGTTGGACTGGGGAAGTAATTTGACGACATACTTGTTGGCGTTGAGGCTTGGTTGAAGGCGAAGAGCTCTGGGACGTTTGTGTCTCCCCAGCCCATAGTGCTGCCACGCATATCGTATGACTGAGAGCGACTGTGGCCAGGTGGTATTGGGATTGCGGCGAATGATGTGTCCGTGAACGGTGTGTTAATCTCGCTCGGTGGCGTCCACGGTATGCCAGGGCCATATATCTCTGCTGTTACGCTCGGGTCGACATGGGCTGCCGGACCGCTACCAGCTCCCATGAGTGACATTCCCGAGGACATAGACTGGCCCCGGCTCATGGACTCATCCATACTTGTGGCCGGGGAGGTCCAGCCTGTCTCCAGCTTGTAGAGCCCTGTTAATCCGGAGTGAACCCCATACATCATGCCGTTGTTGACGAGTGAGGAATTCCCACTCATGTTCAGGTTTGGTGGATGGTTTTTCGAGCTCTCCGAGGCTTTCGGTTTGCCTGCTCTGCTTGAAGGCGAATAGCGACATTCTATGCCGCAGGTAAGGCACCGAGAACAAATCGGTCTGGCCTTGGAGCATTTGACCTTGGCAAGGAAGCAGCCATCGCAAGACGCCCGAAGGCGAGGCTGACGTTGCTTGGTACCAACAGGGGTAGCCATGTGATTCACAACGGCCGCACGGAGATAACGATGGTGAAATTCTTGACAAAAAGAGTGAGTAGGTCTCAATCTGGCTTCTTGCAATGTAGATCGCAAAGCGCAGCAGGCTGCGGTGTGTGGTTCGGTCCAGTGATATGGAGGATACTCAGATATCGATGCGCTGGAACGTAGGCTGAGATGTGTGTGTACGGAGGAAATTGTGGCGTTGAGAGCTGAAGTGGAATTGACAAATGAGCCCAGGGCGAAAGTCCGTTCTTACGAGGATATATCTGTGCTTGTTGGCCAGTGATTGAAAGGCCGATGAAGGAGCTGGACGTGGACGATAAAGAAGCCCGAGCAGCTAGCGCCAGCGGGACATAGAATGCTTATAGAAAATAATGACCGCCTCGTGCCCCTAAATTAGAAATCTGGATGTCCCCGGAAGAGCTGGTCCACTTGGTATGCGGAACTGGAGGCCAAGGAACGAGTTTTGATGCCCGGCCACACTTGATGAAGGCTGTCCGATCAGAGTGGTTTCGAAACGTGCTATGCAAGTGGCACCAACCAGTATGGCCAAGTGAGTGGCAAAGTGTAGGGTTATCGCCAGCTTTCAAGTCGAACATGCCAACGGGGAATGTGTGCCTGGCAGGTGTGGAGCGGTTCTTGTGGGGTTTGGTGCACTTACACTCGTTCTGTATGGCATCAAGGGCAAATCGCTTCTCCAGAGGATTGGTCTCACCGCGTCGCATGTCGAGTGGATACTGTACATCATCCAATATTTCGACGGAGTCCTTCAGCTAGGAAGCAAATGTCTGCTTCGCACTGGTTGACGAGAAAGGACTGGTTCGGTGGAGACATCTGCGGAGGATACAACGTTTCGATAGAACCTGCCGCGCGAACCTTGGGAGCGCGTCGAAGATCATGTTAATGCTGTGATAGCACACTCGAGGATCAAGTATAGACGGAAGGGTAGCCCCTCCAAGAAGCGAGGTCGAGATACATGACAAGGAAGGGGGAAAGAAGCAAAGTACAACTGAGGATACCACTGGTAGGACAACATACTGCAGCATGCATGCGTCGTCAGCTGCTAGAAGAAACTTTGCTCCAATCCCTTTTCAGTGATCCGCAGCTCCCGTCATCTGTACCAGCCCCGGTAATGAGTGAGGACTGGCACGAGGCTAGATTGTACAATACCTCTGTACCACCTCGGAGGATTTGTTCGATCCACCCAGGAGCCCAGCCTGTCTGGGGGGCACCAAATTGCACTCTCCTGTGTCGATCATGAAGAACGCCGAGCTTCCGGATTGGCCTGGCAATAAGCATGCTGGCTACTGTGCCGGCTCTTCCTTCCTGGAAGATTGAGATCTGTCTCTGGAGGCCGCCATCACGACCACTGGGCGTCCGGTAGGGGTATGATCTTCTTCCAACAACCGCTTTATTGAACGGCAAAAGCCACAAACAGGTTGCGGTGAGTAGACCCTGCCACTAAGTTAGGAACAGATCCTGGCTCGTTTTGCTTTTTTACCAACGGTCGCCCTGGTAGGCCGGCCGCGGCACAATTTAACGGCTTCTTACACAACCTTGGAATACATGGAAGATGAAGCCTTGAAGAAAGAGTTCGCTAGCCGCATAGGCTGTTGATGTGGCGGTGGTCGCAATATTCCTTGAAGTGGCCTGGTCTCCCTTGTTTACGCTTCCAAACTTAAGCTTAACGAAGTCGCCGACTCGATAAGATTGCCAAGCTCCTCCGCCCTTGGTCAGTTCATTGCTTTTTACTGACGCGGCTGCTTCCAGGTTTGCTCTCATGCAAGGCACGAGTCGAACTTAAAAGCACCCCAGTAGCTGCGTAAATTCAGAATTAGGAAACCATCTAGCAACATCAGACGATATATTGATATTTATAAGCAGGGGCTCCTTGAACGGTCGTTGTCCAATGTGTTCGCCGCATCTAGATCGGGTTATGGAGGCCGAGCTAAGTCGCCCTAAATGCTACGCAACAGGGGACGGAGTGGGGGTGTGTGGTTGGGCTCCTTCCGAGCTCCGAACCTTTTCTGCTCTTCTGCCTTGATTGTCGTCGCCGACGTGTCCCCAGGCTGGGAGATAGAGCCCGCGACCTTTCATAGATATAGTATCGTTGTAAGCTCGGTCAAGACGCATTACCATTGACAACAGATTGCGAGCCTTTAGCGCAATGTATGGGCTTTCATAGTCCAGATTAGATGCGGGGCAAGGGTGACAGAGAGACATCGAGCCTGATCACAGGGTTTCTTTCAGCATCAGGCAGGAGACGACGCATTAGTCGTGGTCACTGCTGTCCAATGCTCGGAAACCAGAGGCTGTCTTATCAAGCCTCAGTGTCGTTTCGCCGTCACAAGCCGTTCCGAAAGGAGAGTACGGGCGCATGAGCTTGTTTGTTAAAAAATCGAGCTGACAGCAGCGCAGGGACCAAGGTTCATATATTGTGCAGCTGCGCATCCCCAGAGTATCGTGCGAATGATGTAGTCTGGAGTATTATAGACGTCAGTCAGTGCTTACGTCCGCATTCCTGCAGAGTCAGCCGCGGACAAGATAGTCTCCTCATCATTACGGTGCGGGTTCGAGTCGTCACGAATTTATTGGGAAATGACAACGACAACAGGGCGAATGAGAAGGATGGCGGGCTGGCGTATACAGGTGCGAGCGGCCGCGCGAGCTGATGATGAAGCCATACTGAGCTTTTCAGCTTGACCAGGTGTAAGCCGGTGTACGGCACGACGGACGTCCTTCTCAAAGGGGTATTCGGAGCTGGCAGAAGATGTCGATGGTTGGCGACGATGCGTCGTTGGAGGTGCGCGGCCGTGTTGACCAACATGCACTTTTGCAGTCAGGGCCCGAGTGGGACAAGAGCTTTACACCAGGTTCGCAGAAACGTAGACTTGTCCTGAGGAATCAGGCACATTGATGTCGCCTTGGGTAAGCAATCTCACAATTCTAACCATACACATGACCAGGCAGCGAGGCAGCCAGGCCTTTCCCGGATTGCCGGCCTCGCCACTGTAATGTAAGAACGTTTGGGGGCTGGTGTCGCTTCCGGGTGGAGAAGACGATACGAGAAGACGGGAACAGGGGGCTCAATCATGTTGCTGGACTGCTTGATAGGCTGATAGGTGGTACCTGGGTAAGCAATTGAGCTGGCCTGTACTTTGGAGTGGCTGTGCTTCGTGGGATCGCAGGTGGGTGTGGGAGACGATGTGACGATGAGGCGATGGGAAGGAGGGACGGAGAATGCACAACCTGGATTAAGTCGCGGGGGATCGAGCACACATGATCGAGATCCACTTTATCGATCGATCAAAGGGGGTGTTAGGGCCTGTGCTGCAAGTACAATGGAGGCACTAACAGCGTTAAAAGCACCCTTGCCGTCCAAGGAAGGAAGCTTAATTCAACATCACGACACGCCTGGCCTGGCCTGACCAGAACCACAAAACAGGAGGACAAGGTCTTCTAGAAAATGAGCATACCCAGTAGTAGTAGAAGAAGAAATACATACAGAGAGGAGACGGTGTAACAGAGATTACCCACAAACCTGTTCCGCAACCGCTCTTTCGTCATACTTCCTTCAACCTCCAACTCATCGTTGCCCACTAACCGCCCTCTTCCCTCCCCCCCTTGACAATCGACCGGCAGAGACTCAAGTCTGTACCGTGGACCGAAATGACTGACTGTTTGGATGCATCTACATACACTACGAAAGCATGTCTTGGCCCACTGGCAGACTGGGTACAGCAGTGCCATGCAGGTCTGGAGCAAGTCGGCCACAACAACCGGCCAGCTGTTCGCGCCCGCGCTAAAGTCCCACCACCGCGGCCGGTATTTCCTATTGCGAACTTTCTTTTCTTGCAATCGCATTTCGTCGATTGCCCTTCCACACAGGTCCCGCGCCGAGTACAACACCAGTCGAGTTCCAGAGACCTTCGAGAGGGGCAGGCAGCGCTCGGCCTGCCAAGCAAGACAACGTCTCACGCACGATTAAAGTCCACAACCCTTACCAACAAACATCTGGCTGGCCATCCCGGCAACCTGGGAGGCCTGGCAAACCCACCGCGTCTGCAAGGTCCCTTTCGGTAATGACTGCGAGCGCCGTCGTGGTCTCTGGTGGGTGGGGTGAAAGATGCCATCGGTGGAGGAGAGGCGGCCGGGTCAGATCCCACCGTGACATCGATATCATCATCGTGTCTTCGAGTCGTTCGATATCACATGAACAGCAGACAATCTATCTCGCCTCGAAACATTGTAGATACGTTCGGCTTCTCCCATCATTCGGCTGCTCCAGAACCCTTTGAATAGAATCACCACGCTAGACAACTCAAAGGGTGACCACCCCTCAGGTAAAACTAGGAATAAATCTGGCCGTATAGTTGGATGACCTGCAACAGGACCACTAGGGCCATCGCCTGCAACTTCTCGCCGCCTGTACATGGCGCAGATCGAAATCGCTGGGGTGGCTGCTTTCCTTGTCTCGGTACCTAGCCCGATAAATAAGGTTCATTAGCTGCGTTTCGCTCATCTACCTGCAGACAAGCCTTCTCTCATCTCGTGTTCAGTCGTATATCTGTCCATACCTGCAATCATCCCATCGCGGACAGGAAGGTCGTGATAGGAGCCAAGCCCTTGTGCGCAAAGAACCACCCAGAGAACCATGCTCGGCTCAGTTGTAAAGTAATCCACGGGGCTCAAGCATCGAGTTGAGCGGCACCCTGTGGATGCCACGAGACCGTGCCCATTTGCTAGTTCGCGGCTCCATCGGGAACAGCACCATGTGGGCTCCCGAAGTGCAGGGCACGCGTGCGTCTCGGGAGGCCATGGCTGTGGTGTAGAGCCTCGAAAGGAGGGGACAACGCAGCGGCAACACTGAACAACAACCAAATCAAAAGAAGAAAACAAAGACAACAATCTCTGTGTCACCCGACAGAAGGACCCCTCGGATGCGCCTTTCTAAGACAAAACGGTATTTGCTGGCCTCCTGTTGCAGGATGACCCGCAGCACTTGGACAACGACAGGGCCAAACATGACTGTGATGCCAATCACATGGGGTCTCGGAAATGGAAGGTTCCAACCAGGGATGCGTATTCTTGAGCACAGCAGTCCAAATAGTCGAAGGGTAGGGGCGTGTGAGACTGATATGCTTTTCCCATGTCACTAGAACAACTCTACTGATATCCCAACTCTCTTGGGTTGCATCATGCGCTCGACTTGCGGTCAAGAAAGGCGATCGTTACATGGTCTAGGGCTCTTGTATTTGTATGATGTCTATCCACGTCTTATCAACTGGGACCAAAGCCTATCTGTTCGTAATTCTTCTCATAGTGTGTTCGACATGCAAGTAAAATCTTCCAGCAATATTAGAGAGAGCTATCAGACGCTAAATGTGCTGCCGCCTGTGGTTACACCAGCCCGAACTCATTGGACTCTGCGCCCGCTTGGTCGAGGCTCCATGTTTTTTGGGCGGACGAAAACTTGTTTGTGAGAGGCAGATTATATTGCATCAAGGAACAATATGCGTATATATCCCGTAGCCACTTGTAAGAGGCAAGGGCCACTGATCACTGAGGTTTTTGGAAGGGTTTCAGGGGTGAGGCACTGGGGTGATGCCCTTGGAGATGCACCCAAACGTAAAGTCAAGACACATGCTGTACCGGAATGGAAGTGGAATTAGAATGCAAATATTAGTAGCAGCAGAAAATCAAGAATTACTTATAAAAACAAGCCTAAGAGATGGTTTCGATTACTGTCATTGACTTTGTGGTGAGATGGGATGCGTGCAGTGTGTGTGTTGAGTGTGCCGGGCTGCGAAGAAGCGTCAACATCGGTTGGGGCCAGTCAGATGTGAGACTCGCCTATACACTTCAAGTCTATTAGGATAGTCAGGTTCCTAGTTGTATATATCAGTATAGGACTATCACTTCCAATTGTCACATTGGTGCAACAGGTTCAAGTAGTCTCAGAGCCGTTCGCAATCCGCGAGATCGGATCTGACCGATCAACCTCGCAACTCAACTGGCTTCGAGGATCCATCTACAAGCTCCCCGAGGGTCACCAAGCCTCATATCCTCTTACACTGGGATGAAGCTCCGACAGGTTGTCTATAAATGTGTTGAGAGCGGAGATATCAAGTCGAGTATTGCTGACCCACCAGCTATCACCGAGCAAGTCTGGCATTTTTTCAGCCAGATGGCATATAATACCGCTTGCATTGGCTGCACTGTAGAAGTTCACGGTTACGCCAGGAAGAAAGTGTGATGGATATTATCACGCAGTATTTTCCTACATGAAGCTGTCATCAACTTGTGCCAGATCAAGGCCATCGTCATTGCAAGATCTGCCTCCACGAGAAGGTTCCGGGACGACATTTTGTAATATCGACACACTCTTATCAAGGACTAGTCCATGTTACTCATTGATGATGATCATCGAGTTGGGTTTACATCAGAGCCGTCTTGAAAATGCGTTGTCGGCCTAGATTGCAGCCAGGACCACCCGAGCACCGGCTACTGTGGTCAAGGCCGTGAGAAGCATCCCCAAACGCGACCACGGGACAAGCTATGATGAGACGAAGCTTGTATCGATGGTGGAGTATAAGTGATTGTCATTCTGGTGTCTATAAGCAAAAGCTAACATGAGACGCTCTGCGAGATCAGAACTTCCAACATCAGGCGAAACGCATCCCATGACCAATCCTTCACTAATATCAGAGGCGGTCCACTCGAGTCTCCAACAAAGACAGACAGCAAAGACATGACGTAAAATATCTATATGACCCATATTGAACACGAAATCCTCCAGCCCCATTCCATTTGCCACAAATTGCAGAAGAAAAAGGATCGTGATAGTACGCTCTGTGATGCACATTGTACGTGTGTAGTATCAACGCTGTATGATGCCAGACCAAGCGGAAGAAATGATGCAACAAGCGCTAGTAGAAGGAAAATGCACGCAGCAATGAATAACGAAAGTCTATCCGTACAACGAAACGCACACCGTGGCATCATTTGTCTAGAGAAGAGCCTCGCGCATGAACGAGCCAAGTTGTTTAGCCTGTGATACGGTATTAATATGTTTCGCATAGCCATAGAGGGGAACGGGATGTCACTCACAAAGTCGCCATGCATCATCGAAAAGTGGTTTCCAGGCATATGCCTCGTCGTCATCTTGCCGATGTCCAGATAGTCGTCCCATCGGTTCGCACCAAAATCCGTCCGGTTGTCAAGCAGGAACAGCGCGTGGCCAGTCGGGTAAGGTTCCGGCCTGGGGTCCGTGGGCAGATGGCAGACACCATCTTCGCACCAGATAGCCATGACGTTAGGACACTTGTCCCTGGGGATCGGTTCCGCGGTATAGTTGCTCAGCGCGGTCACGGAGGCCGCGAAATGGGGAAGCAGCCACGAAGGGATCTTCTTATCATCTCCATCGCCCAGCAGCCCGATGCTGGCAAACCAGGCGTGTAGGCTAGCCGGTAGTGGTTCGATGGTGACCGGACAGGGTGCATCGATAATGATTAGGTTCTCAACGCGCTCGCCGGCCTGGGTCAGCTGAACGACGATTTCGTACGAAATGACCCCTCCTGCCGACCACCCAGCGAGGCTATAAGGACCCACGGGCTGGCGTCTCTTCATCTCATCGATGAACTTGGTCGCCATTCCATACACGCCGCAATGAAACTCCTCGGGTGTCTTCATGAACGGAGAGAAGAGACCCCAAACAGCCCAACTCGGCGAGATCTCCGAAATCTCCGTGTACGATGTTGCACTCCCGCTACCGTCTGGGATCATGAAGAGGTGCTTGGTTGCGGTGCGAGTACTACCCTGCAGGAGCACAGAAGACGCCTTGCGGTTAGGGTAGTCGTCGACAACGTGGGAAGGTCGAGGTGGTTTTGGGATGGTAGCAAGGACCATCGAAGGGGGCAGGGCTTTATCGGACGATACTGGCTTTGGCGTACCAAACTTGACATGCTTTGCAGCGGCCGGCCTGGGCGCTGCCGGTTGTTTCGGTGCCTCGCCGATACCGAGAGCGCGTTCAACATCTTTGAGGGATGGGTTGGACACGAAAAGGTCCGAGGGGATGTTAACACCAGTCCTCTCCCGTAGAGTGCCGAGAATAGACAGGCTCATCAAAGAGTCCATGCCAAGGTTTGCCAAATCAGGAGCGGCAATAATCTCTTCGACCTCGACACACATTTCCGAGGCGATTGTTTCTCGAATCGCAGCTTGTAGATCAGCATTGCCGCCCTCGACTGGAGCACCAGATTTGACATCGATGCTCTCGGGAGTCGTGACACCAGAGTCAGACTGCGTAGGCTCAGGCGTCTCGGTGTCCGAGCTAGAATCGGCCGACTCTCCAGATGAAGGGGTTTCAGAAGCACCGGGTCTTTCGAACTGCTGCAGATATGACTTGAAACCACCAATCGTCGGGTGGTCCACAAATACGTGGGAGTCGACATTGAGATCCAAGTCCTCACGGATGCGACCAGACACTGTCAGACCCATCAGAGAGTCGACACCCAGATCTGCGAAGGCGATGTTGTCTGCTAACTCGTCATGGCTGACACCGACTTCTTTTGCGAGAATGTCCATGACTTGAGCAGTGACCGAAACGAGCTTCCTATTCACATGCGCAATATTGGACGGTGTGAGCACCCTCTTCTCCTTTGCAGGCGCGGACTTTCCGGCAGCCTTGGCAGCAGGTATGGGTTGAGCAGTGACAGCCCGAGGCATCGCCGCGGCACCACGAGGCGGCAGCATGATATTCAGAACTTTGCGAGGAATGGCTTGGAAGCAAATGCCGCCAGTGATACCGATGAGCCTGTCGCCGTCGAAGATGTAGACATCACCCGCCATCATCTTGGTGCCCTTCAAAGGCTGCATCCGGATGTAGGAGCGGTAATCTTTGGAAGCAACTGGCGTCTCGATGAATCTCATTGATTCCCAGCCGTGCGAAATGAAGACCTGTTCACGTGAGTCGACAGCATCCGTGCCGTTAATGATGAAACCCGAGATGTGGCACAGGCTGTCGATCCAGAAGGGACTGAATTGATAGTTCCCATCCTTCTCGGATGTCTGGAACCTAACCCGGGCTGTGGCCTCACAAGTGTCACTGTCGAGGATGACTTCCTCCATTCCTCGGTAGCGAAGGTCATAGTCGACGACTGCAGCGAACAGTTTGTACGCAAGCCCACGGCCAATCTTGGACGCCTTTCCAGCCTTCTCTGCGGCTTGTAAGGCCTCGATACGTCCCTTGATGAGATAGTCAGCACGCTCGAACTCACTCGACCACTCCTCAGTGTCTTTATAGTACACTTTGCAGGTAGCGTGGTCGACTTTCTTCGCTCCGTCTCCGGTGCTGAAGACAAGATCAGCATAGCCGGCGTCGACGTTGGCTGTGACTTTGAGACGAAGGATATGTTGCTGAAGGGTTTCGTCAAAGATGAGCGTCTTGGGTACCTTCATCTGAGCTACGTTGCAGCCGATGGTTACAGTGTCTGGGCGGACTAGCTTGTAGGCGTAGTCGCAAACTGTCATAGCCATGTCGGCATACAAGGATGATGGGCACAAAGGAGCACCGTTGACCTGGTGACCTGTGACGGCGAGGCGCAAATCTTCCCGGGAGAGATTAGACTCAATCTCGACAGTAGCGATGTCACCCTTGACTTCCTCGCTGAGGATTTTCTGTACTGAAGTTGTGGATAGCTTTGGCTTAGCAGGCTCAACAGTAGTTGGTGCAGCAGCTAGGGCAGCACGGTTCTTCGTCAGACTCCAGTCTCCAGTGTACTGAAGCCAATAGTTCTTCTCGTCAAAGGAGTAGCTTGGGAGATCCAAGATACGGGTAGAGTCAGAGAAGTCGCGGTGAAACTCGTTCCAATCGAAATTGAGACCTGCAGAGTGAAGGGTGCAGAGAGAAGCGCTGAGAGTCTTGTAGGCAGTTTCGCTGCGACGGAGGGTTGGGACGGCAATGGTTGCAACGCCGAATGCAGCCTTCACCATGTTGGCGCAGATCGGGTGAGGTCCAACTTCAAGCCAAACTGTCTTCTCGTCGATGGCTCCAGATTGTTGAGCGTGGACCAGGCCACCAAGGAAGTTGACCGCGTCCCGAGCGTGATTGCGAAGATACGTGGGGTTGATAGGCTCAGACTCGATCATCTTTCCCAGGAGGGGTGAGATGACAGGAACCTTGGGAGCCTGAAAGTTTACGGACCGAGCAAGTTTCTCGAAGTCGTCGAGAATAGGCTCTACCTGAGCAGAGTGGAAGGCAAATGGCACTTTGAGCTGTGTGCACTTGAAGCCAAAAGCACTCAGCTGGGATGAAATCTCGGTCATCTCTGCCGCCTCTCCGCCAAGAACAGTTTCACGAGGGCCATTGATACATGCCACCGTAATAGACTGGGCCTTGTCTCCAAGAGCTGCCTGAACTGTTTCGACATCTCCTTGCACGGCGAGCATTGCGTGGGTGAAGGCTGTGCATTTCTCCATGAGGAGACGAGCTCGGGAACCCACTAGATAGATCGTGTCGCTGGCAGACAGAACACCGGCCACGTTGAGAGCAGCATACTCGCCCAGGCTGTGTCCAAGGACAACACTGGGTTCGACTCCCCACGATGCCCACAATTTCGCAAGAGCCATTTCGAAGCAGCTCAATCCAAGTTGGACGACAAGTGGAGAGAGTTTCTTCATATCCTGCTCACTCCCGTCAATGAGTGGGAGGAAAGAAGGGAACCCCTGTATCTGTGCAATCTGGTTGAACTCGTCGATACTCTGGCGGAAGACGGAGTAATGGGCGTAGAACTCCTTTCCAAGACCAGGATAGTGGGAGCCTTGGCCGGTAAACAAAAACGCCACCTTGGGCTGTTCCGGGGAAACAGGCGAAAAGTTCTCCTTGAGTCGATCGGTGATGGCCCTCTGTGCCTCGGCGAGGTCTGAAACTGCAATGTTCATACGCCAGTAGTGTTGGATCTTACGGGCAGTGGTAGTGTAGGCAACATGGGCGAGAGGAGTGTGTGGGTTCTGCTGCATCCAGGAAACAGCTCTCTCGGCATTGCGAATCATAGCCGCTTTCGACTTTCCGGTCACAGTAATGACATGGTGGCTTCGAGGATCTTCTTTCGCAGGGTTCACTTTGGGGGCGTCTTCAAGTAGCAGACCGGTGTTACCACCAGCTGCACTGAAGTTGTTGATGAAAACCCGCCGAGGCTTGCCATCCCGCCTCTTGAAGGGAGTGGTGTGGAAAGCGATATTGATATTGCGTTCGGAAAGGTCCTTAGGGAATCCCTTGTTCATCTCACCTTTGATACCGACATGAGGAGGGATGGAGTTCCTCTGTAACATCATCAGAACCTTGACGAGAGCAGTCACACCCGATGCAGCCTCGCCGTGGCCGACGTTAGCTTTAACAGAGCCAATGAATAGCGGCCTATCAGCAGGTCGCTTCCTGCTTGCCGGAGCAAAAACGTCTGTGACAGAGACCATCTCAGTGCCATCTCCCGCCTGAGTGCCAGTACCGTGCATCTCGACGTAGTCGATCTCAAGCGGGTCGACACCAGCTTCGTCAAGAATAGCAGATGATAGGAGCGATTGAGTAGGTCCGTGAGGATGTGTGATGGAAATGGCATCCGCCGAATGGTTTGTCGCGGTACCGAGGATAACAGCAAGGATACGATCATGATCCGCTTCCGCATCCTCTAGGCGCTTGACAATAACAGAAGCGCAACTATCGCCCCTGCAGTAACCATCCGCATCATTGTCAAAGGTCTGGCATGGACCCTTCTTGGATAGAAACTGGCCCCTGCTCAAGCCAGCGAAGATATCGGAGTTGGTCATGCAAGAGAGACCGCCCACAATAGCTGTATCGCAGTCGTGTGCCCACAGTGACGAGCATGCGACATTCATAGCAGCAGCACTGGAAGAGCATGCAGTGTCGATGTTAAGACTAGGTCCGCTGAAGCCGAAGTGGTAGTTTATTCTACCAGGCCCGAATGCTCGGACACCGCCAGTGATGAAGTAGGTGTCGACCTCCTGGGCGGCATTGATTTCTCGCCAGTCATCGGACGTTTGGCCATAAAATGTTCCAATTCTGTCCAGCCTAGTTGATGGCGTCCGATTGGGCACATAACCCGACATCTCCAGCGCCTCGTATGCGGTCGTCAAGGCCATCCTCTGCATTGGGTCCGTTTGAAAGGCTTCTCGGGGTGACATGTTGAAGAAGCGAGGATCGAACTGGCCGGGCTTTTCGATCCAACACCCATAGGGCGTGTGACTAGTGTTGATGGCCTTTCCTGTAGGATCGAAGTGGGTTTCGACCGGGAAGCGATCGGCTGGAACGACTCGATGAACGTCAAGACCCTTCTCAAGGAGCTCCCAGAGTTTTTCGTGGCTTGCCGCATCGGGAAATCGGCCAGCCATTCCCACAATAGCCAGCTTGCACTTGCCCGACGACCCATGGTTTCCAACAGAGCACGATATGCTCTCCCTTGATATCTGTGGCGAGTCTCGAAGGGTAACGTCATGCGAGGTATTGCTCTTCAGCAGGTTTGCCAGGATACCCGCGTTTTGCGTTGGGCCAAAAGGCACGATGAGGACTGAATTGCCGTCGAATTTCTTGGCTAGGTCAAGGCAGCCATCGAGAACGTTGCTAAAGACCAGGGTATCATTTAGAATCTCATGAACGACTGTTTGAAGGAGTGAGGTTGTCTCGGATTCCGTGATCCAAGTACCGGATCTGCATGACATAATTGAGGATCTCGGCTTAGTCTTGTGCAACGCATCTGCGACGGCTCCGTCGTCCAAGCGCAAAATCTTAGCCACATCGGCTGATGAGTGCAGATGAGCAGCATGGTATGGCCCATACACTGGTAGTGTTGTTGGTTTTCCTGAAAAAGACTGAGATTCGGAAAGCGCTTTCAATGTCGTTGGCGGACCAGAAATGGCGACACTGCTCGCTAATACTGCACTGATATAGGCCTGACTAGCAATCGAGATGTTCTGTTATAGCTGGTCAGTCGTTGCAATGGAACAGAATTGTCGTTCTGAGTTTTACTCACGTTGTTCTTGTTGAACATGTCAAGCGTTGATTGAGCCTCGCCTTCCGTTATACCCGAGACGATATAAGTCCAGCTCTCAGATTGTTCGACCGGTGGACAGAGTCGCTCAGCCATAGCGGCGACATGCTTTCCAGTACGGAATGCCATCAGCACAACCTCGACGGCGACGGGAACTAATGTGGAGAGAGTTGGCGTCGAGGTGATGGCCGCTGCGGCGAACATGCCTGCGCAGAGGCCAACAAAGAATGTCTTGTCATGCTGTACGACATCTTCATGGTGCTTTTCAGCATAGCTATTTCTCGGTTAGTTTCGAATCTGTCGATTTGCCTTTTGCCACGTACTCAATATAATGAGCCAGCTGGGATATACACAGCAATGCCCCATCTATGCCAGGATGCTTGTAGCCCTGAGCATGATATCTCTCGTTGAGGTGCTGCAGGCTGAGAAACTGGGGCAGCTTTGATCTTTCCACCCTTGACAGTGTCTCGATCTCCTTCCTCAAAGCGCGACCGACTTGTTCGAGGAAAGCGTTGGCGAGGATGCCTCGTTCAGGCTGGCGAAAGAACTCGGCCAGAAAGCCGTGTGTATCAGACGACTGGTCTCCGAAAAGGAGATATGCCAGCTTGTCAGTCATGGTGAAGATTTGTCGACCCGCGTTGAAGCACTGCCTTCTGGGGATGCTACGACGTCAAACCTGTGAGAGGGCCACAGTCCGTCATATATACGGCTACGACCATGCAGTAGGGTTGAGCCACTGCCTACGATCCGGATGACAAACGCAGCTGTCATGTCTCGTACAGGACCGACGATCATGTACCCTCGGCTCAGTCACCGGGGAGTGGTTCAAGGAGGCAGTGTAGCGACACCCCCCATGAATACCTCCCTCCTTGGCACCGACAGACTAGTTGGGTCCGGTGCTGCGGAAATGTCGGTGACCGAAGTTCATGGGAAAATCCCAGGTACTTCCCGGTCGTGAATTATATCTGACAAGCAGAGAAAATAACGCGTCCGTGATTGGGCGTATTCCTCAGAGGCCGGCTTGAATTTTGGGTGGGCTGAACTACCAACAGCCATGTAACGATGCGCTCCAAGCCAGTCATCTGGGCACTATCCAAATGTTCGGCAGACATTGCAAGCGTTGGTTCATGACGTCTTGGGTCTCTGCTTGAACTGGAATGGTGCTGTAGAAGCGTTATTGTTTTGAAACCGACCGTGCCCTGCTCCGGGATGTCAGTTCCAATATTACACCAGCAGTCGCCATGGAGCGAGGACATCGCAATAATGTGAAACAATAGTGAAGAAGATCACAGAGCTCCCTTGGGTGATAGTAAGTATCAAGCTGGGTACATCAGGACGAGCAGGGGAACAGGTCTCACGTCAACGGGTAACTGTACTGAGCCGCAATGACAAGAAGAACCCTGCGGCAGCCACTGCCGGTACTGGTGTTGGTAGTGGTGTGTATATGCGTGTGTATGTATGTGTGCTTGCTGTCAAGACACTGTTGGGCCGGCGCTGGGTGTCAGGGACCGGACGTCCGGACATCCCCAACTGTCCCATATATGCCTCGTGAGCCACTCTCTGCAGCGGCTATCATATAGATATAAATGACAATTGTGTATCTCCAGCATTTTATGGTCAGCTTATTCCACTAATTGCGCAGTTTATTCTTGTTCTGACCACTCGTATGTGTGTGTGTGTGGGTTTTGCCACACATGGACGTTGTGATGGATGGCTATTTCCAACTCCAGTTGGGATGACATGAAGTCGTTCTCATCCGGCTTACATAAGGTGACTTCAGCCTCAAATGGGGTAAAGCTGGCCCACACTTTCCCCAAAATGCTCCATAATAAGTACCGGGTACGAATTTCAGGGGTCGAGGTCAGTACCGCTTTGATGTTGATACCCCATGGCGTGCCATGTTGTTCACGGAAGCATATCAAATCTCAGCATCATTTACACGCAGAATAGCTGCCGCAGCCGGTCTATCAAAATAGAGGCAAAATAGTTGTAGGGAAGTCACATATTCGTATGCATTATTCCTGTCCATTACTTTCCCAATCGGTGATCTCGCAGGCGACTAGTAACATGTAGAACATTTGAAGCCAGCCATAGAACACTGCATGTGGAGATGGTGATCGCTGCGCCCGAATCAACATTGACGATAGATGACGCTAGAATATTGCCTGGCAATATGGTATAAGTGTCATTGACGTAGAGGACCGAACCGTGGTGCCGGTGTAAAAAGAAGCATGCAAAACACGGAACGTCGACCAATAGCTTTCTTCAGCAATCCCTCTTTAGCAATTTAAACCATAAGCCCGAGTTTATTACCCCCTGGCACTATCATCGCCTTGTCCTTCCTGAAGATACGATCTTTCAACAACAGTCACTTCATCGAGCAATCCCGGCCACGGATACGCGTTTCCTTCGGTGATAGTCTCAAGCGATTGGCACAAGCCAACCAAACTATTGGCAGCCTGTCTGCCCCTTCGTCATCGACGTGTAGTGTCGAAGCGCACATATCCATTACCACCTGCACGTTGATGAAGCTCAACCGCTCTCCTATTATGATCTTCGAACATCAAGTACCTCTCTGTCTGTTTTTAGCAGCCGTCAATGATAACTCGGAAGCATCTAGCCGATACTGATTACCCGCGTACGGCTCCTTAGCCGGCATCAATGCTCTCACCATTGCGCAACGAGTGAGAGCGGCCTGGCCGGCTTATTTCGAGGTCACGGACTGCTTGAAACAGTTCGACTGTCAGCCCTAGATGGCTTCACCTCAACCTCACCGAGCACGTACAGCCAAAATACGACTATTTGTCTCCCTGCAACTCCGGCTAGCCGACTCTGAAGAGGTACAAGTGGCGTCCGTGCCCGCTGTCATCTGATTATAGGCGCCAGTGGCTTCTATGTTGGGCTTGATATTTTCGGGCCTTTTTTCAAATCAATATTGCATTCCTGTGCGGCCTGTTGCCACAGATACCTGCAACGTTTCTCCCGGACGTCCGGTTCTTCGACGACTGGTACCTTTTACTCTTGTCTCTTGGGTCCACGTGGCGTGGAATTATTCTGGACGCGAGCTAGACGCGACCTGGCTTCATCACGAGCCAGGCACTCGGTTTCGTATCGCGGGTGGATCACGGTCCATGCAATATTATGCGGCTTCCCACATAACAATACTATCAGTACGAGGAGATATCATCTGGCCCTGGTCCCTAGATCTGCGTTCCTCTCTATCTGGGTATTTGCCTGTGGTTACTTGAATGTCAGTATCGGGCTGCCGTTCTCAATCTGGTGAGAATGCCGACTCGGAACATCTTCCCAATTTGGGGCTCACTGAGAGGACTACACTACCTGTACCATTCCCCACGATACCAATAACCAAGATACTGCCTCAAACCTGCTTCTAATTATTGGTTTCGGAGTCTCCATGGACTGTACCTGCTCTTAATCAGGGCTGAAGCTGTCAGCACCCGCACACATCCTTCATGCGTCTGGGGATGTCGACGGACGACCGCATCATCTCGATCCAAGCCCAGCCCTCGCATTAGGACGAGATGGTTTAGGTACCTCCGCACTCAAAACATGTCCATTCGCTGTTTATAGACAGACATGGGCAAAATGGAGTGAAGTAGCCGAGTACAACAGCAGGTACTAAGCCCGAAACCATGCACAAGACACACATGGAAGAGCCTTGACACCAGAGGAAGGGGCTTGCAGTCCCCCACAGGCAACAGGTTTCAACGGAGGTTAATCTTACCCGAATAACTTACAAGGTCTATAGCACAGCGATGAGGTGCATGCACACATCAGGGCAACCAAATCCGGGCTACATTCACGGTCAATGCTCCCAGAGCATCCGAGCACGATGAACCCCCGCGAGATATTGCAGACTCACTCCATTAGTGTTGATCATCGACTCCCAATATTTGTCAATAGAACCACGCCTGGACCAGCCACATACTCTCCATCAGCACGTGGTAATACCGAACCATCTTCTAGAAGACCGTTCACATCACACCGACAGCGGGCCAAGCACCGCACTTGCATGCTTCCAGATTTAGCATCCCACGCTCACGCACCCCAGTCTCCTTCCACATGATTGTCGACTGGCCCAGCATCCCCTGGATCTGCATCGCCTAAGACGCCTCTATGCCCCTAAGCTCCCCTCGCACATCCCCTCTGGTGGCACGACCGGAGATACTGAGACTAGCCCCGCAGGTTGCTGGTAATCGGCTTCCGCCTGGGCACGGGGGTCTCCCTGCCTGCATGTCGACGAAGCAGAGGCTCCCAAGCTCCTGGGTCCTCATCGGACTATAGAACAGATTGTGATATCGGATTGGCAGACCGACCAACTGGGGTTGATTAAACCTCCAGACGTCAAGGCAGCCGCACCTTAATCTGGGGTTACCCGAGACGGACATGCGCCGTTGATAGCCTCTCTCCCCGACCAGCAACCAATGAAAACGGCCATGAGGAGCCGGCGTCCGCCAGGTACAACTGTGAAGGATCACTAGGGTAAGCAAGTAAGCAGACAACTGATGTAGCCTCCGGAGGCTGAACATGTGCTCACATCGCGCCTGTGTGATGGTTCCATCTGTTTGGGTTGTTTAGTCGAGCAATCTTTGGACCCATGTGGGGACTCCCGGGCTCAGCAGAGTATGTATATACAAGTTCACCTCCTCGCTGTAGCTCTGTGCGGTATTTCGGGCCATGAATATCCTTTCGATACCCCTTTAAGGGCATCCTTCCGCTTCAAGACGTACAATAAGAGCAAAATATGGCAGCTTACCGAAAGTGTCATCTTTCACGCTTCGGAAAATTACGGCACATCATTGATAAATATATACCCACGGATCTGTTCTCCGCACTTCTTTATATTCCCATGTAGTTCTCGTATGAGTGCTATATTCATGTCTCATCGCCTCAAAGAAGAACAAGGATCTCATTACTGTCGTCAAATTTAGCTTCCAGAGCACCGTAGACCACTGCATCTATGGACAGGTAGGATTAATTTCCATCATTACCCCTCTCAAAGCATTACAAGAACATAAATTCAAGAGAACCAACAGTGCGCAAACAGGACTAACAACGACCTTCAAAGACAGTGAGGTTCCTTATCACCGCCTCCTGTCTATCCGAGAACGAGATGTCAGAGCCGCCGTGGCGGTAGGTTCATACAGGGCACTGTCTCACCGTCAGTTATACACCGTTCATTACCAAGGGGTACGGGGAACCCAAGATTCAAAAGTCATAAAAGACTCACCCAGTATATGTAGGAGGATTGACAAACAACATCCCCTCGGTATCCGTATAATTCACCGTATTCCCCGCCGCGTTCCCCTCAACCGGCAGCCCCTGGATCTTGCAGATCTCGATGTGATCCCCCGGGAACTTCCTCCCCCTCAGCTTCTCCGGCGCCTCCACGATGGTCGCCGTCAAGCCCATCTCCACGTGCCACTCGATGTGGCAGTGGAACAGCCACACGCCCGGGTTGTCCGCCCTGAACCGCAGCACGGCGTACGAGTTGCCGTTGACGGAGACAGTGTCCTTGGTGGCCGGGTGTGCGGCGAACTTGCCCGTGCTGCCGGAGAACGTGCCCGCGCCGGCGGCCGGCCGCTCTAGGACTTGGAACTGGTGGCCGTGAAGGTGGAAGGGGTGGATGGCGGTGTCGAGGTTGTTGATCACTATGTCAATCACATGCCCACTGGGGGCGATGTAGGCGTTGGCTCCGCCGTATACGACTGGGTCGCTGTTGTCTTGACCTGTTGTGGCGGCTGTATATAGTGAAGGCACGAGCTGGGGCACGTATGCTTGGCCGTTGAAGCATGCACGGGGGATGCTGTTTTTGTCGATACAGAAGGCGAAGTCAAGCGTGATGGTCGTTGAGAGAGGGCCGAGGGCGCTGGCTCCAGTGGGGTTGGTGAAGAGGGAGTCATCAGCTGGGTTCCAGACGTTGACCACATCGACAGAGGTGGTCGGTTTTGAATAATTCGTGACTAGGTACCCTGTCTTGTTGTAGCGCCATCCGAGGAACGGGTTGTGATAGTCAGGGTTGATATCCAGGGAGAAGAGAAACGGGTAGTTGCCACTGTCGGTGTTGGAGGCAGTAATTAGCACATCGTATCGTTGAGCAGCAGACAGGCGGAGTTGGTAGGCTGTGACTTCGGTGATATAAGAGCCGTCCTGCATAATGACTTTCATAGGATGTGAGTTGAAGTGGACCATGCAAGATGCAAAGGCAGAGAAATTGATGATCCTGAGACGATATGTCTTGCCCTTCTTGAAAGTAACCTTGTTGCTTCCTCCTTCGTTGAGAAGGATGCTGTCCGGGACAGGCGGAAGGAATGCGGTATTGCTTGGCTGAAGCATGGCCTGCACAAGAGGAATAGACTGAGAGTGGTACCTGACAAACTCGTGTATCAGTATATGGGTCCGTCCGTCCATGCAGCCCAGGTATCTATCTCTCTTACCAGTCGGTGCAAGTAAGAATGACTTCCTCGTCAACCTGGCCCTTGTAGGGATCCCGAGGATCATGAATTATGAGAGGTCCTCGTAGCCCGTCTGGGTACTGGCCCATCTCATGTGAGTGATACCAATATGTTCCTGGCTTATCAGCCTAGATCCAAGACAGTCAGCCTCATACAACCTCATGCATTATAGAATCTTGGCAGTACTACATACCCAGAATTTGTAGGTGATCGAGGATCCAGGAGGGACAGCACACTGCGTGGCAGCATCCGCACCGTCCATCTGAGGTGTACCCTTCTGGCTGATACCATGCCAGTGCAGACCCGTGGTCTCATTCCCCAACTTGTTGGTGAGGTGAACAACGACGTTGTCTCCAACCGTCGCCTCGAGTTTAGGGCATGGCCAAACCCCGTTGATTCCTATCACTGGTCTTGAATACCCGTCCGGCGAGGCATTGACCCATGTGATATCCCAATGGACTTCCACCGTTCCCGCCAAGGCGAGTCCGGCAAGAGCCAGGAGGAAAGCGATGATACACGGCATATGCATTATCGAGATCAGATCTTATATAAAGGAGAATGTCAAGATTATGGTAGATATTCCCACCCAGGAGTTACTGAACGTCGAATTTGGTAAAGAGAGTAGAACGAGCGAATGTCTAAGAAATGGTTGAGGGAGATAACATATCTCGTACGTGTGAGTGATTCACGAAGTGCGAACCAACATCTTTAAACATGCAGAGTGTGTCCAGCTACACAACACTTGGCCTGCCGACTTTCCTGGCGCCACCTTTCGTGCGAACGGAATTGGACTCCAACCGATACTCTGCTCCTCCCCCTCCCCTTCGAGGCAACGAGCAATATCAACTTGCCGGTGACTACTACATCGGCCAGGATGGCTCGGAAGATAGGTTGAGATGACACGCGCCTGGGCATCACCCACGCCGGGTTCTGGCTCGAGATGGCTGTCTTGCCTTGATACCTGGGCATGGTTGCAGGCTTAACAAGAGCCAAATTAAGGTTCCCGTGTATAGATACACCCATGTCGCTCGTGGGGCCATATATTTGTAGGCTACCGTTTTAGGTCAGGGAGAAGCAAACATCAGAGACAAGCCAAGAGTGGGATAGCCGCGCCCACAGTCAAGCTCAGGTCCCGGCCTACCATCGATGAAAGAGCGGTAACTCACGTACTGGGTAGATCCTGCACCTGAGTACAGCGCAGAGGCCATTGGATGCCGCCGAGGAGGGCCAAAGCTGAGCCGTGTTAGTTGTAGTTGCTTCCACATCTCGAGGCGCCCCCTGGAGGCTGCATTCTGCAGACACTGCAGAAGCAGGCGATAAACCGAAACCGCACAGCAATGTTAAATTATCTGATATCAGCGCCACGAAATAGCCCTGGGAGGTCTTGCTTGTCATGGGTGAGTGCCACGCGGTTGAGTAGGATCCGGAAACAGGCATTCAGCCAGTCAAGAAGATCGAGTCTCGTCTGAGAGAAAGATGGAGGGAGGGAGCGAAAAGAAAGCAATATCGGGAAGCCAATCCCGTTATATGGGCTGTCTACTACCCTCCAACAACGCAGAAGTGGCTTGACGAGTGTGGCCCCCTCGGCAACGTTGGATGCTATTTTCGCAACAATATGCCTTGCCATGTCATCCTCACTCTCATTGACAGGAAGTGAAGCCAAACCAACGGTCGAGCGTCCAAGTGGCTGGCTTAGTGCGCGCTGTGAAGGTGAGCTGCAGGAAGAAGTCGGCCGTGCCGTTCTGATCACTTTGACAAGGCACCAACGCAATCACAGGTCATGTTTGGCTGGATGGAAACATTGGAGGTGGCCCAGAGGCAAGAAATCGTATACAATTTGGCGTGTTCATCTGTTGCACGGCGTGTGTTTCATGCAGTGTGGTTGAAAGAAGCAAATCCCGTGCACGACGAGCTTAGTCTGGGAGCACGAGGACGCTGTACAACCAAAACAGAAGGGCCAATCTCCCTCCTTCAGCTTGTTGCCCCTTCTTGCCGCATGTGCTTCTCCAATAATGGCAAAAGAGCAAGTTGAGGATGCTGAAAGAGGTTCCCTAAAGACGATACTCAGAGCTGCCCATGTCTCTGTAAGTGACTGGCAATTGATGGTCGAAGACAACCTTCAAGATGAATACTCAAGGACCATTGCAACAGGTTGAAGTACCCGAGACCAACCAAACTAAGACTTGATCCAGCAATTGACCTTGATCCAGCAATTGACCTTGATCCAGCAATTGACCTTGATCCAGCAATTGACCTTGATCCAGCAATTGACCTTGATCCAGCAATTGACCTTGATCCAGCAATTGACCTTGATCTGCACCCGACCAGGTCTAGCCAAATCCAGAAGACCGAGAGCTGCAGGTAATGTCTATCATCATCATTGTCAGACGACCTGGCAGCCTGGGAGAAATCATATGAACGTCGCAAGTCATTGCTACCTCAGGTGCCACAGTATACAGGACCATTTCTGAGGTCGATGTCATGTCAGCAGAAGCAATATGTTGGAGTTACCTAGTCCAGACGAGCTTCAGACATTTGGGAACTGTATTGGTCCCCCTCCGCATTGAACAGCCCTATGATGCGACCCTCTATCATTTTGGGCGAACGGACCGGATTCTGGAATCCTCCAGACGGTCTTACTCGTGAGGATTCTAAAGCGACTGGAACCAACTAAGTTTGGATCATAACGGGCAGGCTCGTTGGATGTTGAAGATCGCATCCTCTCAAGCCACTGTCCCGACCGTCCCGGCGTGAGAATGACATCGCTCTCCTTGTTCAGTAGGAGGCACTCATCTAAATGAAGCAAGAGGTGACAGGCAAGCCTCAAAGCGACTTTGGCGTCTGTTGTTTGCATAAGTTAGGCACGGTGGGTGTGATTGCTCTCTTTCTGGCAGGCTGGTGCTTCCCCTTATTGCCTTACTGCAGCCACAGCTTCCGCAAAGCCTGGGGATATAGAGTGAAGCTGTACTAGCATATTAGACTCGGCTGCCGTTACCCAGGAATTTCCGCGCATAGCGTAGCCCAAGGACTGTCGTCTGTATTCTTGACGAAGAACGAACCCCACGACATGAAGGAGGTCGCGTCGCCTCTTCGCTGGCCTGCCCATGGCGGTGATATCTCGGGCCCGAGGTCTTTGGCCTGGTGATTTTACCCAGAGTATTGTTACATCCGGTACCAACAAGCGAAGGTCAGCTTCTGTCGAAGGATAGCTACGGGTATGATCAGCACTACCCTTGTGTGAAGCTGACAAGTGATCCCCTCACCTCAGCCCCTGAAGGGGTCAATTTGGCGGCAAACGGATTCTGCCTCCGAGCACGCTCAGTGTTTCTTTTGACCCGTATTAACAACCGAGAGTCATATTGCAAGCCCCAAGGACTCCCCGGAAATATGTAAGCGCTCGTCTACACGAGGTGTCGTGTTCATGCAAGCCGGCAACCTACCTGGACCCGCTTTCCGCCATCGCATAAGAGAACAGACATTCCGAGTGGGATCCATTTCACCCGATATCGTACCCAATCGCTTTCCTCTTCTCGTTCCGTCCTCTCTGTCCCCTACCCTGGGCACAACCGCCATATATGGCTTAGGAGGCGGTCAACATCACAATGGTCATTCTGCGGCCCCGCTTCCATGATCATGATACGCTGTTCAGCAAGCCAGGTCCTGCCGGGTCTATGGCAGATCAAGACATATTAAATGTCGTGTTACTGTCGATCAGAACAACGAAAGACAACAGGAACATATGGGCAGGGTAGCCGCCGCGTGGCGAGTGCAGAAAAAGAACGTTCATACAAAGCACAATCTAACCGCCAAACGTTTCTTGTTCTAATAACCGTGGTACTTGCATGCGAACGGCGACGTATTTGGGACGATTGGGGGGCCAGGCGGCATTATCATGATGGTGGTGTCAAGGAGAACAGCCAATTCTTTGGAACGAGGAGTACGGTCTAACAGGGGGTGGTGGCCCTGGCGTTTCTTATTCTCTTCTCCGAAATGTGTTCAAGACCAGTTCGGAAAATAGGCCGTTTATCTCTTCGCGAGATACGAGGTCGTCTCAAGCCTTAATCAAGCCTTCTTTCTTCCCGGGAGCTTCGTTCATTGGCCCCTCAACAGTCGAATATACAAGCCTAGAAAATGACTAAAGCGCACCTGCAATGGAGGCTCCTACTGAACTGGGGTCAGCTTAAGTGTGTCTGAATTATCAAGCCCTTACATTTGTAGTTCCAAGAAAAGGACATACGATTCCTTGGGACTGGATAATACTGGAAAGTGTACGACAGAGGCTGTTTCTCAGAACATCTTGGTGACCCCCGGTGTAATCGGTTGTGTGATCATTATCAATATACCACCTGCATTTCCCAAATGTCTTATCCCGTGCAATCATCTCTCATTAGGTTGCCCAACCTCTTCTCTAGATATCCGGGAGAGGCTGTAGTCGGGGACTCTAGAACAAAACCTCCCTGACCCTCCCCGTCCTCCCAATCTCGTACTCTACCCATCTTGCCATACCTCTCCTCCCCGTGACAAGCAACGCGCCAGGGTTGACCACATGGCAGCCCTCATACGTGACACAAAATGCTGGCGCTGTTGTGTCTACGAGAATCATTGCCGTTGGCAGGGGATACAACTGCATCGCAGTGGCGTAATCCCAGTGCACGGGACGAATGGATTGTCGGAATGGAGCCAGGTAGCCTTGGTCCAGTACAGTCTTGACAAGCTTGCGAGCGGCAAGGACATCGTATGGGACTGCGGGTTCGGATGGCTTCTTATTGCTTGGGGTGGTGGGATCCACGTCCATCGCGTCAGCGGCTTCTTCGCCACCCTCTTGCGATGAACCTGCGCCCGCCATGTCGACATCCTCGCCTTCGGGTGTTTCGTCGTCGTTTATCGCTGCATTGTCGCCTTCCGCATTTCGCGGTTTCTTCAAGCGGACAGCTGACCTCCTCATCCTCGCTGAGATGTCATCCCTGAACACGACGACCTCATGGCATGGACCAAATAGACTCAAGCGGCTCGGGTTCGATGTGAAGACCGCCTCGCCCCCAGTCCCTTCCTCTTTCTTTCCTGCCTCATTATTTGCGCTGGCAAATATCCTCCTCACCCTACTCGTGAACAAGTCTGGTACTGGCTTCCTGGGTAACGGCACGGCAGCGCCCGCGGAGAAGGCGGACGCCCATCCGTCGTTATCCCCCGGTACAAAGACAAAGACGGCGGATGTCAAAAGCATCGGGAACTCTGCCAGCACCGCTGCCAAGGAGTCGAAGTATTCCTTGTATTCCACGCTGCCTCCACTTCCACCTCTCGCCATGACTGCATGCTGCGTGAAATTACCTGTGAATACGAAGCACAGGGGCGTCGCCCCCTCCGGCTCGTTCGCGTAGCCAGATAGGATCTTCTTAACAGCCTGCAACGTGCGTGGCTGATCAAGATTCATCTCCCCGAGGACGACAAGCCTTCCCCGCCCCTTGTCGGGATCATCTTCGGTGAGTGGCCTGCGGAGCAGCCTTTGCTCGACCCTTCGCATACGTGACCCCATGGCTCGCTCGCTGCCCACGCCCAAGAAGTCAATCCACCCAAATCCTCCGCCAATGGTGTCGCTGCCAGGTCCGCTGACACCGAGAGTGACGCGACGCTTCTCACACGGAGGTTGGCCTATCAGGAATCCCTGGAAGCGTCCTCCTATGACGCCTCCTACGCCGGAGCTTCCACTCAGGCCGACCTTGTTTCCGGATGATGCGTCATCATCTTCCTCATAGACACCGTCAACAAGGACTATCATTCCAGGTGTAAACCAAGCTGAATCCTCGGGTATGGCTTGTGCTTGCGTAAGATCGAGCTTGATTGAGCCGGTCAGGTCGCTGACGGCGAGGTTGCCGGTGGGAAGAATGGTCAACATGCCGAGAAGCATATGCTGACTTCCGTGACGGCCCAGAAGGTTTGCTATAGGGGTGATCTTCTGGAACTGTTGACCGGACTCGGATCGTTTGAGGGATGAGGCGCGGGCAGCTGCCACAGCAGAGGTTTGGAAAGCTTCATTGCGGAGGAGACGTTGGTGTATAACGTTGAAGCGGTTTCGGAATACCATAGTCTTGTGGGACGCCGGTGGCATGAGTGATGGCTTTTTGGTTTCTCTGGTGCCAAACCTGTCAGCACTCGTCGAACAACAGCCACAAGTGATCAACCAAGACTTACCTTTCGAAATGTTTCTTCTCCACATTGTACATGAATCTTGGTTGATCCAGCGCGCTTATCACCTTTAGCCACCTCCTCGGGTCGTTTATATCCTCATCCTGGTCCTGATCCATTTCCAGTGCTGACATGCCAAAGCTTGTTTGGCTTTCGTCCCGTGTAAGTGCAACCGTGGGCCGCAGGCCCAGTCTTGCGTTAGACATATCCCCATTTTCCTGCTGGGCATCCAACAGCAAGCTGCTCTGCCGGCTTAGTCCTTTTGGCCCAGTGACGATTCTCCCACCGCTCATATTCCCTTCAAGGGTCTTCAGTATTTCTTTCAGCTCTGGGCTGCCTCCCTCGACGATGACTCCACCATTCCTGCCCTTCCATGCCCGGGCCGCCTCCTCCAAGACTTTCTCTGCCAGACCCTCCTCTCGCCATCCGGAGCCACAATGCCTTCCAATAAAGCTTGCGAGCTCTTGTAGCGCCGAGGACGTCAGGGTGAGAGAGTGTTTCTTGGTAAATGTTCGAAATGCCAGGGGTCGCAGGGTCGCAGGCGGTAGTAGTATGGGGAGTATAGGGGCTTGTTTGCCGCCGGTCGTGACGTTAAAGGGTTTGATGGGATGTACCGGCGTCCCGAAGGCTGGTGACGAGGAGGGAGCGGCGGACGATAGAGGAGCAACGCCGCGGCCGGTGAACATGGCACCGGCGATGTCCCTGTGCTTGCGCCGTTTGCTAGGGCTCAGATTCATGGTTGCTGTTAATTTGGACGTGTCTGTAGCTCTTTCCAAATTCAGAAGCGCCCAGGAATTCGATTTATGACGGTCACTGATGCGTATGTTGCCTTATCGTGATTTGGTCTACTAGTCGTCGTATGCGGATTCGAGAATCAATTTAGCAGACGCGTCTGGATGGACGCGTTTATTGACGTGGGGTTGCTGCAGGGATCTAAGCATTTAACTTTTGCATGTGTAAGCGGGACCAAGCGTAGTTCAACCTCTCGAGACCCCCCCCCCCCCGCTTCTTTCTACGTCTACCACATGTCCGTAACCCTGACAATTAGACACCCCCCCTCCAAGCTCTGAGGCATAGAGCTCTGTTCACCTGCATGTGACACTTTCTGTGTTCCCATTAACCAACGCACTTTGAAACCTTCCTCCATCTGACCCTCTGGACCATTCGATCGCGAGTCTTTCTTACTCCCCAGGTTCAACTATCCAACTCAAAGGCCACGTGCACAACATGAAGCCTATCTATGCAGGCCCAGCCTTAGGGCTGATGATCTACCGGGCATACTCCAAGAAGTCACTGACGACCGGAGGTCTTGTTGCAGCAACTCTTACCGGCATCGCCCATGCTGTTCATCCTTGGAACCTGCCTTTTGTTCTACTTTGCGTATTCTTTCTGGCTGGAACGAGAGTGACCCATGTAAGTATCTGGCTATGTATCCCATATCCTCTAACTCGGCCCAGCCATGTAAGCTGACTTCACATGTCCTCACAGGTCAAAGAGGATGTCAAAGCCAGGTTGACTATGGCCTCCAAGGGCTCATCGGGGGGAGAAGGGCCCCGAAACCATGTTCAGGGTAAGCATCCGCCTGATATACATGACTGTTCATGACAGGAGCTTACCATGCCGCTGCGTTACAGTGTTCGCGAACTCCCTGGTCGCCTCGATCCTGTCCCTCCTCCATGCCTACCAGCTCCGACAACGGGTGGCATCCGTTGCCGAACACCAGGCAATCCCCGACGGCTCCTTCTGCTATGCATGGGGCGGTGACCTTCTCGTCATTGGTATAATCGCGAACTACGCTGCCGTCGCGGCCGATACATTTTCCTCGGAGCTCGGGATCCTAGCCAAAGGCTCGCCGAGACTGATCACGTCGCCTACATTTCGCAAGGTCCCGCCGGGTACTAACGGTGGTGTCACGCTCACGGGTCTCGCCGCGGGGCTTCTGGGTAGCATGATTATCGTGACCACGTCCGTGTTCTTCGTTCCGTTTTGCAATGCCCAGACGGCCGGGCAGCTGGGTGGTGGCCCGGCCTGGACACAGCCGCAGAGAAACATATTGATGTTCGGCCTTACAATCTGGGGCGCACTTGGAAGTGTGTTGGACTCCTTCCTCGGTGCCATTTTCCAGCGCAGTGTGAGAGATGTTCGAAGCGGCAAGATTGTCGAAGGAGAGGGTGGCGAGCGCGTGCTTATCTCCTCTCCTACCGACAAATCGGGGCACAAGAAGCTGTCAGATGGCACAGGGGTTGTGGAGAAGATAGCTGCCTCCGCAGACAGTGTTGAGAAGGCCTCGAGGGTTGCCGAGTCCGGTTGGGACATACTTGACAATAACGATGTCAACTTCATAATGGCGTTTTCTATGAGCTTGGGGTCTATGGTTATTGCGTCTTGGTACTGGGGAGAGTCTATGCAGGATATCCTCAAGATCTGATCGCCGATATTGCTCACCTTCCAGGTCATAAGGCGTTGAGGGATTGGGGGGGGGTGGGTATTTTGATGTTGCGTTACTTTTATCATTGAAACGAATCGAGGAGTTCTTACCAACCATATTATTTATGACAATGTGCTGACGCTCGAGGGCTCGTCGCCTACTACCCCCCGCTCCAGGTCGACTGAGCCGGTCCCATTATGACGGTGGATCTATATAAGCTCACTGCGAGTCCCTCACGACAATATCCCAGTGGATCAAGGAGTACGCCCAGAAGACAACAATTCACAGGATACTTATGCACGGAATAGACCAGAGAACTCCATTCGGCTCCCTTTGTCTTGATATCATTCAAGTCCGGCGAGGGGGACTGGAGCTTTCGTATAGTGCTCACCCTGCTACATGTAAAGTCGTCGGCAGCAGGGCTCGTTCATATATACCCAAAGACACTGCAAGACTCCTTGTGTATCTGGAAGCCGAGGGAAACTATCTGTTGTCCGGAGCCGAGGAAACTCTGACTATATCCCGGGCCTGAGCTGCCCCTGATGGGGCATTAGCTGTGCCTGTACCCCGCCCTCTCATGCCTTGGCTCACTTATCTATCCGATAAGTCTGTTGGTCTCCTGGTCTCCTAAGAGATCAATACGGCCTCCTGGAATTGACTTGCATCTTTAGTATTATTCTCGAGCGGTTCCTACCCATCTAAAATAGATGGTTGTAAGTCTGACTTCACCATGCGTATCGATCTTGGTCTACTATCAAGGGAAAGTTCCCCTCAAGACACTCGCCCAGCAAATTCAAACCCTCAGAGCACTTACACTCATACCACCTTCCATGGCCCATCCATCCTATCGTCGACGAGGAAGGCTATCTCCACCGTTACTCTTCAGTTCCAATTGGGCCTCCTCAAGAGCACCGGACGTTACGACTGTTTCAAGCTGAAATGGCATCCGATATACGACGACCACAGGGCCTGGCCAGTTCCACCGCATTTGTTCTGGGATTCCGACCTCGGCAAGTGGATGGAGGGCGCAATATACTCTCTGAACGAACAGTACGACGCCGAGCTTGACCAAGCCGTTAAACACATTGTGGAGACGATAAGGTCCGCTCAGATGGAGGATGGGTATCTGAACCTTCACTACATCCTGGTCGAACCGGGGAAACGGTGGACAAACATCAGGGATATGCATGAGATGTCAGTCCCCTCAGTACCAGACATGAATACCGATCCAAGCAACTGACAAAGTCTCCAGGTACAACGCCGGGCACCTCATCGAGGCCGCCATCGCACACCATGATCACTACAAGACCAATGACTTCCTGGACATAATGACTAAGTACGTCCACCTCATGCACGCCACCTTCGGACCAGGCCAGAATCAAAGGAAAGCGTACCCGGGCCACCCGGAAATCGAGCTCGCTCTGCTGCGCCTGTACAGGAACACAGGTGACATCAAGGCCTATGAGCTGGCCAGGTTCTTCCTCGCCGAGCGTGGCAACCCAACCGGGCAGGATGGAAAGCATTATTACGACTGGGAGATGGACCGCCGGGGCGACGAAGCCCACAAGAGGCCGAACTCGTATCCCATGTCCCGCGACTACTGGTACTGCCAGGCCCACAAGCCCATCCTCGAGCAAGAGTCCGTCGAGGGCCACGCCGTACGGGTCACGTATCTCCTCACCGGCGTCGCAGATCTCGTGTGCCTGCACAAAGACGGGACACAACCCCTCTCCAACGCAGAGGACTGGCTCGCAGCCCTGCGCCGGCTCTGGGTAAACATGGTCGACAAGAAGATGTACCTCACCGGGTCCGTCGGCTCGTCCGCTCAATGGGAGGGCTTTGGCATCGACTACTTCCTTCCTCAGGCTCCAGACGAGGGCGGCTGCTACGCCGAGACGTGCGCCTCCATCGGGGCGATGATGCTCGCTGAGCGGCTCCTCTACCTCTCCCCGGAATCCCGCTACGCCGACGTCATGGAGCTGTGCCTCTACAACACCGTGATGGGCTCCATGTCCTCGTCCGGCAAGTCCTTCACCTACGAGAACTACCTCGCCAGCTGCCCGGGCCACTTGTCGCGGCGGGAGGAATGGTTCGAGTGTTCCTGCTGCCCGCCCAATGTAAGCAGGCTATTTGGCAGTCTAGGCGGGTACCTTTGGCACTTCGGCAGCAGCGCCGCCAATCCCGCCGCCGCTGCCGATGACGATAACGGTATTGAGAGAGTCTATATCAACGTCCATCTGTACACAACCGCGAGGCTCGAATTCAAGACCGAAAAGCGACGACCAGTGGTTCTTGAGCAAAAGAGCAACTGGCCCTGGGAAGGCAACATCATGTTCACATTGTCGACGCCCCCAACACTCCCCATATCCCACCATGCCAGGCCTCTGCAGACGACCATACGCCTGCGCATCCCCTCCTGGTCAGGCGGGAACTACACCCTCACGCCCTCGCCCTCCTCCTCCGCCCCAGCAGCTCTCGAGGCCGGCTACCTCGTCCTCTCCCCCTCGTACGTCGCGTCCAACCCCTCCTTCTCCCTCGCGGTCCACGGTTTCGAGCCGCGCTTCGTCGCGCCGCACCCGTACACGAACCAGCACACGCTGAGCCTCGCCCGGGGCCCGGTGGTGTACTGCGTCGAGGATGTGGATAACGAGTGGGAGGAGAACCACTTCAAGGACGTGGTGCTCGACGACAAGGCGCCCGTAACGGAGGAGGAGAGGGAGTGGGACGGTGAGAGGTACATTGCGCTGCGTGCGAGGGGTTGGACCAGAAAGGTTGGGGAGTGGTCATTAACTGGGCCTGCTATGGGAGAAGAGAAGGGCGAGGCGAGGGAGTTGGTGTTTGTGCCGTATTATCTGAGGGCGAATAGAGGCGGAAGAGGGCACATGAGGGTTGGATTGCTGAGGCCATAGAATGAGAGCATAATGACACAGCTAAATAGAAAAGGAGCACGTTTCCGATATACGTAGATTCCTAATCATTCCATAGGTCATCGGTCATCCTGAGTAGAATACCCAACCGGCTATCTAAGTAGCCTATGCCTGATTAATTCAAACCGAAAATCAAATATTGCGGCCTCCCCCATCCATCATCGAATGCGGGAGTTCAGCCGGGTATCCTGTACTTCCTCCCCCTTCCCCTTTTTATCGAGTTATCTCTACGCGGGCGCCACCGTGGTCTTCTATTTCCATTCTTGTAGACATGTCCGTAATAAGAAGAAAGGGAGTATGGGTATAATCTATATAAATACATGACGTCGCGGTCAAGCAGGAAAGGGCAAGACAAAGAAAATATTGCAGGTTGGTGCTGGACCTCTTAGCAACCCAGTACCAAGTGCGCAGGTTGTCACCAAAAACAGACCGTACATGTCATAGCTTCATAGCGAAGAGACGGCGAACTAGGTTTGGTACCCCAGACCCGGACTATTAGCCCCTGTGTCATCCGGGCTCACACTGCTCGACGAGAAATAGCTCTGATCGATCTTGAATATCCAATCAAGCTTGTCACGCTCCGACCTCGCCGCAAATAGCCATGTGTTGTCCGTCCCGTAGATGGCAAACACGCCCGCCTGCAGCCTGCTGGACAGCTTCGCGAGACCCGCGGTTACCCTCTTTGTCCTAGTTTGAGCCGCGGAGCCGTTGCCGTTCATCGTGCCGACGATACTGGAGATCATGCGGCCGGAAGAACTTCTATGGTGACCGTGCCTGTCGCCGTCCTGTGCCGGTGATAGCTGTGGTGGTGATGTGGTCAGGGCGCCGTTCATATCCATGCCTCCGTCGTCGTCATCGTCGCCGTTCAGTAGACCAAGGATGCCAGGTTGGCTGTCAACCCGAGAGTTACGCAGGCTGACAATGGCGACCTCTTCCCCGTCTGTGACATTGTGAACGTGGAGATACGGTCGACGCAGTTCCACGAATCGTTTGATCCAGCGCGTCGCGTCACTGCTGGGGACGAGAAGGTAGCCGCCCCTGAGGACAGTTGGGTTTTTGGGAACACGGATGATACTCGCGACAAGGTCAGGTGGAGCGGGTGTCTCGGGGTCGCCGTCCGCGGGAGGCTTAATATTCCCTTCGCTCAAGATCTGGTCGAGGGGGTCGGGATAGCTTCTCCAAAGCTTGAGACATCGTTCCAAGACGAGTGCTTCGTGTTCGGTGTATTCCGACTTTGGAGGTTTTGGTGGACTAGGTTCTTCTGGCAGCTGAGGTACCGCTGCCTCCTCGTCATCCTGGTTTGCCTGCTCCGGCTCTTGCGTCTCATCTTGCGCTTCTTCTTGCTCCGAATCTTGACCTGACTCCTGGTCCGACTGCTGCTGAGACTCCTGCCCCGGCTGCTGTCCCGGTTGTTGCTCCGGTTCTTGGTCACCAGGCTGCTCGCCAGCTGGAGGCATCAAGTCCATAGGATCCGTCACTTGTGTCACATCAGGAGTGTATTGCAGCAATTCGTCAATCGAATCAAGATCATACTCCTTCGCCTCCGGCGGCGGTATCCCATCCACATCATGGCTCTCCTCAGTCACCACGATCCTCGGCTCCGGCAGTCCGACCTTCCTCAGGAAATTCTGCATGCCGCCGATCTCCGCTATCCGCCTGCGCTTCTTCCGCGCACCGATGTAGTCGCTGATGAGAGACACGCCTCGCGGGGTCCACGTGGTCAGGTTCTCCTCGCCCTTGACGTAGTCGTGCTGGCTGTTCATGCGCCAGAGGTCGCCCACCCGCTTGATGGGTGCTGGCCGCATCTTCAGGGTGAAAACCACGGTGCTGGAATGTACGAAACGGACATTTTTCCACAGCGCGGAGAACATGGAGGTCTGCCGCACAAAGGATCGGGATAGGATATGACAGCAAACCTTCGTAGAGAAGCGCATAGGCTCGGCAAGCTTCGGCGAGCTAACCTCCCAAGAGACCGTCATCTGGACGCGGTACTTCTCCCCGGTGGTGCGGTCAAGCAGCAAGGAATTGTGCAAGCTGGAGTCCCACTGCCCAGTGATGGTCATGCTTCGCGTGCCATTAGCATTGTACCGGAAGACAGGTTTCGCAGCCAACTTAAGGGCTATGTCAGGCGAGGCAGAACTCATGTCTGGGTTTTTCCCTGCGGAGTCCACCAGCTGAACCTTGCCAACACGAACTGACACCACATCATCCCAGGGCAGGACATCACCGGAGCTGTGGGTCAGGTTGATCGTTAACCGCCTTTGCAATCCTTGATGCAGCTGGAAGGTCCCGCCGTCCAGTTCACTCGTCTGAGCAACCTCTACAGGAACATACTCGCCGTTCTCGTCCATCTCCAGGATCTGGACACGGGATAATATGTCGTGCTTTTCCTCCGTGTAGAAGTGCGACTCGTTGATCCGGGCCGTCATAGGCTTGCTCCTCGAGCTAGGCACAGCATCTCGCATATCGTCCCAGCTAAGGAGTTTATCAAGGTGCATGGTAGACGCTTTCGCGAATATCGCTACTCTCAAGACAACTTCAGAAGTAGCCGAGAGAGGTACGTTCATACTATGAACACTTTCGAAGCGGATAGGGTCTTCGTCGAAGTCCTTGACGAACTGTGTAGTTGTGATGCCGTCTTCCTCCGAGATGCCAGGGATGAATAGCTGAGCATGAACCTCAGTGCCTTCCCGCTCAGCAAACCCCACCATCTCGTGCATGACCACATTGAACTTTAGAGACTTCGATGGTGCCCTTGCTAATGAAGGCTCGAGTGACAGCTTAATGATGCCGATTGCATGAGAGGTATGCGGGGAGAGGACATCCAGGTGGAAGTCCTGAACACGGCTTTCAAAGACAGCCTTGAGCGGAACGTCGGCTTCACCGATCAGTGTATACTGAGGCATACACGTCTCGACGAAGGGATTGTCCAGGCTCAGATGACGGGCGTACTCTGGTTGATCCAGGTATTGGTGCATCTGTCGCATTTGGCGGACGCGATCGTGCAACTTGTGCAAGCTCCAGAGATGAACGATATTGTGCTTGTAGTCGACCACTCGCACTCCTATACAGGGTTTGATGGCTTGCTCAAGCGCGATGTCGTCCGACTCGCCGCCATTGAGGATCATGTCGTAAGAAGAGCAGAGATTGTGCCCGAAGTCGACCACGCAGAACTGGAACACAACGCTTTCGTCGAGTTCCTGGCTCATGATCTGAGCCTCTTTCAAAGTCGCCGCATGCTGGAGCACTGATTCGGCCATCTGCACGTAACGGCGACCTCTCCAGTGCTTCACAACTTTCTTGCCCAGCTCGATCTCTGCCTCCGACAACCTGGGGCTTGCTTTCCGCCTTTTTAAGGGATCCAACTTTTCGATCTTGGCTTCAAAGTCGCGCTTCTGGATTGCGAGCTGATTTTGCATGTCCTCTTTCATCTTTTTTAGCGTCTCCTCCATTTGCGCCTTCTCTCTTTTGATATCCTCAACCTCTACATTTGCTGCTTCAGCACTCTTAAGCTGCTCCCGAAACTCCTCTTTTTGCTTCTCTAAATGAGCCTGCATCTCGTCGCGAGCATCGCGAATCTTGTCATCAGAGTCGCCCTGTTTTGGAGTTGACGGCATGGTGAGGGCCGTGTCAAGCGAGAAATTGTCAATCGTGCCGGTCGACATGTACTTCTCCCTGACAGGGTATGATGCCAATGATTCCAAGTCATCATCACCTTCCTTTCCGGTCACACGTTCAGCGCGAGCTCGCTGGACTTCCTCGAAGAGAGCATTGAGTTCCTCATCTGTTAGGCTCGAGAAATTCTGGTCCGAACCTAGGATGGCACCAGCTGCCTCCCGTCGTGCAAATGACCAGTCTGTCTCACGGCCACGAGGCGCTGGAGACTCTGAACGGCTGTCGCTCCCAAGATCTGAGCCTCCTTTGCTCCAGCCTCGTTCGTGTGGCCCCAGCCTTGGGCTCGGGCTGGGTGTTGGTGACGTTCGGTCCAGAATCTGCAGCTGGCTGGCCGTGACTGATTGTCGCAATAAGCTATGCCTCTGAGTTTCGGTCCGCTCAGCGCGTTCCGCCAGGGCTTCCGTGGGATGGTTGAATCTGAATATGTGGAAGTCACCAAGGATGACACGGTATCCGGAATGCAGTGGCTGAGGGTCGGTGATGCGCTTGCCGTTGATCATTACGGCCGCGCCTTCCATAGGTATAAGCGTAACGGTGCCATCTGCACCATTCTCGAACTGACAGTGCTCCGGCAGGATACGGGATCCCTTCAACCTTATGCCTAGGCTGTTATCGACCTCCGCTTCTACATTGCCGACTGTGGTGATACCAGGCTTCAGATTGTAAACGAGACATTCTGCAAGGAGCGGGTCGTCTGACAGGTTGACCAGATGCGGCATCCTCTTGGGCGTGCTCAAACCGATGAACCCCTTCTCAATACTGATACCGAGTTCTTCGAGAGCAGACTCCCGCTCCTTGTGGATCTCTTCGGTCTTGGCCAGCTTCTGCTCCCAGGTCTGATTAAGGTCTGAGAGCAGTTTCTCGCTCTGGCTCAACTGCTCTGCAATTTCAGCTTTCGAGACCTTTTTCGTGCTACCATCAGATCCGGTAATTGTGACAAGTTGCTTCTCGAGGGGCGTGCCTTCAGCATACACCTCATCTGCAGGGACTGCAACTCCACCAGCACCGCCACCGACAGCGCCCCCTCCTCCTCCTCCCGCTCCTCCTCCAAGCTTGCTTCTCAGCAGAGCCAGCTCTTCCTTCAGTTCTCGGATCATGCGAGCGTTGGCATCCTCGTTGACGACAGCGTGGTTCTTGATACGTTTGGCGGAGTCGGCATATCGTAGCGTACTCAGGGTTTCATCGTAATTGATATCAGCAGGACTGATTGCTGCTATCATTGCAGTCATGCTGTTTCCACCTAATGAGTCCTTCAACAGCCAGGTAAGTACGGAATCTCGATATGGAACCTGTGAAGCGGCGCCTTTCTTCTTCTTGCCCCCAGTGGACATTTCCGCGAGGGCAGCAATGACACGACCAAGCGTCGATAGCGACCTGTTGATTTCAGCACCCTCCTTCAAACGCGCTCCCGTGGCTCCTGTGGATGTTGCTCGTTCGGAACCAGCAAGATCGACTAGACTGATCTTGGCGACCTTCTCCATCTCCATTTTGGTCTCGGTGTCCACACTTTTCTGTGTAAGCATGAGGGTGAAGACAGCATGACTTCGACTGGACGTTGCGTTCATGTTGGTGGCGGCGACTGTTCGAGCCTTGTTACCCTCGTCCATGAGATGTTCGATTTCGTTGAAACTGCCGACAACGAGCTTCGCAAGGTCTTCGACATACGGACCGGTGGATGGGTGTTCTCGGACCTTCAGATTTCCTTTCGTGCCTGGGTTCAACAGATCCTTGACTCTTTCGTTGTAAATTTCCAGGTATGACACCTCGACGGTGCAGCGCGTATTGGGTTCTGCCTGTTGTATCCTTCCTATCCTTTCGAACATGTCCTGGCAGATGCTGGGGATGATACCGTGCTCTTTTCCATAGCCCATCATCGAGTAGGACTTTCCGGAACCGGTCTGACCGTATGCAAAGATACAGTTGTTATAGCCTTGGAAGGCATTGTCCAAGAGCGGCGTTCCCAGGTCTTCGTGCAGGCATTCCTGTCCAGCGTAGTTTTGATCGTCCTTATTGAAAGACCAGTATGATCGATCGAACGCGAAGGCCTTCTGGCCACCGTCCTTGGCGTTCTTTCCCTGGGGGGCATCTGGCGGAGGGCTGAGGACGGTCTGGTTTCCTTTCATCTCTACGATACATTTTGCGCCTCGGTCGATTTCTGGAGCAGGCAAGCGCCAAGTCAGCCTCGGGTCACCTGGGCAAGGGACTTACTGTCGCGAAAGCTGCAGATAGGGGCGCATGTGAAAGCGGTCTCACCTCTTCCATTGAAAGGGCGCACTCGAACCACGACCTTGATGTTCCCCCCGCCACCAGCGGACCCTGCGCCGGCCATGATGGATGTGTTTCGTGGACGCGCGCGAGCCTTGGGAGAGGCGTCGCACGCAGGTTCAGGTTGAAGGAGGTTGTAGGATGAAGGCGGGAGTTTCGGCGACTCGCGACCCTCGATGCGGATATCGACAGGCAGGTGCAGCAGGTCCCACTCTTTTGCTGCAGTTCGACACCGATTCTAGTGCAGGTCCCTCTGTGGTCCCGACATATGATCCCGACTCCACAAAGTGATGTCCAAACTCATTCTACATGCCCAAAGACAACCGACTCGGCGCGTTGATGTAGACGGGTGGTTCGAGGTATCGGAGGTCGGGGGCGCGTGAGGTACTCGAGTCGGTGTGTGGGAGAGGATACAACAGCGCGTCTAAAGTCTCGAAGTGAAGGTCGATTCGGCTGCGTCTCGAGGACGAAATGAAGTGACCCCGGGCCTCGGGCCTTGAACTGCTCTTTCACAACCGCTATCCGGGCGCTTAAGTACTTAGGTCACAGGGCAGCGCGGTCGAAAAGAGGCTAGAAGGAATGGAGAGGATCTTAGATCGTCGTAGCCCGGTGGCTTGAGGGTCACGGAGGATCTGAATCTGGAACGGCGTAGAAAGTGAACAGGTTGTCGGGTTAGCGACCCTTTGGAAAGTCTCCAATACGGATCCGTACCAAGCGAGAGAAAAAATGGCGTCGGTTGATCAACAAATCTCCTGCAGTATTGAGGGGAGTATTGGATCTGCATGTGCATACATAACGCGACGGGACTGTCAGGACCAACAGATGTCCAGTCATCTCTTCCGGTACCAGTACTCCTGTCATTCTCCTTTGGGTTTGGGCCCGGGCGGGTTCGTCATAGGCGGGAAATTACACTTCACGTGTCACTCGGTGGCAGCTGGAGCAGGCGTCTCTTCCCGCTGCCGCTGCCCCAGTTGCAAGGCTCAGGGAGGCTCCAACCACCCGCAATACCCGCTGGGGCCTGACAAGGTACTGTATCCCGCCTTGCCAGCCCTGCCAACCTCACTCCGGCATCCACTATCAACATCACAATAGAAACACCACAATAGTTAACATCTGCGGGATACCAGATGGCCGAACAAGAGAATTCCCAAGCGACCACATCCACCCTTACCACCCTCCCTTGCATACCATGGACACATCATTTTATTTTCTAAACAAGAACTAATTGCAAGACCATCAGCGTCCGTTGGCTAATACCCCTTCCTTGGGGTTGGATGTACCCTGCAACGCCGAACGCCAAATGCCCCCTTGGCCAGGTAAACCCCCCTTCAATCATGATTTACCTATCTTATCAATGCTCCTCAATCCAGCCCACCTCAAAGGCTTAACTTGCCGTTCAAGGGTAAGATTCTACTGCTCGAACCCACGAAAACATTGTACTCCCCTCTCTGCAGAAGCCATTTCTGCGCAACGGTGTCCCAGATGCTGAGATCCCGCCGCGTGAGGTCAAATGATACTCTGACCGTCTGTCCAGGGTTGAGGAAGGGCTTGTCAAAGCCCCTCAATACCCGCGGCCTGTCTGATCCAGGCATCTGGAGGTACAGCTGGACCACCTCGGTCCCATTCACGCCCCCATTATTCTGAACATCCGCCGTCACAGTGACCAAGTTGTCCCAGAGGTCCGATTGTCCGCCTATCACGATGGGGCCGGTCGGGTACTCAGTTGTCTCGGCGGTGGAGTTCTTGTGGATGGCGAAGTTTGAATAGGTAAATGTCGTGTACGACATGCCAAAACCAAACTCATACCTGGGCGTGATATTCTTGGCATCGAAGTGGCGGTAATCGATGAAAACACCCTCCGTGAAGTTTGCCTGCGGAAACAGCGCGAATCTACCATCTGCTTTAGCCGGCATCAACAGGTCGCCATAGTCGGATTCATTGTGTGCCACCGTATATGGGAGCTTCCCCCACGAATTCGACTGTCCATGCAGTAGTGACACTAGGGCTCGGCCTGACTCTTGACCTGGAAGGTGAGCAAAGATAAGTGCCGTCACGTTCTCATTGTCAATGAACTGGTCGACAAGCCGAACACCTGCATTGTGAAAGATGACGATCGTGTTGTTGCACGAGGACGCTACGTGCTTGATTAGGCCATCGGTGTAATCGTCGTGCACTCCAGGTCGGTCTGCGCCCTCATTTGCCCAGGCGTTTCCGAAGACCAAGCAGGCATCTGAGGCACCATTAACGTTGGGCGTATCTGACCAGAAGTCCCACAAGAGGGCCGTGTCGTCGTCGAACGCCTGCTGCTGAAGTGCGTCCATGGGCGAGCTACCCAGCGCTGCCGAATTCGCCCCCGAGCCTCCACCGCAGAACAGGGTCCCATTCGCGGCGATCTGAGGATATGGGTACGTCAAGTTGCCAGAGAATCCTTGCGTTACTGTAAGTGTATCGGCGGACTCTGCTCCAAAGGTCCACACACTTCCACCAGGAGGCTCGACGTTGTATTGACCCGGTTGTGCGGCAGAGTAGCCGAAGATGGATAGCAGTCTTGGCTTGTCCAGTGGTAGAACGCCGTTTGTGTTCTTTACTAGCACGTGTCCCTCAACCGCCCCATCATGTAAAATTGACTTGTGTGAGGCGTTTCGGGCATCGACGATGGTATGGGGTGTCGCCAGATTCTGCGGTATTCCAACTCCAGGTAAAGGAAATCCCTGATCCTGCCCCAGCTGATACCACGAAGCAATGAGACTTGACTAGTCAGTGGATTTTGCTCCTCATGGCCGCCAGAGGACAGACTTACCGTGTAATCATGTCATCGAGCCGCGACTCCGCAACTGAGCCGTTGTTGACGGCATGCTTGAGATGTGATCCCCAGAAGTCACCGGCATCAGGCATCGCGACGTCGAGTCCTGCCAATGCTGTCGCCATCCCTGTGTACTGTGCTCCCCAATCCGAGACGACAAACCCCTGAAATCCAAGTTCTGTCTTGAGAAGACCATTCAAGGTATAGCTGTTGGAGCAGCCGTAAGAATTGTTGATACGCTGGTATGAACACATAAAGTTTGCACTGCCAGCGCGCACGGCGTCTTGAAATGGCCTGTGGTAGTCAGTAGAAGCGCTTTCAGATTGGTTCAATGTTACTTACCAGAGATACAGCTCATGCATCGTTTGATCGTCAATATTGGAAGAAACGGATTCAAGGTTTCCATGGGGCATGCGATAGGATTCTTGCTCGTTGCCAATGAAGTGCTACATATGCGATTAGAAGGGATTTAGAAGCTCGTGGTTCTGCTCTCACCTTCGTGGACGTAATCACGCCGGTGCTTTGGACTCCTTGTATTGTTTCAAATGCAAGCGCACCACTCAGGTATGGGTCTGGCGAGATTCCTACAAGTGGCAAAGTTAGCAAGCCAAGACACACCTTGGGGCTTCAAGATAGGTTTACTTACCCTCCCAGTTCCTTCCACTAGTGACTGTTCGGCCCAAAGGACTGACGACGGGCCCAAGGAATACATTGGCACCTTTCGTCCGAAACTCACCGCCCATACCAAGCCCTCGTGACAGCGTCAGGTTTCGGTTCCAGCTATTTTGATTAGCATGCTTCTGACTACGAGGAAGGAGGAATATTTCTTACCTTGCACCGATATGGAGGCCAGCAGGCCACGACGAGACGAAATCGGTCGCTCTAACGCCCTGGCCAGCATCTTGGAAGCACATGCCTGGGAATTGGAGCCGGTCGATTGGGTTGAGATAGCCGACACAGCCAGTGCTGCTCGAAGTTCCAGCCGTCAGACTGATCTATACACGCGACGAGACGTCAACAGAGGCACCAGAGCTTCAATGGGAATATAAACTGTACCTTCTCGTCCAGGGTCATATTGGAAACCATGGCCTGTGCCCGTGAAAGTGATTCTGTCCAAGACCCAAGTCCGGTAATATTGGCTGCACAAATTGTCAGCGCCATTCCTGTTCACTTCGCCCTAAGATAGAGGGCGAAGAACTTGAACCAAGAGCCAGAAACTTACGAGAAGGATAGACAGCAGGCGAATCCCCATAGAAGTACACATCACTCTTGACAGCATCAGAATCACTTCCACCCCCAGAGCCATCGCTGTCTGTATCACCGCTCGAGCCGCCGTTTCCTGAAGATCGGTTGTGCAAAGCAGCCAGACCTGCCAACCCGCCACCGATGATAACCAGGATTACGATGGCCGCAATGGCAATGCCTCGCTTGGTGCGCAGGAATGGCAGACGGTCGGTTATCCTGGTCCAAAGCCCAGGACGACTGGCGGCCGTGGTCTTAATAGCCGACTCAGCCATTACAGGTTGGTAGGATGTTGAATGGGGCATAATTGGTGCTGCCCAGGTGCCAAATACTAGGCTTTTACAGCCAGCTGAAAAAACCGGTCGTCGAAATTGCTGGGGAGGATTAGACAGGAGGGTGGTCTCATATTTCGCGCTCTTGAGGTAGAGGCTTCCACGCCACGGCGATCAATGTTGTGGCTGAAAGTAAGTCAACAAAGACGAATGATGCCTAATAACTTTGTTCAAGGCGCGGTGTGAAGTTGTGCTGAAGTCGATATGCTTCAAAAGACGGCGATGAGGTCGGGAGCGCCCTTGAAGTATTCATACAAGCGATCCTGGGTTTTAAAAAAAGGCACGTCCATCCCTGGCCAAGAACAACTTTGGAATATCAATTGAGACCCAAAGTTCGCGTTGCTATGTAACGGCGCGTGTGGTTGATAGGCGGGCACTAACTTAGAAGTTGGAAAGCACCCCCTACCAGTCTACCAGTCAACCCCTGGTCCGACCCGCCCCCAGGTTTCAGGGTTGTAGGCGGTATCTTATTGGTGTCGCCACCTGGGGAACCCCTGTGGGCTACTGCACATGAAAGCTTAAAATGTGGTCCGCTCCTGAGATTCCACCAGAGACACCTACAATTGGGCACCCAACATGGCAACGCCACAGCATCGTTACGCCTGCTGTCAAGGACAAGCTTGCTAAGGCTGATCCCTACGGATAGACCGACGGGTAGATAAGTGGTTCGGATCTTCGTGACACAAAAGCGATGTGATTGTTCACTTTCCCATGTCGCCTGGAGTAGGTACTTACACGGGACCCTTCATTCCACCAGGTCTTGGGTGTGCAGCAAAAGACACAGAGCCCGCTTTGAGGATACTATGCGCACCTGGTCATTGGGTTGGCGATAGTGTGCAGCCGTGCAGCCAGTGGTTCTGCACTTGTGAGGGTTGTTTTGCTGATCATCAGGTATATATGGCCAGCAGGAGTTTTGACGAGAAAGCTGCTCATGACTGTCGCTCTAGACTGAATGCTGCCCTGCCTCCGCCCTACCTCTGCCCAGTCAAGACCTCATAACAAAAACACCGAAAAAGACCGAGACGTATGAAATAAACATATTGGCGGGTATCTGAGAAAACTTATTATATATATGTACAGGCCTCGCCTGGTGATTTCCTGGCTCTGAGTGATGCTCAGCCCCGGGTATTTGGGACCAGCATATATTCGAAAAAGGGTATCGTCTGGTAACCCCCCATCATCTCCAAGGGGATCCGACTCACCGTAACATCTAATATGGACGAGCCCCTGGCCACTCCCATTCCTATGCCTCAAATCGGTGAATTAAATCATCTCCGCATAATGTCCGCCAGATTGCACGACGCTCTCCCATATGCTTTATCAGTGTCTCGTATCCGTTGATTCATGCCTTGGGACTTCGAGATTCAAAAGCAGTAGTTGTCCTCATCCCTGGCATTCCGCTTATTTCGCCCTGCTTGCGATTTAATTACTGTTCGACCGGGCGTGTCGCCAAGTTTGCTGATGTGAGACGACCTGGAATATTTTGCCGTATTCCAGGCAAAAATAAGTAAGCACATCCACCCCTGATGTGCGGGTCGTAATAGCCAACAACATCATCGGCATGGTCCGTCGTAAGAAGCAGCAGCGCTGATCAACCGTATTAATATATTCGCGTGCCTGTATGCCTCCAAAGTTGGTGTGTCCTTCCAGTAAGGGATGGTGTAATCCCCGAATAAAGCAGGCTCGTGTGTGCTATATGGATCCCGAGGTGGTCCGTCCGTCCTCAAATTTAGAGAATCAGCTGCTTCAGGTTTCGTTGTATGATCATGTCTTGAACGGATCCCATCGTGATCTTCAGAAGATTCGTATCGGTAGCGTTCGTGAAGTGACCGTAAATTTCCTTCTCAGGGTTCCGGTTGAGCGCGCGGAACTTGTCCATGAAGTACTTGCTCGCTTGCTTCCAGTCGTCGGGTTCTCCGTGGTAGTCCGTGAAGCCGTGCTGTGTGATGGGGCTCTTTGACAGCTTCTCCTTGAACAGATCCATCTTGTTGAGGAATAGGATCAGGGCCGATTTGAGGAACCAGTGTGAGTTCGCTATCGACTCCCACAACATCAAAGCCTCGTTCATTTGGTTCTGAGTTTTGTTAGCACATACGGCCACTTAGGCTGAAATTCAAAGTACCTACACCATCCTTGTCTTCAACCAGACATTGATCGTAACCCGAGATAGCGACCAGGAACAGGAGGCAGTTGACGTTTTCGAAGCAGTGAATCCACTTCTTTCGCTCTGACCGCTGACCGCCGACATCGAACATACGGTAAGTAAGCTGGCCCAGATCGAATACCGTTTCTGTTATACCCGTGGTTCGTAATCGTGATCGCAGGAGGTCTTGATCTGTGGGAACATAGGTCTTGTCCCAGAACCGGTCCAAATCATCGCAGAAGCTGAAACTGTCAGCTATGCCCCTAAGGAGTTTGGCAGTCTCAACTCACTACTCCAAGTTGTCATGCAACGCGTACTCGTTGCCCTTTGAGATGGCCGTTCGTACGCCTTCATCGATCCATAGGTTCTTGATTGGTACGAGGTAATCCGCCGGGAAGTCTTCGTTAGGGCTCAGCTCGTGGTCGACTAATACTTGTTCCATGTATTTCTGGATTCGCATGACGGGTTAGTCCATGTACGTCACAAGCCGCAATATTTGTCTGTCGGTCAACGCACCTCGCTCTCGGGCTTCTCAAAAGCGATGTTCAGTTCCGTCATGGCATCGTGTATTAAGCGAAATGACTGGATAATGTTGTTGAAAACGACGGGTTTCCATTCCAGCTTCTCATTCTTGCTGAAACCCGTGGCGTATATCAGCTTCATCTGTTTCAGCACCGTCGACTTTCCGGACTCTCCGGCTCCTACAACACGGCAACCATTGGTTAGCATCGTCTGTCGTAACGGCTCGATACCAGATGGTATCGCATAATGGATAGGGGCAATCGACAGCCTTACCAAGCAGGAGCAATTTGACCTCCTTCTGCATCTTCTTCTCGTCGGCCCTCAACATCTTGTCCAACTCTTGCGACCGCTCCGCGTTGGCCTCATCCTTATTTCGTCTCCCGAAGCAGGAACACATGGTGACGTGATGTGTTTGCTATCGCTCCAGCTATCCAAGCTCGTTTGGTAATGTGGCGTGACTCGAGCCCGACTCCCAGTACGTATATACAGCCTCGCGGGCAGGGATGGGTGGGAGGTTTTATGCAGTCGAATGTACAGCTTTCCGTGGCATCGACAGAAATGGGACCACAGGGGTCGACAGCGAAAGGGGAGAGGTTTTCTCGCGGCTTCGGCTGTTGACAAGATTAAGACGGGCGGGTCCAAGCACGGATGACAGCGGAAGCAGGATCAAATCGGTGGGACATGAATCAGGAGCTGCCAATAAACAGGAATCATCAGCTTCGACGAGAAGAAGTGGCGCTGGGATGAAAGTGCAGGCAAATGATGCTGGAAAAGTATGTCTTGACGAAGTATGTTGCAGGAAATAGGGAAAAGAGAGTCAAGAGGATTCCGGATACAGTATTGATAATACACACCTCCCGAAGTCGACTGTCATCGAACACTGCCACCAACCAGCAGCGAGCAGAAAAATGGCCCCGGACACAGCCTGGACGCGGTATGAAATGGGAGGGGGGGAAATAAGAGAGGTTGTAAAACGGGGCGTTACAACCAAAATTTAGGGCGTCTGGGCGTTTGACAGGATGCTAGAAGGCTATCGGTAATTGTACAGGATCTTCATAATTCATTACCCACTTCTTCATCAACATCAACGACTATTTTTGCTTTGGGAAAGACATTGCAGCACCCGCGGCCAGTTGTGGAGTCTTCTCCCCATCCTGGTGCGTTGTAAGTATCATGTACTTGTTCAACTGCTGCAGCAGCCGCAAGGTCGTCGCATGCAACCCTGGGAAAGGAAGGCCAAACCAGGACTATTCTCTGATATACGGACCCTACGGAAGGGGTGATTACTTTTAACTGATGGTGAACAATCTGGAATCTCGCTCGTGATTTACTCTCAGAGTTGCGCCGGTGGAATCCTACCAAATACAAAGGCCGGTACTATGTACACAGTTGCCAGCCGGGGATCCTGATGACCTTCGCATGCTTCATTTCGGGTATAAGAAGGTCTCGAGTGCTTACGCTACAGATCGCCGTCGATGATGAACTGCTGCTCCTCACCGATTGCTGCTTAGCTCTGGGCTCTGGATCCAACCGGCGATCACCGCCAGCAGAGTCTTCTCCTGGCAGTCTGGCCGGAAGAGTCCAACAGATCATCCGTGGCTAAGAAAGATGACTTTCGCGACTGACATTCGACTGCTCAAAAGTCATATATGACATCTCCCCAAGATGCCATGATCCCGTCGGTCAATCTGTCAACGTGGTTGAAGGAGCAAAGCAATAGGTAATAAAATGGCCCCGGTCCTGTCACTTATAGGCATTGACAGCCGCCGTCCGAATCAATTGATGAATGCTGCAGCCCCCTGAGTCCTGCGTTATTACAGAACAGAACAGCACACCACCACTGCATCATGGCACCTGTGTTTATTCAGCAATTGATCTTACGCCGGCTCTATTACGGATCCTCGCCCCCTATCCAACGGCAAGACAAATTCAGTCAGTCTGCCAGTTGTGGACACGAGCAGCCAGTCAGATTGCCCCTATCGTCCCTCCCAAACCTTTTTCAAATCAAAAATACACTAGGTTCCAAGGTTTATCGGGTTCCAAGTTGTACCTACGCGATCCTCCAGTAATCCGTACTATGTACTGTGCATTCTGCGGCGAAGGAGGCGGGGACAGTTGACCCAAGACCCGCGCCCAGCCGGCTATGTGATTAGTCAATGCCCTGGCTTGAAACGCCTTGACTTCGTTCCCCGGAAAGTTCCTTGGCTCCGGTGTCAGGAGACCCTGCATTGATTCTATGGCGATCCGTGGGCCACTGCCGCAACCACGTTTTCCCGCCGCTCATCAACCGCATCAATTGCATCAATCGCGTGCCCATGCAGCCAGGCCAAGTCGACGCCCAAGCAGCCACGTTCGCCTCATGGCTCTTGCTTTACTAGGTTGATGCTCGGCACGCAGGCACGGTAGTCGAACCAAATTTATGGAAGAGATACCTTCTTCTTTTAACCTGTCAGGCGGTGGTCGCAGGTTCGGTCGGGCGCCCATGGTCGAGGGCTCTTCCTTGTCTTGACCCTCCGCCGCCAGCTTCCGGGATTGAATGAAGGTATCATTATACTAAGTACCTAGGTAGTGTTTGGCCCACCTACTAATTAGTATCAGTCAAGAAAAGCGCTTGGTAGTACTCATCCGAAAGCCTTGGAGTTTCGGGCTTTGACAGTGGATAAGATCGAACCCAGCACCAAGGCTCAGGGGACAAGCCAGCACGGATACACTGGATCTCGCGTGGTTTTTTCGCTCGGTGTTATCCGTCCTGGCCAATGAGGCTATACTGAAGATCCCCACGAGTAATCAGGGGGGGGCTAAGTACTATTTTGCCGACACGTGGATATAGGCGTAGGCGTTGAAGAGGATTTCTGTAGGCCTCGCGAAGATAGGACCTACCCTAGGTAGGTACCTAAGCAATCCATCCCAGTGGGTACTAAGGTACCGAATATATTATTTTGCAATCTTGTGGTGCCCGCCTGTCGTCGGCAGCTTCTCTCGCTCGAGCGCAGAACTCGGCACCTGGCAACTACTAGCACTACTAGCAGGCTCCGTTGTTCCCGATTCGCAAGACAGCATCTCAGCTCCGATTCAAGCTCGCAATGCGGGAGTGCTTGCCGAACATGGCATCTCGGGTTACACAAGGCTGAGATGTGAGCTTCCATCTGCAACTAGGTATGCACGTCAGACTGCAACGCCCAAGACGTAGCAACGGCAGCCATGTGGCTCACATGGCAGCATGGGCGACATCCATCTTTTACCAGAATAACTATGCAATCTCGTTGCAATACGCAGCTCAGGACCACGCCAGTCTCTTTGGCACATAACGAGTACACTTAACGGCAGGATGACCGGTAATAATCGTTATCTGGGATATTCGGGTCAGAGTAAGCCTTCACCGGTTGGCTTCGTTTACAAGCGGACGCGGTGTCGTTGCAGTTCCCAGCCCGACCAGACTGCAGTCAGCTCTACATACAGTCACATTGAATGTCCCCCAAGCATGCAGTAAACCAATTATTCATAGAGCTAGTAAGCGAAGGAGCCGCGGATATCACCCCGGCGCCTTCCGCTATAGATAGCAGTAGGACAGAGCTCATAACAGTCGCCAGGAACTTCTCTTGCCTCGAACGATGGCTGGAGTGGCATAGTCGACAGTACACCAGCTGACACAAGCGAAAGAACTGGGAACAGAAAGGGAAACCGCGGATCGCACATCACGCTAAGAGGAACGGATCGCCTGCAGGTCAGGCATACGCACCGCGGACATTCGCTCGATTGTTCGAACCCCTTTGGGCCCTAGCTGGTCCGTCAGCTTCTGGATCACTCGGGACTGCCATCCGCAGAGCCAAGTATGCACGATCTTCTCGCTAGACGTGGTCTTTCCCAGGGGATGACAAGGAAGACGTACGCGATGGGTCTTCTGAAGCTCAAGCTTCCCACTCAAGTTGTGCTTACTGTTCAGGCTGTCGGGGCTATTCGTCTTGGAGACTCCACGCCTCCGTGTCATCGGGACCATCGCTCTCGGCCGGAGGGCCCTGCACCCATACTATGGGATGCCATGCCTTCAGGCTTTGGCGGCTGAAACATTGGAGTGCTGGCCTTGCGGACCAGGTCGGCGAAGTTCTTGGAGGTCTGGGCAGCTTCACGGTGGACAGCATCCCGATCGTCGAACAAACGATTCCGTGAGATTACCAGGCCATAACCAGGCTCTCCGTGTCAGCATTTCATGGGTAGTTCTCGCTTCCAATGTTGCTATGGCCCGTGCCTTTGAGGGGGTATGTTCTCCTCGTGACGGGGATTACTCTGTCAATGAATGCGAAGCCGGAGAAGCCGGCAATCTTTTCAGGGCATGGGATGTGAAACTAGTCTAGCTATCGTCCGCATCAGTGAGGGTACGTGAGAAGTCAAAAACTGATTTTCAATCTGGTTTCTGTATCTACTCACGCTTCCGAATCAGCCTCGACAGGTTCAAAGCCCGTGCCAATGCGAGCCGATAATTCCCTTGGGATATTATTTTCAAGCAAGTGGGCAGCTTGCAATAAGCGCCACCAGCTTCTCTCTCGATAAAGAGCCCAGTTGCATTCCTTGGAAGATCGGTGCAGGGCCACGGGCTTCCGAGGAAGGCCCATGTGTTCGCGAAGCAACTCACGCTCAGCAGCAAGGACCTTCTCGGCGCGTTCCTCCTTAGTTAGGTTTTCCATTGCTCATCAATTTCCTTCATCCAGTCTTCTGATATATCTACCACCCCTGGGTTCGGCAGAGCCACAAGTGTCTCGTTCTGGATCCATGTTTTCGTTTGTCCCGTATGGGAATGATAGAGCGGCAGTGGCCCCAAAAGTCTACTCGGATGAGAGAAGATCCAGATGGGAAGCCCTGAAGACCTGGTGGTCATGGCATAGGACTGCATATTGAGCTCAAGAGATGCAAGGTCAGTGGCTGGCTCACCTTTCAAACGGCCACACCTGCGGCCATAGTCCAGACGAAAGGCCCCCGGTTATCCCCAAGCATCAGATCTGGCTGGCCAAATTAGGCTACCACCGCCGCGTAACTTTCTATAGCGGTGCTGCATGCTGAACGAGGGAGGTCCCGGAGTTTCGACGTTATGGTTATGCAGCACTTGCTTGATGCGCTGGCTGTTGGTTCAGCTGGGAGCTCCGTACTACCAATAACAGATGGCAAACCTGAAACCAAGCCGCCCATGGCCCGCATATCGACCATTGTTTTACCTGCCGCTTTACGTTTGGTGGTCTTGGAAGTCAAAACCATGAAGATGGCGTCCTTGGATGTTGCTTCCGCCATCTGTTCGATCTCGTCTATTCCCTCGCATATCGCTCCCCACCATCAGCGGAGGTGGAAAAGGCACTGCTTGTGTAGCCTGGTGTTCGCAAAACTCAACCTCACACAGACTTGACCGTCCTTCCTTGACGGAACATACTTTCCCCATTATCACAGGGCACAAACAATATACCACGTCTCGAGCGTCCCCGCCTAATTTTGACTCCCACCGTTGAGATTGCAACCTCGTGACACTGGAGAATCCCCGAGGCTAGGATGCACAGCAACTTGCTGTATACAGCTCCTCCCACAGCCTGCCACTCGATGCGGGCGACACCAAAGGGGCCGCAGGTGGCGAGCATACCCGTGATGAAGCCAGGGGAAGAGACTGCTCAAGCCGACGGTCGGAAGTGGAAGAGTGGCCTGCCATAATGTTCTCGAGAGCCTTGCTCCCCGTGTCCCCTCGTCTAAGATCGCCCGGTGTACTTGATCTTGGCAGCCCAGGAGCAAAAAGACATCGTACGCTTCATCGTTTGACTGATGTTGACCGATGTTGTTGATATGAACGCCCGAGCATATCTACATGAAGCGGCGAACGGCGGCAGAATCTTCTATGACGTTTGTCATAACTTTGAGTGAACAATACTTGTTGGGTATCAGACAAAGGCATTTTGGTGCCTTATCATTGACCAATTTTAAAAAGAAAGCCTTTGGCTGTATTAATTCCACGTGGAAAGGATCCCGGTAATAGACGTTGTTCCCTTTGACGGCGTGGAAATCCGTGTCATGGGAAAAATTTTCGTTGCCCAATCGAGAAGCAGAGGACTGCTCCAACTCCGCTCAAGTTTAGCAGCAACTTTCTTGACAGACCAGGGCCACATGAAATACTGCCACTTCCACCAGTATTATTCTAATCACTCACAAACAACAAGAACAACAACTCAATCCGACCAGTCCTCTCCATCGTCCATTACTTCCAAGCATACTCCCCCTCCTTCAGCATTCAAGATGAGCGAGATTACCCACCCCACCATTCAAGGTAAATACTTCACTTCAGCCCATTTTACCCCTCCACGTGACGAACCCCCCCACGAGTCCGAGCCCAGTGCCGACTTGTAGAGATGTGCTTCAATAACAGTGGCTCGTCGTTGGCCATGGCATCTTCCTTGACTACATCCAGGACTCATTCGCTTTCACTCTATCAGTATCGCGAATATCGTTCCTGCCATGTTGAGTGAAACTCTAACCGGGGTTCATATATCTATCTTCCTGGGCATGTATGAAGAGATTTCGCGAGCATTGGCTTGTGATCCTTGACTACATCCAGCGATGTTATATCAGTGTGCCTGACCCTATTACTACTCTCATTATGCATTATTGTGCAATTTTAATATATAAACAATTCTCGTTTGACACGAAGCTAACAAAATGTCTTAGATGGATGGTTCCGCGAGATCTCAGAGATGTGGCCTGGTGAGTCAAAACAGTATCCTGTTTGAAACAATGTGGACGACAACGTCTGACCGCATGAATAATCAGGCCAGGCTATGACTTTGAAGGTCAAGAAGGTCCTCCACCACGAGAAGAGCCAGTACCAGGATGTCCTGATCTTCGAGTCTACCAACCACGGCACCGTTCTCGTTCTGGACAATGTTATTCAGTGCACTGAGCGTGACGAGTTCTCCTACCAGGAGATGATCACCCACCTGGCCATGATGTCCCACCCCGACCCCAAGAAGGTCTTGGTCATTGGTGGCGGTGACGGTGGTGTCCTGCGTGAGGTTGTCAAGCACGAGGGTATCGAGGAGGCTACTCTGTGCGACATTGACGAGGCCGTCATCCGTCTCTCCAAGCAGTACCTCCCCGGCATGGCTGAGGGCTACAAGCACCCCAAGGTCAAGGTCCACGTCGGTGACGGCTTCAAGTTCCTGGACGACTACAAGAACACCTTCGATGTCATCATCACTGACTCCTCCGACCCGGAGGGCCCTGCCGAGAGCTTGTTCCAGAAGCCTTACTTCCAGCTGCTTCACGACGCCCTGCGGGAAGGCGGTGTCATTACTACCCAAGGTTGTGCGTTTCCTTTCGTCCCTTCTAGCCTAGGAAGATGCTCACGCAGACAAACAGCGTGTCTGGCCCCTTTTCGAGCGTTTTGCTTGGAGCCCCGAATGCGCTCTACAGCCGCCCCTGGAGAAACTGATATTCTCTCCAACTGTTTATCCTTCTTCTATAACCCCTTTCTCCAGCGCCACCCCCCTTGAGCTTCCAATCCCTGTGAGACCAAGAACCTGAGCTTTGTGGCTAACTGGTGTGAAACAGCTGAGAACCAATGGCTGCACTTGCCTCTCATCACCCAGCTCAAGAAGGACTGCAAGGAGATCTTCCCCGTTGCCGAGTACGCTTACACCACCATCCCGACCTACCCCTCGGGCCAGATCGGCTTCATGGTCTGCTGCAAGGATGCCAGCCGCAACGTCAGGGTTCCCCTGCGGACCTGGACCAAGGAGGAAGAGGAGAAGCTCTGCAGGTACTACAACGCCGATATCCACAAGGCCTCTTACATTCTGCCTACATTCGCCGCCAAGGCGCTGGAGTAAGCGGTAGGGTGGATGCACGCCGAGAGGGAAGCAGCGGAGTGGCGCCGAGCGCTTGGTTATGAGTGCTGAGGAGGAGGCCCAAATCCTCAGCCTCCACATCGGGAATGGGTTGCAAAAATGGTGGAGCTGCTAGACAGGAATTATGACCGACGGAATTAGCGACCATCGAAGGGTTGGTCAATAAAGACGATATACCCCCCCCAAGGCTGCTACAGCCCTGAGCTTCACTTGATTTCTTTCTGACCCGGGTCGGTGAATTGTATCTTTCCGTGACTTATGTCCGGGTACACGTCAAATCTCCTCTGGTCCCTCAGTGGTATTCCCTTCCTCGTTTCCTCGATTTTATCACCAGTCAACTCGGCCGTCACAATCGTCTCCTTCTCCTCCGCCTCAACGACCACTTGCGCCATCGGGTCCACCACCAGGCTGTGGCCCCATGCATGGTACGAGGCACTTAGGTCCCTCGCCGGCGAGCACATAGCTACGTACACCTGGTTATCCATAGCTCTCGCCTGCCCCTGCAGGCGCCAGTGCAGCGGGCCCGTCGTCAGGTTGAACGCCCCAGGGTATATGAGCGCGAAGCACCCCTTGCGAGCGGCTATCAGGCCGAGCTCGGGGAAGCGGATGTCGTAGCAGATCGCCACGGCGATCTTGCCGTACTCGGGCAGGTCGACGATGGTGACCTTGTTGCCAGGGGTCAGGACGTCGGACTCCCGAAACGTGATCTTGCCCGGTATGTCAATGTCGAACAGGTGCACCTTCCTGTGCGTGGCCATGAGGTCGCCCGCAGGCCCGAACACCAGGGATGTGTTGTAGTATTGCTTCTCCTCGTCGCCCTCGCCCTCGCCCCGCGACACCAGCTCCGGGATCGACCCCGCGACCAGGTACGCCCCGGCCTCCTTGGCCATGGACGACAGCGCGTGGTAGCTGGGGCTCTGGGCCTCGGTGGGCGGCGACGGGAGCAGCTGCTCGGCGTACGAGGGGAAGTAGTCGCACCCGTACGGCGAGTTGAAGCACTCGGGCAGCACGATGATCTTGGCGCCCGTGGCGGCGGCCTCGCGCACCTTGTCGCGGGCGTGCGCGAGGTTGGCCGCCTTGTCGGCGCCGCTGGCCAGCTGGATGCAGGCGAGCTTGACGGGCTTCTTCAGGACGGGGCTGGGAGTCGAGGAGGCCATTGTGCGGAACCACCAGTTGATGGGTTTCAGATGGGCTTGCGGGAATGTCGGGCGGGCTGCGGTTGTTATCAGGGTGCGAAACGTCCTCCAGGCTGTTCGCATTCTCGGTGGTGGTGGGAGGAAGGTGTGTGAGTGCCTGGGTCCCTGTCTGTCCTGTGTTGCGTGCTGGACGGCGCTGGTTGAGACATTGGAGCTGCAAGAGATAAGAGCTTCCCCCGCATCGGTATCGGGATGGAGGGGCGGGTGGTAATGTGCGAGGCTGATAGAGTACTGTGACGCGCACTGTCCTCTTGAATGAAAACAAACGCACGTGCCACTCCCAGGACGAAAGTCAATTGTGGCCCGTGCACCTGGAGTCTTGACCACTGAGCCCTTGAGTCTTGAGCCTTGAATGGCAATGGCAATGGCGCGCCTTCTTCAACCTCAAAGACTGTAGCTCCTTCCTCAACTATATCGGAAACTAGCAGAGATGATGGCACACAAAAAAGTCTTTTCAACAGCAATACCTATTGCAAAGTCGGTATAGCCAATCCAACAACATTCCAAAGAGTGTCAACTCGCAATTATCGATTGATTCCGAATCAACAGTCCGTAGTCGATCTACCAAAGAAAACAACATAACTGTATTTCTTCAAGATCGCAGCGGTTTGATCGTATCTTGGGTCCGTTTTCCATTGTACTTCCTGTGACTCTCTATCGCGCTTCAGCGTTGTCTCCATCAAGGTTTCACACACTATCAGTCTCCCTCCTACTGTCTTGACTGTTCAGATTCGACTCGTTTGTCTTCCATCATGAATTGGACAGAAGGCACTCTGAATCGCCATTCTCGCGGCAGGAAGGGCAAAGAGACGGTCCTACGTCAGAAAGAGCACTTCGCAAAAGCTCGTTCGGGCCTGCTGAACGCCAACGTGATAAACAGTCCGCCTTCCATTTCTTTTCTCGCACGCCCAGGTCTAACAAATTCTCTTGTTCGCCATGCTTCGTCGAAGCCAGCACAATTATCTCCCAAGAAACACGGTGATGCGCTGGAATCCAGCCGTTACTTCTCTGAAGTCAATGCGAATCCGTCAGACACAGCCCATTTTCGACGACAACAGACTGATGTTCAGGGGTTGCGCCAGAAGAGGCATAAGCTACTTTTCAAGGGCGACTGGGTAGGCACTGGTGCCCAGAAGCCCATTGAGATGAAGTTCTCCGGACCACGGGCTTCACCTAATTACGCATGGGGTGCACGTCTTGGTCGGCATGAGTCTTCTCGCCACAAACTACGACAACTCCTTGGTGTCAAGCAAGACAGGCGAAGCAAGGCAGCACAAGGTGGCGCAAATGCTTCGACCCCGATCTCGCTTAGAAAGTTGAGAGTTCGAGTTGGCAGTCGCGAAAGAACGTTGGGTGGCAGCTCCAATATCAGCCGGAGTCACAAGGGAGATGGTTCGATTTCTCAAGGTACGTGTGCAAAACCAGCGACCAGAAGACAGGAGCACCAATCCTGCTGTCTGTCAGAAGGAACACCATGGTTATCATCTGTTTAATGCATGGTTTAACATGAATTCTAGCAGGGAGACATGACTTTCGGCACCATAATCATCGAGGGGAGTGTGGGAAGCGAGACGATGTCTCCATTTCTGGTTCTGACGCACGCACCCATTGGTCAAGCAATGAAACGGACCAGATCAACAATATGCCGACTTCTCCGTTGTTGTTCCATCCTGTTCCTACCCGACCGGCATTGCTGCAGCTCCTTCCTCCGTACTCAGATGATGAGGACAATGCAGACAGTACTGTAGCTCAGGTCGGAACCCAACGCCCCTTCATTCCTTCCGCCGAAGCCGAGGAGAACGAGGCATGGAGAGACTTCGTTACCGGTCCTCTCGAGTTTCAGTCGTCAAACGACTTCCCTACCTCTGGCAAGGAAGAAATTCCCTTTGATGGAATGGTCTCGCCAGGTGTCAGCCAGATGGGTCAGACAGATGTACCTCGTGATACAGACCAAGAGGAAGCAACCACGCATATCCCAGTAATGGGAAGCAACAGTGTAGACGGAGACATGGAAGAAGCACCACCATTCCAATCACTCATGACTTTACTGCGACCAGATGACCCAGGCATTGTGGGCAGTGAAAATGCACCAGATGATGGACAGGTCATTCCCGCAACAGAGGACCCCAACCCTGAACTTCCAGACACAACCATGGCGTACACTTCTGAAAACTCTCAGGCTGACGGAAGGGAGACACAAAGAAGCAGCCCATTTCACGAGAGCTCGGACGAGGTATCGTTGCTCGTAGTCCCGAGCTCTCCGAGTCCTTCTTCATCGCCGTCGAACGTATCCCACTATGATACACTCTTGAAGCGCCTGCGTAAGGTTGAAACCGAGGAGACAACCGCTGGAGCAGCCACGAAAAGCCAAAAGCCGTTGGAATACCAGGAGCCAGAGGCTCCTTTGAGTGTACAAATCATACCACATACTGTACAAGTGACCAGGCAATGCACACCCGAGGATGAAAACGACATGTGGAAGAGATTCGTCTTCAGTGGCTCTGACGAAAATCTCGAGCAAATTCGTGAAGATGTGAGGAAAGAAACAGCGAGGAACCTTCGACCATCAATTTCCTCCTCTAGTACTGGTGACGAGGTTTCAAGACCGGATATGTCAGACGGCAGCAGGGGTGCCTGCGGAAATACCTCGGTCCGTATGAATAAGCAAGTTATACAATTAACTTCGGGATATATTTAATATAGAAATTAGCATACTCGAGCAAACAGGGTACGAGATAATACATTAATATATTAATCGAGTATATATTACGTATAATAATTAAAAGTCTTATATACTATAAGAGTTAATCGCGTTATATCGTATATACACTTACTCGAAAAAGAAATAATAACCTATAATACCTTAGCTAGTACTACGGTTATCTATAAGACCTTTAAAGACTAAGATACTTTCGAGAATTAGTTTAAAATTAAGGTAAAACAGGTAGATATTTAACTAGCTATAATACGAAAGAAAGCTTAACTATCTTCCCTATAAGCATTACTATTAAAAGAGTTTAAACGAACTACCTTAATATATTAAATAACGGTATAACGTAAAGCTTTAAGCCCGGTTATTAAAGTTTCGAAACTATTTATAGCTAGCCGTATAAACTATTTATAAGTATAAAAGGACTATAAGTTTAATACGAAAAGGTAAAATATATATAAAACTCGAAAGGTAATAATATAAAGCTAAGTGTTAAATTCGGTTATAGAAACCTATACTTTAATATACTACTATACCGGGAATTTAAATAATTAGTACGCTAATCTACTAATAATAACGTAGCTAAAGATATAAAACAGAAAAGCCGATACCTCGGATAATTATAATATAATATTAATAGCTTTAAACTATAAAATAACGTAAAAACGACTTATAACCTAAATTAAAGAGTAAGAAAAGGTAATAGCTATAAGTAATAAATACTAAATCTCTTAAGTCTTTAAAGCTTATAGCTAAACAGACTATTTATTTATAGTATTTAGCTATATAAATTATCTTAAAGGCTAAGTAACTAGCTATAAAATTACTAATTAGTTAAGAATAAATAACAGTAGTTTTAATTATATCTATATAGTAGTAAACTTCTATTAAAAACTATATTTAATAGTAAAGGCAGTCGCCTTATATAACCGAATAAAGCGTAGCGTATATATAGTATATAGTATTTAATATAGTTAAAAGGAAACTTTAATAAAAGAATCGGTAAAATAAAGTAAAGGTAAACTAAGAAGAAAATAAGCCCGGAACGGCTTAAAATAAAAGAAAAGTAAAAAAGAATCTTTACTTAAATATAGTAAAGCGTTATATAAAGTATATAAGAAACCGTACCGTTTATAAAACTACTAAGTAATATTCTTTAAAAAAGCCGTTCTATAGTTTAAACTATATTATCTCGACGTTTTAGTAACGAAACAGAAAATCTAATAAAATAAAAACCTAGCTTATCGAATTAAAAAGCTTAAAATTTAAAAGGCAGGTAAACAATAACTAGTATAAGGATATACGTTAGCTGCTTTTTTAGTTAAGGTATAGATAACGTTTTAAAATACAAAGATCGAATCTATCTACTTATTTATATAATTAACCTTACTAAACTTAAATATAACTATACCTATTTTTAATAATATTTATCGGTTTATAAACGTTAAAATAGCAGACCTTTTTAAATACGTAATCGTTAGAAATAAAGAAGTACTTATCCTTTCGTAAAAAAACGTCGATATTAAAATATAAAAGGATAACAGCTTAAAAGTGTTTAAAGTTAAAAACGCAGCCTTTTATAAGGAATTCGTATATAACTTAATACTACTTAACTAGTTTTAAGAAAAAAGATACTATTAAAATAATAAAAGGGACTAAAATACTATTAGATAAAACTACGATAACTCCCTTTTATATACTTTCTTTATAAAATATAAATAAAATATATTAAAAAGGCTTTTAAATATTATAACTAAGGTTACGTTTAAGGAAAGAGCAGCTTTATTTAATATAACGTTACAGAAAATAAAACGACAGGTTTTAAATAAATTCTAGTATTTACAGCTAAAACATCTAAAGCTAAAAAGACTTAATAAAGTTACTAGCTTATATCGAGGTGTTTAAATAAGGTAAAAGCTTTATATACATAAATATAACGAATATACTATAAAGAAGATAAAAAAATAAGTATTTTAGGTTTTTCGAAAAGAACTATAGAAAATCTAGCGCTTCGCTTTAGATTTTATCGATATTATAAAAAACCTTAAAAGATATAAAGCGGTAGCTTTCTTTACTTACTGTAAAACAGAGGTAATATATAACTATTACCTTTAAAACTAAGACTAAACTACGCTAAAGCGCTTACTAAAATCTTTTATAGGAACTATAAAGAATAAAGGAGTAATATTTAAAATCTTCGAATATAATAAGGAAATTGTTAAACTATAATAGTTAAAAAACTAGCTAAAAAACGATAATAATATTAAAATCAAGCCTTCGGTACTTTAAATATAAGTATAGAACGATATTATCAAACGTTCGAAAAGTATAGTTACTACAAAAGCAAGGTATATAATAGTTTATATAAAATTTCCGAATTTCTTTTAAAGAAAAGTAATTAAGGCAGCTATATATTTATATAACCGGTTTTCGAAGTATATCTAAAAACGATAAAAAATCTTATTAAAAAAATAAAATAAACTTATAGTTAAGTTTTTTACTAATTTCTGCCTTTAAGTATACTATCTATAGGTATTTAGCTGTAAAGTATATATAATAATACTTATAGTATAAAGTAAAACAGAGCGACTAAAGAAGATAAACCTTTAAGCTTAGATAAGCTACTTTATAAGATATAAATCGACTAATATTTATAAGATATAAAACTTTTAAACTAATAAGGTATACGCTTTAAAAAATATTATTTTCAATAAAAAAATAACGTTTAATAGCTAAATAAACTACTTATAAGATAATATCTAAGAAGTAGATACCGATATATTATAAGAATACCTATACTAACGGACAATCCTATAGGAAAACTTAATAAGTGTTTTACTTAAAAAAGAAGAAGTAAAAGATTTTAAAAGTAGTATCGTTTACGTTAAAGTTAATATAAAAGCGGAAGTATATAAAAGCAGGAATAAAACAGTAAAGGAGTATACTAAAGAGACTAATTACTTTCTAAGTAAGGCGTACGTATACCTGCTAACTTTAAAGGTATTTCTTCCTTCGTTATATAGCTTTATTTTTACGGCTTTTATAATAAAGACAGACGAAAAGTGTTTAAGAGATAAAACAGTACTTTAAACTAATAAGGTACGCTTATAAATTTTAACGTTTAATACAAGAAGACTATAGAACTAGTTAAGATAACGAAACGGGAAGACTATTATAAAGGGTATAGTATAGAGAAAGATAAGGAGGTTATCTCAAAGGATAAAGAGTATAAATCCGGGTACAATATTATACCGTTTATAAAAAGGATAGAAAATATATAGATAAGAGCTGCCTTTAGCTTTAAAGACGTTTTATAAACGTTACAGATATATTTATAGAGACCTATTTAAGTAAACAGAGAAAGACTATCTTTAAAGCTATAAGGAAATACGGTTATAAAAAGAAAAAGCAGCAGACGTAGTAGTTAAAAAGACTTTACTAAACTATATATAAGTGTATATCTATAAATATAATAAGTACAGGTTTTTTACTAAATATAAAGCCCGGCTAGTTATTCGAAGGGATTAATAATAAAAAGGCGATATAAAAAAAACTTATATAGCTACCTTTATTAAAAAGTTATTTAAAATAGTAATAACGATTATAGCTAAGTTCGATTTCGAACTTATTTAATATAATACGGTTAATACCTTCGTTAACGTATTACTTAATAAAGAGATCTATATACGTATATTATAAGGATATCGAAAGCTAAGGTAAGTCCTTTTATTAAAAAAGGCCTTTTATAAACTTAAAGAATCTTTATTACTATAATAAAAAAAACTTACTCGTATACTTAAAAAGATCGGTTTTACCTTAGTTTTTTATAAGCCTTATTATTTTATATAAAATAACGTACTAATCTTCTTTTACGTAAATAATATCGTTATTATATATTAAAATAAAGATAAGAAAGTAGTAAAGGAAGCTGTTAAACAGCTAAAGTTATAATATAAAATTATAGGCGGAGATAACCTTTAATAGTTTCTAAGTATTATAATACTTCGGGATAAAGCTATACGAAAGATCTAGCTTTTTTAAGCAGACTATATAAATAAAATATTATCTTTTATATAGATATAATAGCGGGCTTTATATAAAACATTAATAACTTTAGCAAAACTGTTACTATATCCGGATAAAGCGTTTATTATATTAGCCTATTTATATTAATATAAAATCGGATTAATTCTATACACGGTAGTAATTATAAAGCTAAATATAGCTTTTATAGTATTTAGGCTTATACAGTTTAATATTAATCTAAAGCTATAGTATTATAAAATAGCCGATCGGGTTTTAATATATTTTATCTAAATATTAGCCTTCGCTTTTAAATTAAAAAGAGCAGACTTTTTTAAAGTATAGAACGATTTATCTTTTACCGATAATAGCTTAAACCGTCGAAGTTCGTAAGTATACGTAATAAAACTATTTAATAAATATATCGGATAAAGGGCGAATAAGTAAGATACTATAACTACCTTTACTATAAAGGCTAAGTTACTTTCTCTTATTTAAGTATTAAAAGAAGTCCTTTTCTAATATCGGTTTATACGAAAACTAAAAGTTTAGTTTAATTAGTAAACTATCTAGCTATAATACGATAATATATAAACGATTAAGCTAGTAAATAAAGAAATTACCTAGCTTAATATAAAACTTCGTTATATAGATATATATAATTACTAGCTATAGTAAAAAGTCTAGTAAAGATATCTATATATTAATTACGCTAATATTTTAAATATAGTTACTAATAAACTAACTAAGGTACTTTCTATTATTAACTACTAAAAGTTTATTATTTAACTTAAGCTAGTTAATATTAAAAATAAAATTCGAAAATAATAAGTAAAAGACCTAAAAAATAACGTAATTAATAAGCTAAAAGACCTATTAATCTAACACAGATATATAAAAGTATATATTATAGAATTAAAGAGAAAAAGAAAGTCGTAGAATATACCGGCCTACGTATAAAAGCGTTTAAATTATATTATATTATTTTTAAACAAACTACTATACTTAAAGTCGGTAGCCTTTCCTTTATAGCTAAATTACCGATTAAAGGTAAAGGTTTAAAAAAGCCTTTTACTTTTACGTAGCTTTAACGGCTGTAATACTAGTAAAAAAGGTATATATATAACGATATACCTTTTCTACTTCGCTTTTATCGGTTTAAACGCCTTTTCGAATTCCTTTATAAAGGGAATCGAAAGTATAGATTTTAGGCTTTATACTAACCGGTATAAAAAGGTATATATAGCTAACTTATATATACTATATATACGTTTTTATATAACCTTTAGCCTAGTTATAATAAGAGTTTATAAACCCTTAATACGTTTACTAGTAAACGTAACGCCGGTAGGATATAATACAGATCCCGGTAGATTATATTATATACGGAGTATAAAAAGTAGTTAAAGGCTATAGCTAGCTTTTAACCTCTTTATTTCTTTAAAATAAAAGTATTAATAGATAATTTAGTAAAAGGAATTATAGAAGAAGTACTTATAATAAGCTTTACGCCGGCCTTACCTTTACCTTTACCTTTATCTTTATCTTTTTTTTCGTTTTCGTTCTTAACTTCGTTCTCGTTTTCGTTTATATTTTCGTCTTTATCTTTATCTTTATCGTCGTTATTATCGTTTAAACAGACGATAATATCGTTAAGCTATATACTAATTAGAAAAGATATAAAGGATAAAAATATAAGAAGATATATAAAGGTAGCCTGCTTTAAAACAAGACTTAGCTTAGTAAAGAATATATCGTTAACTATTTCGGCTACTTCCTTTTTAAAATAGAAAAGCATTATACAGACGATTAAAAAGGAACGTATAAAGAAAACTGCTAAAGCTTTATTAGTTGTTATTATTACTACTACTACGGTAGTAGTAGTAGTAGTAATAACTACGTAATAGTAAATAAAAAGAAAAGAAACACGTTTCGTAGACGATATTACTAAATATAGTTAGCTATATAGCTATAATAAGCCTTACTTACCTTACCCTTTTATAAAGGTTAACACTTTAAAAAAAAGGCCTACGCAGAGAAACCTATCTGTAGATAGCTTCCTCTAAAGGGTGTATTAAACGGTAGTAAAGGTGCCTGCGGAAATACCTCGGTCTGTATAAATAAGTAAGTTATATAATTAACTTCGGGATATATTTAATATAGAAATTAGCGTACCCGAGTAAGCGGGGTACGAGACAATACATTAACATATTAATCGAGTATATATTACGTGTGACAGGATACCTGCTAGCATCTTGCTACCGAACTCTCGACCGCAGCTTCGGCAAGTTGCGTAGCCACTACGGGAGCCTCGTCGCCGTTACTGACTTCAGAAATCCAATTCTCGGATACAACTATGCAAACTGATCGAGCGACCGCTGGTTCTGTGAACTCTTCTTCAATGGCGCAGACAGACCTGGTAGACAGTCTGATGAAGCCCATAGGGATCGATACCTTCTCCACCGACACAGACCAATCGCCACTCTCATTTCAACCACATCAACTCGAGAAGCACGGTAATTCAAGTGAAGCATACAAATTTGCGCGACCAAAATTGTTCATGGGTAAGAAGCTTGGTCCTGTCGACGAACGAAGACACATTGCGTTGTCAACTGCACAAATTAGGGGTAGAAATCCAATGCGCGGGCGGCCCGCGCGGAAGAGCGATGGAAGGGCAAACATCAAGAAGCTACCAAACTATGGCAGTGACCCTATCGAAGAGTTCGAAGAGGACGCCCTGTCGGATCGAGCGCAACAAGGATCCATTTTTGGCTCACTTGAGACGGAGGAGAATCTTTGAGAGTCAATCTGGTCGTTTGCTTGAGCTTGCTATTTCCGCCACAGCGACTTTGCTGTACAAGGATGGGCCATGTTGTCGCAATACGATTTGAACTCAACCTTCAGGTTTGACAAGCTGATGAGTCTAGCTTAGATACAGAGACAACACTCGAGATTCAAAACACAATGGGTCCTATTGCAGCAACAGATCCTTTTGCACACACATCTGTGTATTTAGAACTTCTACTGGGGCCTGCCCATTGGGTGCTACTGATACCCATGAGAAACCCCCAAACGAAGTTTTATCGAGTAATGGTCTAAGCCGTCGGCCGCCTACGCCTTGACGGACAAATCCTTGCTAGTTCCGGGAATGGATTTACTGTATGCTTCCTTGCTATTACGATGTGTTCGATCTGGATGATAAACTATTCGTTGATTGTATCGGCGATGGATACTATCTCGTTCGTCATCATGGTTTCTCTTCTTTGATGCATGTCTCGCAAGAGAATCTGCAGTTGAGGAACCAATTACTCACATGACACTAACAAACGCATTACCTCTGCTCTCCCTACCGTTCGTTTCAAATGAAGTAATGAAAATACTCCGTGCCCTTTGAACCATAGACCCTCGGAAGGGGAATCCAGCTATTACCCGCGGCCGCAAACAAAATCCCCCCACAGACAATCACCAATATCATCACCGTCCCACATGACCGACTTCATCTTCAACGTCGACTTATCGACAACATACGTTATCCTTCGTCGGGACTTTTACACACCACAGGACGAGACAGGCCACCTCTCCGCCCCGGTCGGCGCCGCCTTCTTCTACGACGCCGCCTCGGCCAACGCGGCCGCGCGGGCGCACTGCGTCAGGGAGGCCAAGGAGGCCAAGGAGGACGTCAATGGCCCCGGCCTCATGAGCGAGCCTGCGGTCCACTTCGAGAGGGACGGGCTGTACGTGGGCGGGTGCGTCACGCGCGAGGAGGGGAGGGACCGGTTCGAGGTCCGGGTGAGCAGGCTGAGGGCCAAGGGGGGCTGGGCGAGGAGTGGTGGCGGCGAGGTGGTGGATGGGGAGGCCGGGCGGGGTGCTGGTCGCGGTGGCCGCGGTGCTGCTGCTGCTGGCTTGGCGGTTGTGAGTGAGGAGGGGGAGGGGGGTGGGGAGAGGCCTGAGGAGCCTTCGTTGAGGGGAAATACCGGGAGTAAGATTGGTCGGCTGTTCTCGAGAAGGAAGAGTAAGGGTGGGTGAAGCTGGAAGGGGGGCATTGTTCTGGGACTTGTCGGGACTGGCCCATGTGTGGCTGTAAGATTAACGACACGAGGCCGCGACCATCCATATGCAGCCGGCACTTGAATTTGGAAAGCTGTGACGATGATATCTCCTGTATTCATGGCCTGTCTTTCGATTCCTGGCCCTTTCCCTTCTGAACAAAGCCACCTAGCGGAGGAGAGGTTGAAGGACACTCTCCAACGGGCGGGAAGAAAGACCCTTCGGACAATGAAGATATCGACACCCTCCCTGCATCTATGCTGCCGTGAGTGGAGGCTCGGGTGGAAGGCAACCCAAATCGTTAGCAGGAGGGACTGGGAGCATTGTAGGCGGTTCCGGTTCGGCGCAGACGTGGTTACCAAGATACAAGTCACCATCAACCCCAGCCATAGCTGACGGTGTCATATTGTACTGTCCAGAAGCTGCGGGGCCATCAAGTGATGACAGCGCTGTTGGCACGGCCGTGGAAATTGGGCGGGACACCAGAAATGTACGGAGGGTAAGTCGACCATATTCGAAGACCGCCTTGATGTCCTCCTGGAACGATGGTGCCGTCGATGTCCCGCCGACCCTATGTCTCCTTCCTGCTTCGTAGACTACCACTGCTGCTGGTACACTTCCTCGACTGCTGCTCGGGAGATGCGGGAATGTATTGCCTTCACTTCCCTCTTCTGTCCCGAGAGCCAGATGTGAACGCTACGCACCGCTGATGACGGGAGCTATGAGCTGCGTCGCGGAGTTGAGGTCATTCACGCCCCGGATATTGTTCCAAAAGATAACGAGCTCTATTGCTAGGGTGACGGCTGCAGCAGTACTGGTGTTGCATATAGAATACTGGCGTTGCATATAGACAGGAGTTGTTGGAGGGAGACGGCGTGGTTTCCGGGAAAATTGAACTGTCTTGTAAGCTGATATCTTTTGGCAATGCAGAGGTCACACTTGCTGATTACCCAGGGCGAAGGAAGATGACTACCACCGTCTCCTTTTCCTCCTGCGCCGCTATCCACACTGCCAGGTGTGGTATTGGCTGACACCTGGGAAAGAACAATTCGAATCTCTTCAAGAGGCTGGTCGACTTCAATATATTCTGCTGTAGCCAACAACATCCAGTATTCCAGGCCGGTCGATATGATGGATGGATCACGACATTCCGGTCACTAAGACCGGATAGCACCAAATGTATATGTATAATCAGAGAAATCGACTAATATGCGATATCAAATAGCCACAACTGAGCGCTATGCCATGCAATTTTGGAATATGAACCCGCCCGAGGCCCGCTCGCTGGAGGGTAAAAGTGAAGAAAACACAGCCGGTCCATTACCAACCTCACTCGCGCTCAGGCTCAGGGACCACCTGTCGGCTCATACGGCTCATCTGACCTGCCAAGCTCAGGCCAGTCCCCTTCCTCAAGCCCACGGCCTTCGACCACCTCTTCTGGTCCTTGATAGGATTTCCCTGACCATCCAGCCCCAACACCTCCATCATCTCCGGGATCTCGACGTGATCCCTCGTCGTCCTCATCCGGTGACACCACGTCACCTTCTTCTCCTCAACCAGACTCGGCTCCTCCACCTCGTCATTGTCATTATCACTCACGCTCGTCGTCCGGCTATGCCCAGCCGCCGCCGCAGCCAACCTACCATTCACACTCCCCTCCCTCTTCTCCCTCTTCTCCCCCGTCCCCCCTTCCTCACCACCATAACCCAGCCTGAACCTCCCCTCCGACTCGTGCACCACGGGGCTGGGCAGGGCCGGGCTCAGGGCGTTCACGGGCTCGAACAGGAACTCCCCGCCGATCTGCCGCTGGTCGCCGCCCCTGATGGCCAGCCCGCTCCGGATCTGCTTGACGCCCTGCAGGATGCCGTCCATGGACGAGCGGACCAGGCTCTTGCGCATGTACGCCGGGCGCGGCCCCAGCGCCAGCGTCTTGACCATGCCCAGCTCCTCGTACAGCTTCCGCGTCGGGTCCGCGTAGACGGGGAACGGGCTGCCCGTCGCGGCCGCGTACATGTCGATCAGGCCCGGGTCGCCGCACCCCACGACCGCGATGAAGGTCGGGATGGGCAGCTGGAGGAGGGCCTCGGGCGTGATGGAGGCCGAGAGGGTGCGGAGGTATTCCTGGCAGTTCTGGGGGCGCTTGTCAGCGGAACAGTACTTCCCGGGGAGGGCGCGGGGGGGGGGGCGAGGGTTGGGGGGTGGGGACCAGTCTGGAATATATAAATAACACTTACACCGCAGAAGAAGTGTCGCACAAAGATGATCAGCACCCTCCGAGCGACATTGCGCCCCGTGTACAGGCTCTTGAAGGTATGCGTCTTGCCATGCCTGTCCAGCACGATGTAGTTCTCGATCTTGCGTACCGTCTCGGGCGACGGCAGCTCGTCGTTGGTCAGCACTTCGCCCTGGAAGTCGGGTGGGTTCACATCCTCGAAGTCGGTCTGGATGCTTGATCTCGGGGAGGCCCCAACATCCTTCTTCTCTGCCCCTGGCGTCGACGGCCTGATATCATGATGCTTTGACGAGGTCCCCTCTGGGGTGGTTGGCTTCTTCTCGTCTGCCGTTATGCCCGCCTCGACGACCTTCTCTGGCAACGGCTTGCGCTTGGGGGTTGCTGAATAGGCCGGTGGTCGCGTTGAGGTCTCGTCTGCGGCGCGGGTCTTCTCCTCCACATCTGACAGACGCGGCTCCTGATTGGGCCTTGGATTTGTGGCGTCTTCAACTGCCGGGTGGTTTGATGCGACCATTGGGAATCGTATGTATGGGGTTTGAAAAGCCCACGTATGTTTTTTCGTATGAGAAACTCGAATTATAACACAGAGTTCTATATGTTGTATGTATATAGATCTCTCTCTCTCTCCCTCCCTCTCTCTCTTTTCCCTCCCTCTCGCGATGTCTGGCACGGGGCAGTCGTCCGACCCAGAAGTCGTTCTTGAAGGTTCTGGGTCTCCGCGTATCCGTATTACGAGGGGCGGCACGTGCAGGGGCGAAGGCCAGTGACGTTGGCCGATCGTGGCTTAATGTTACACGATTGACAGCAGAAACACGATACGAGTTTGCAGTTTCGCATGCGGTTGGAGGAGGGAGAAGAAGTTCAAGAAATGTGGAATTAAGAGTGAACAGATGAAGGGAACACGAAGTGATACTGTAACGGAACAAAGGAGGCTTAGTATAAGAGCACCAGCTGAATAAAAAAGAGAGTCATGGATGTTAGGTGGACGCCAAGGTCTTCCAAGGTTCCAAGGTTGTCAGTCAATCAGTCAGACATGCAGGCTTATGCGTCCATGTATGTCCACGTTTTGTTCATTTGGTGGGCTGTTGAGGGGTCCAGTTCAGGGGTACTTTGCACAAATGGGAACCAATCCGGCTAGAAATATGAATGATGCTTTGACAACTCGCCCCAGAAAGCCTGTTTCACAAGCCTGTGAAGTCGTCCACTTACACAGTCAAGCCGTTAAACACATACGTAGGTATAAATCTGTATTTAAAGCGCAGCACTATGATGAGAGATCATCATGGCGCCAAGTGCATATCAAAAGAGTGACTGGACTTCCACCAAAAAAGAATGTTACTAGCAAATCTCAACCACTATCTGTTCCTTCTCCTCCATGTTTCCTTTTTTCCTTTTTCCTTTACTCAAGTGAGCCAGACTTCCAACTAAACGAACAACTCTTGACTCTAAAGCTGCCACTGGGGAAATGACGACTGCAGTCTATCGTAAGACCACAAGCCCTACTAGTAGCCCTTCTGAAAGTGATAATCTGAAGGATCCGCTTTCATCGACCTTGCCTTGCCAAACGTCGTGGCACTGATTCGAGGCGCTCAAACCTGAGTCTAGCTACCCCTCAAGGAGCATAGAGCACGCTGAGTAACCATACCTGCTTTACTCTAACGCAGTCGCCTTGGACGACTCCAACTCGTTCCAGCCGCATCCGCTTCCTCCTCACTCAAAGTGAACAGGCCGGCCAGCGTCGATTGTGTGTATCGACATGGCTGCCGTGACTGTGACTGATGCCTCGCCAGGATAAAGACCGGCGGCAGTTCATGCGGGCTGGGCAGACTCGGTGAGTGGCGGCACGCATAGAGACCTGACATGCTTGGCATACCGTTGTTTGCCACCTGTCTGGGCGGTTTGGTTGATCGGTTGAGGTTGCCCGTCGTCGTTCCGGGCGACGCGAGGCTGGGGCAGACGCAAGATGCCGGTGAGAGACAGGCTTTAGTTGCGACTGATAGCCTCGACATCAAAGTCCCTGGAGCCAATGTATAATGCCAACTGCATTGCTCATCGATTCAATCAAATCCCGTCGAAACCAGTGCCGCCGAGCTGGCTGTGGAAAGCGGTGCTGATGCTCTTCTCGTCGTCATCTCGTCGTCCGTAACCGTTGCTGGGTCCCAGCCGGCCACCGCCCATAGCCTCAACGTACTGTCGCAGGCGGTCGCTCTGGCTGTATGAAGTCGGACGAGAAGCGCCGACGGCATCATGCAGACCTGCTCCGAGGCTCGCACCACCCTGTCCGATGCCCTTTCCGCCAATGACACTGGCGCTCGTTTCGGTGTACTCAGAGGTGGCCACACTCTCGCCTGCGACGCTCTCGGTACCCCGACCTCGGTTCTTGCCGTTGGAGCGGTTGGGTGGGGCGACGCCGGGGAGTCCAGGCCACTGGTCAGGGCTGAAGCTGGAGAACATGTGAGGGTAAGCTGAGTTGAAGGCGGCACCTCCGAGTGCAGAGCCGTGGATCGAGGAAACGTCGTCGGGGATGTACGACATCATGGACGCCGAATCGAACTCTCGAGTCGAACCATTCGTCCCAGTGCCACCGTATCGGCTGTTGGTTCCGTAGTTCATTGACTGGCCAACAGGGCCGAATCGCTGCGGGCGGTAACTCGTCTTGGGGCGGCCAAACTGCAAGAGAGATGTCTGTAGGTTGGTGAGCGGGCCCTCCACGAGGCACTTGCGGTCTTTGAAGTGAACCAGGAGATGGTGCCATAGTTCATGCTTAGACAGCACCTTGGGGTTTCCAATGATAACAAGACCATACTTGGCACGAGTAAGGGCCACGTTGAGACGACGAGGGTCAGAAAGGAAACCGATGCCTTGGGTGTCGTTGGAACGGACACAAGACAGAACGATGAAGTCCTTCTCACGACCCTGGAAGGCATCGACAGATGCAACCTCGACTTCCTTGTAGCTTTCCTTCTTGAATGTCCCTGTAGTTTGCAAAGTGCTGACGATGTAACTTCTCTGACCTTCGTATGGGGTAATAACACCAATGTCGAGAGGCTTGACACCGGCCTTCAGGAATCGGGTCACCACCTTCTCAACGTTTGAGGCCTCGGTACGGTTGAGGTACGAGGTACCAGATGCCGATATCTCCTCGTTGCCCACGTTAGACCAGAACATCATCGGAGTCTCAGCGACAGGCCACGGGAAGTCAACATCTTTGCGGAGTCGCTCTTGAATGGTGACACCGTTCTGAAGAGAACCCTCGTAGAACATGTTGGACGGGAACTCGGACAGACACGGATGCATACGGTACTGCACGTTGAGGCGGATCGGAACGTGGTTAAGCTTCACCAGCCGCTCGAAAAGAGACTGGTTGAGACCAGCCTTGGCAGCCTTCTTGTTCATGATCACAGGGCCAAGCTGCTTGTGGTCACCAACCAACACGATCTGCTTGCAGCCGAGGACGAGAGGGATCAAACACTCTGGCTCTGCTGACTGGGTGGACTCGTCGATGAGGACGCTGCGGAACTGCATCTTTGCAAGTCGAGGGTCACCCGCACCAACACATGTGCAACAGACCACATCGGCATTGCCCAAAATTTCCTTCTCGGCAGCCTTAGTGAGCTGCTTGAACTTCTTCTCGTCGTGACTGGCCAGCTCGCCAACATCGTTCTTCAGTGTCGTAAGTTTACCCAGCTCCGAACCCATGTCAGAGGCGAGGGATCGAACTTGCTCATGTAGAGCAAGGAACTTGACGGAGGACTCGACATCTTCTCGTGACTTGGCTGTCAGGCGCACGACCTTCAGGCCAGTGCGGTGGATACGTTCGCAAAGTTGATCAACAGCGACGTTGGATGGAGCACAGACAAGTACCTGCCCACTGTTCATCTTGGCCAGATGGTAGATGATAGTTGCCGAGGTGACAGTCTTTCCGGTTCCAGGAGGGCCCTGAATCAGACTCAGAGGCTGCGAGAGAACGGCCCTGATAGCATTGATCTGACTGTTGTTCAGGTCGGGCAGGTGTGGCGCAGTGAACTTCCGGGGTACCTGTGGCCTCGTCGGCGCGACTTGGACCTCGTGGCCAAGCAGTTTATGGAACAGGAAGCCAGACACACTCTTCTCGTCAACCGCGAAGGTCTTCATGGCGAGCTGCATGCGATCATACGAAGTAGCCTTCCAAACATATTCGGCAGAGAAGTTGTGGGTGCAGTCAGTTGGGACGGACTTGTCACTCCCTGTCTTTCGCAGCTCCAGAATGACCTCGTCATTCTGGTTGTTGGGGATCTTGATGACATAGCCAACACCCTCCCAAGGAGGGCGAAGCTCTCCCTTGTACTTAAGACGCATCTCGTCCCCAACAGCAAGCTTGACATCGCCTGACTCCATCTTGGGGAGGACAAAGCTGGCCATGTGCTTGTTGTTCAGTCCCATGGTCCAGCTCACGACCAACCCATCTTCGGATTGTGCCTCCTTCAGCTTCTTGTCGAAATCGGATTCCATCTTGACGAGGGGTCCGAAGATGTTTTGATAGTGGAACGAATCGTCGTATCGAAGAAGCACGGGGTGGGGGTCGTCATCAACGTTCGCGCCCTTCTCCAGGTCCGCGACCGTGGCATTGGAGTCTTCCTTCCACATCTCCTCGAGCTTGGCGATAGTGGGCGGTGTCAGCTGACGAGCGCGCAGCTGTTCGGCGTCCGAGGGAGGGTGGACAAGCCAGTCCAGGAAAGAACGGTTCTCGATAAGTGGCTGCCAACGCGAAACGTCCCAGCTCATGTCTTTGGAAGAGGTACTGGCGGCGCATGGCTGACGGCAGAGAAGAACCACGACAGTATCAGACTTAGCCGGGATGAAGCCGAGAAGGAAGACATTGCGGGTTCCACAGTTGTAGCATTCCAGAATAGTATCCTGCATGGGAGATTGGGGGTGCAGCTGAACCTCCTTGTGTCGTGCGCGGACGAGATGGTTTACAATGTGGGAGGTGTTGGCACCGCCGCGACCGCTGCAGAACCACTTCCTGCAAGATAGACACTTGACAACGGATGAAGGTGAGTGGATCCCACAGTAGGCGCAAGCATGCGCAGGTAGCTCTTTCTCCTCCTCGGGCTCGTTGAGGCTCACTCCCTTCATGGCGCCAAGAGAGACACTTGCGAGGCTCTCGTCGTCGTCGTCGTCGCCAATCGTCTCGTTTTCGCCATCGTCGTCGTCGGCCCGTCGGCGACCATTTCCGAGTCCCCTGCGTCCACCAGCTCTACCGTAAAGCAGGCTCTCATCAGGGTCGATGTTGGACAGCTCATCAGAGCCACCAGCCTTGATGGTATCGGCGGAGTCGGAGATCAGATGATTGCCAACATGGTTGAAAGCAGCGTCCATGCTGGCTTGAGACGGTGTATTGTTCTGTCGCAAAGTCGAATATTACTGCTAGGTTTACTATAATTCGAGTCAGTCCCAAAGGTTCCACCCAGACCTTGTGTGGTTGGAAGGGGCGGGTTGGAGGGTGCCTGCGTGGGTGTGCCAGACAGAAGAAAAGATCCAAGGAAGTAGACACACACACCTTTAGCAACAGCAGTATGTATGTGTATGTATATGTGTATGTGTAGAACGAAGGGTGCCGCAGCCTCGACTCGGCTCTACCAGTAGTGAAAATAATGTAGGTAGTAACAGTGGAAGATGGTTATCACATCCTAACTGTCACAGCTACACGGTCTCCCCTGGGTGGCAATCGCGAGTGGCGTTTCTGACTAGTTCCCCTTCGAAAGTAGTGGTGGGATTGGTGATTTGGGTGTTTGGTGGTTTCTCGAGAAATTCCCGACGAAATTCCACGCCAACTGAAATCGCGCCAAAGTGCCTGCCCACGCCTGCCAAACAGGCGCTTCAGCAGCAGTCCAGAAGCAGAATGGCGGGGACATGCTGGCCTGTGCACACCGAGCAGGGATCTCCGATAAGATCGATAAGGATTTCCCAAAGGAACTTTTTGGGGAAGTCGCAGATTTTCAAGATTTCCTCTCTACTCTGAGAACAACAACGTCACATACACATACAAAATGATTGTGAGTTCAAGCACTTGACTGCATCGTGGAGATCGAGAACTGATGGTTCTATCCGAACAGCGAAGACAGAACCGACAACGGCGAGACTACCTCTACCGCAGGGCGCTCCTCCTGAAGGATGCCGAGATCAGCGAGAAACGGGCCAAGCTGAGAGATAGCCTTGCGACTGGCAGGCCCTTGGAACACGCAATCGCCAACGACGAGAAGCTGAGAAAGGACTTCCAATATGACGAGGCTATGCCTGACAACAAGGAGCAGCTGGACCTCGACGATGAGTGTACGTTCTTCCAGACCCTGCTCGACCCTCCGCTCCTCTACACCTCGACTGGAGATACATGTGGTCTTCCTGCTAATACATACTAGATGCCGCGCTCTCCGGTGTTGTCGAGCCTCGCGTGCTCGTGACCACTTCCCGATCGCCCTCCAGCAGACTGGGTGCCTTCTCCAAGGAGATCCGTCTTCTGATGCCTACAGCAATTCGACTGAATCGAGGAAACACTGTCCTTCCCGAGCTCGTGCGCTCGTGCAACAGCAGGGGCCTGTCCGACATTATATTACTGCACGAGCATCGTGGTACACCGACAGCCATGACTATATCTCATCTGCCGCATGGACCGACAGTCTCTTTCTCCTTGCACAACGTTGTTTTGAGACAGGACATTCCCAACAGCCTGCGCGGTACTGTCTCGGAAAGCTACCCGCACCTTATTTTCGAGGTTGGTGCCCTTTTCTGAACCCCAAGTCGTAACCTCGGTCGCTAACATGGTCATACACAGGGCTTCACATCACCTATGGGACAAAGGATCGTCAAGGTTCTGAAGCACCTGTTCCCTCCGCTGCCACCCGATTCCGACAAGCCAAAAAGCGGCAGGGTTGTAACGTTCAAGAATGTTGACGACATCATCGAAGTCAGACATCATGTTTTCGTGCGGACCTCGTACGATTCCTGCGAGCTCAGTGAGGTGGGACCTCGTATGAGTCTCCGGCCATTCGAGATACGGGGCGGGTCTTTGGAGAACAAGGACGGTGACGTCGAGTGGCACCTAAACCAATACACGCGCACAAGTCGGAAAAAGAACTACCTGTGAACGAAACGAAGAGAGCCAAGGGCAGCTCCGTTGGCCATGGCATTAATTGGACTGCGCCAACAAGCTCCAAAGATGGGAATTTTTACGGAAACGGACATCCAGTCAACAGCTTGAGGAATAGCATAAGGCGAAAGAGAGGATTTCTTGCAGAGTCCATGATGAAGGCGATCAGGTCTCCGGATCAACATCGCTCAATTCTGAAATGCAACAGACAGGTCGCGGGGAAACAGCCGCCAGTGCACAGAGACAGCCTGGTGGCGTTCATGGTGGTGTCCATATGGTACATGCAAGAAGTACAGGTTCCGGCGAGTATAGGAGCTGGTGACCGTATGGGGGTCACATATGGTTGGGGGCGTCAAATATGTCGCTTTGAGGGCATATACGCTACCTTGGCGTGCGGCAATTGAGACGCCGTCCTTAACAAGAACGGCCACCAGGAACGGCCACGAAGCACCGTCAACCTATACAAATAGGACGTCATGGTGAGAGGGAGCTGGTAGAATGAAGGAAGATGATTAGGGTAATTGGCGATGTCAGCCGGTCAGGACCTTTTTCTGCCTATTAGATAAAACGATACAAATATACAGATACCCATGAGAAGACACGCACGGTCATCATGTATGTGGTCGGAAAGACTAGCAGTACGGAAGATTCGGCTTTGCAAATCGATCTTTACGATTCGACCGTTCACATTTCCATGTGTCGACCGAGAACTGTTGGCTGTCAGGGCTGTAGGAATTGTCTAATAAGAAGCCTCCAAAGACTGGGTGTTTATGTGTATGTACGTGCTAGGCAATGCATGCTGATCTTAGAGCGAATCCATTCTGCAGGCTGGCGCACCTCTGCCTGTATGCCCAGGTGGCTTCAGCCTCGCTCAGTGACGCCGCCTGTCAGCCTGTCTAGCACATGTTTTGCCTAGACGCCTTCGTATCTACCTGGGTAGATATATACGGCACGGCATGGTATAGAATGATCCGTTCCGGGTAGGTAGGTATATGGATTGGCAGTTAGTCGCCAGTGCTTTGACACTTTCTTGCTCAAGGGCCTCACCGCTCAGCAGTTTCTAAACGTCAATCATTCGAGCCGTGATTTCCGTCCTTTTCTTTCCCTTCACACAGGGAACACCTTCTGTCAATTTTTAGATCGGTCGCACTCGCCCCAGCATCAGCAGGGGCAGTGAGTGACATGTGTGGGCAGCAGCTAAGCCTATCGCCTCCCCGCTTGCTACGGCTAAACAGTGGGTACGAACACCCGGAGTGCAGCCTGGAGGCTTGTAGGGCATGTAGGGCCCACCATTACGGAACCGGACGAGCTTAATACCACGCAGCAAGGCGCGATAAACGTCATGCCCAACCGTTCCCCAGGGCGAAGGGTTGTGCAGGGCCTGCTGTCCGCCTGTCCTAGCATTTTGCAGCTGTTCCACACTACCCATCGTAACCTGATGAATTCGCTCCTTGACGTCGACCGCCAAAGCCGATATCTCTTCTCACCCCCCCCCCCCCCCAAAGCCTCACCTTATTGCGTCTCACCTAGAATAATATAATCGGCGCGGACCCTGCAGCAGCCATTCAAGCAATTGACCACAGTCAAATCCACCCGCGCACTACACTCAACATGTCGTACTCCCAGTATACCGGGAGCCCGTATCAATCGGCCCCGGCGCAAGAGTCGGGATATGAGAACCCATACGGCAACCCAAACCCCTACAATGAGGGCACAGTATGTTGGCTCTCCCCCTCGCTGCGGGAATGCGACCAGCGACGAGAAGATAGAAGAGATGGAAAAGAGACAGAAGAGTCGGGTTGGGAATCATGGTAGACAGCGATTGATTGACTAACACGGCCGCCCAGGAACAACATGAGCTGCAACAATTTGACAACCAGGGCCAGGGCCAGGCCCAGGCCCAGGGCCAGCAGAACCCCTACGGCTCGACACAGCAGCAAACCTCCCACAGCACCCTCACACAACAAGACTTCCTCCAGCGCGTCTCGCACGTCCGCAACGAGATCCGGTCCTTGACCACCGACGTGCACGGCATTGCGACGCTCCACCACGCCGCCCTCGGCGGCTCGGACGACACGGCCCAGCGGAAGCTCGACAACCTGGTCGCCTCGACCCAGCTCAAGAACACGAGCATCCGCGACCAGATCCGGTCGCTCAAGGCCGACGTCGAGCGGACCACGGACGGGTCGGCCGGCATGAAGAAGAGGCAGTTCGAGGCGCTCAACGGGGACTTCAAGAAGGAGCTGCAGAACTACCTGCAGGAGGAGCAGCAGTACCGCGACCGCTACCGCGACCAGATCGCCCGCCAGTACAGGATCGTGAACCCGGAGGCGTCGGAGGAGCAGGTCCGCGAGGCGGCCGACACGGACTGGGGCAACGAGGGTGTCTTCCAGACTGCAGTAAGCTTCCCCCCCCCCCGCCTTTCTGATATGTTGTTTGTTATCCTTCCTCAAGCGAGCAGTCTGTGCTGACGGTACCCACCCCGACAACAGCTCCGAAGCAACCGCTCAGGGCAGGCCTCGGCCGTGCTCGGCAACGTCCGTGCCCGCCACAACGAGCTCCTGCAGATCGAGCAGTCCATCACGGAGCTCGCGCTGCTGTTCCAGGACCTCGACACGCTCGTCGTGCAGCAGGAGGCCATGGTGGAGCGCGCCGAGGAGCAGACGGAGCAGACGAACCAGCACCTGCAGGAGGGCAACAAGCAGGTGGACGTGGGCATCAAGCACGCCCGGCGCGCACGCAAGCTCAAGTGGTGGTGCGCCTTCATTGTCTTCATCATCATCCTGGCCATCGCCCTCGGTGTCGGCCTGGGCGTCTACTTCGCCAACAAGAAGAAATAAGGGGTGGTTGTACGACAGTTTATTTGAGAGGCATATCTCAGATGTAATCCTTATGGACGGTAATTTTCGAGGGGTGTCGGGTTTTTGTTTAATGCCAGGGTTAATGATGGGACGAAGGGGATACCCGGCGACGAAGTATTCGAAAGAGAAGCAGGGAGAGGGAGCCGGGCTGTACGAGGCGGGGAGGATTCATAAAGCAGCCTCTATTCTGCTCTTTCCTCGCCTGGTGGCTTGCAGCCGGCTGAACGACAACATGAGACAAGCGACAGGAGGGACGAGTGGACGGACGACCAGAGCCCGATCCATGATGGACACAATGTCTAGGGATGACGACGGACGACACTTTCCTCTTAATTCTTACTTTCTCCTCGAGACCTCTCCCCCAACAAGAAGAGCCTACCCGCCGTCGTCAGCGGGGGCACCGGAGGCTTTATTTACGAATTTTATGTGTATATATATATTTCCAACGTCCGTACAGAAATGGGGGCAAAGCAGAAAAGGTGGTTTGTGGTAGCTGGGGTTTGGCTCTCGGAAGATGCCCTTGTTTTAGTCGTGTCGGAGTATACGGTAGTAATGCAATTATTTGCTCGGAGAGTTGTGCCACACGCAGTCTGTGGGCCAAGGCGAGAAGTGCTGGTGAATAGTCTCGCAATTTGGGGTGTTTTAATCTACTTGACGACGGAGCTGTTGACAACTTGGGTCTCATAGAACCCAGGCGAGTTGCCCCACGGTCATTCACACTGGATCAGCCTTGCGAACAACGATACCGAGGTACAGAGTCGTCAGTTCAATTTTTTAGCTGTTAGTCAACGATCGAATAGTTACCACAATGTATTCAGTTTCAGTAAAAATTTCGAGGATCTACTATACAAAGATTGAACGACCTACTATTAACCTATGATCTTAGTCCGGACCTTACGTAAATGTGATGACTAGTCTTGCAATTCTGGAAATGTATATCAGACGGACGATGCTCCGGCCGACGCCAAATCGAGAGAAGATCAAGGTGCCGTATGGACTTCCCTCAATATATAAATATATACAGCTACGCTCAAAGGGATGAGGGAAGAATTGTGTGTTTGTATGTTCCTTACAAAGCCAGAGCCTATATACCACATATCAGGCCTTTTGAGACAAGGGTGATTTCCCCCGTCTCATCATCCCCACGCTGCTAATCGGACTTCATACACGCCGCCCACTTTGCCTTTGTGCGTGGGTCGCTCGCCGAGATCACCTCATCCCAAAATGCGAGACCACGGTCAGAGATTACTATCGCGGTAGATCACCCAGAGACCACGCGGTCGGGCAGTGACCCATTGCCCTCATTATAGCCCACCTTGGTATGTGCTACCTAGGTGCCATCATCCGCTTCCACGCCTAGACTCTACAGCTCTTTATCGGAGGCCGGGCCCAGCCGCCTGCAGTCTCGCTGCCAGAGCTGGGTACTTCTCCTGGACCTGGATCTGCGTCCTAGTGGCCTCGGCGTAGGACAGCGCGTTGACGAGCTCTCCTTCCGTGCGTGCCAGGTCGGCAGCCCTCTCGAAGTACTTGAGAGCCTCCACCACCTTGCCTTGCTGGAGGAGCAGCTGGGCCATTGTGGCCACAGCAATGTCGCACTCGGGATCGACTAGAAGGGTGTTAATAAATGAGACACATTTCAAAGCCGCTTGGGTGTTCACTCACTGATCAGCGCCTTCTGGCACAACTTCTCGGCCTCGCCGAAGTCAGACTTCTCCTGGAAGATGGCCAGGGCCTTGTTGATAAGGGGCAGCACATTCATGCTGGTTGGCTTCTCTTGCTTCTCCATCTCAATGGCAGACTCGAACTTCTCGATAGCCTCCTGGTACTTGCCCTGGTCGAGAAGCAGCTCTCCGTAGTAGTTGTAGACATCGGGCACCTTCTCGAAGTTCTTCATGCACCGGCGGAAAGTTGCCATACTAGAAGCGATGGATCCCATCTTGTACTGAGTTACTCCGAGTTGGATGTGGGAGAAGATGAACTTGGGGTCGAGATCGATGGACTTCTGGTAGTCCTTCGCTGCTTCCGCAAACTCGCCCTTAATGAAGTGCAATTGCGCGCGGTGGTAGTAGATATCAGGGTCGTCGGAGTTCTGCTGCAAAGCCAGCTCAAAGTCCTGCTCTGCCTGCTCGGGGTCACCTGGAATCCCACGTTAGCCGCCTGTATCATTTTATACTTGGATGAGATGACTTACCCAACTCAAGCCGCATGCTGGCTCGCTTGATGTAACTTTGCGTCAGGCCCGCGTCCAGCTCAATGCTCTTGGTCAGATCCACCAGGGCCTGCTCATGCTTTCCGCGCAGACAAGTATATGTGCCCCGCATGTTGTAGGCGAAAGCCTCGTAAGGACCCAGGTCGTTCAACTCGATAGCCTTGTCGAAAGCGGCCGCTGCCTCCTCGTAACCCTCGCCCGTCTTGGTGTCCATCGCACGCAGGCCAAGTTGCAATTGGCCCTTGCCGGTATCAGCCGGAAACTCGACGGAGTCTTCCAGGCCCTCGGGCCTTTCCTTTGCTCGGAAGCTCTGGAGGTAGTTGCTAACGAAAGTTGGGCTTGGCAGCTTGCTGGGCTTGCTTGCCATGATCTCCTTGGCTTTAGACTCGGCGAACTTCTTAAGCAGTCTCTCGACAGCCTCGGCGCTCGACGCATTCTTGAATCCATCGATGATGCAGCTGGCTGTGTAGTCGAGCAGAGACTCAGAGTACTTCTCGAGCTTGTCGTAAGCATTCGCCCGTCGGTTCATCGCCTTCACATATTCGGGGTCCAGGTTGATGGCAGCGGTCGTGTCCTCGACGACCTTTTCCCAGTCGGCGAGAGCGTTGTAGCAGGCGGCACGGTTAGAGTAGTAAACTGCTTCAGGCTTGCAGAGAATAGCCTTGGAGTAGAGGTCGATTGCCTTGTTGAAGTCCTTGGAGCCATAAGCGTGGTTGCCAACCTCCTTCAGCTTGACAGCCCACTGTTTACGCTCATCTTGCGACATGGCTTCAAGGGTGGCTTCGGTGAGTTCTGGGATCTCTTCGGCGCTGTCGACACTGGCGGCCTCGGATGTTGATGGTGCCTCTTTGGGTTTAGCACTTCGCTCTGCCTCGGCTTTCTTCTCGGCCTCCTTGCGCTTCCTTCTCTCCTTCTTACTGAGTTTAGGCTGCGCACCTGCTGTCGACTTTGAAAATTCTGTTAGCATCAGAGTTCCTCTCTTGGCGAGGTTCTATAGGACTCCCAGTTGTGCGAGGAGATAGCGACGTACCGAGCCATCTTTCGTGTAGTAAAAGACTCCAGCACCGGCGACAACCACTACGGTGACACCAGCAATTGTGTAAACAACGGCCTTGTTCTCGGAAACCCAGTTCGATATCCGATCCCATACAGAAGAGTTTGCGGGGAGTTGAACAGGGACGCCCGTGGGGGGCGGAGGGAATGCCGCTTGTTGAGACATGATGTCGTCGTCCAAGTCGAATGCTTCGAGTCGTTAGAGGATCTGTAATGATTGTGCACAAATAAATTGATGCAAAAGCCAGATGGTCGAGGCGATTTGCAGATACCGAGGCTGGGCAATGCGAACTGAGCTCTGGATTGATGTTACTGTGAGTGCCTTCCCTCTTCTTTTGTCGGCTGCAGTTGATGGGACGCGAAAAAAATCGGTTGCGCGCAATTGGAGGTGCTGCCGCTGCGTCAGAATTCAGATTCGGACGTCGGCAAAGCGCAAGGACATACTCTGTAAGCAAGGATGAGTTGGAAGCTTCGACAGAAACGCACGGGCCACCCGGACAGCGTCATAAGCTGTCCGATGCACGGCTGCCTCGAGAAGCTTTGACCACAACCGCTCAACTGCTCCACCCGTCACTTTACAGATTTTGACTCACCACGGTCCGCGGATACCCAACTCGAATACAGCAACTCACGGTGCCATGATGAACAAGAATAACATCCTATAGTCTAGGTGGTATTCTTATAATCTACTCCCTTCCAAGTGGAAATACTGATTCCACTGGTAAATCATAATCGGCAAAGTCCAGTGCCTGCTCCTTCTGTATTGTACTGCAAGACTAGATTTAGCTCCTACGGATCCATCCGTACTGAAGCTATTTCCGTTACTTTCTCTTACTTGGCTTAAACCCCTCTTTCGTGTGCGTCTGAAAAGTTACAGACTTCGGAGATATCCCAGGCCGTATTCATCGGTTGCATTCTTTAGACAAGACTTCGACATGGCGGACACATTCCAGCTGTTTACTTCCCTTCGTTACGACCCGGCGATTCTCTCGGATGACAAGCCCGGTTATTGCGGATGGAACTCCAAACAGCCATCACCTTTCTACATGCTGGATTATCACAGGGATCGAATGCTGAGAGCAGCCACACATTGGAGATGGGGAAAGGCGATCGCGGCTATTGAGGGCCCCGAAGGTTTGGCCAGGCTAGAGACCTTCTTGACACAGAAGATCAAGCCACAGTCTGACGACAAGCCCATGAGACTGAAGGTTCTCCTATCTCAAGAAGGCGAACTAGGCCTTGAATTCGCACAAACCCCGCCAACAACTCTGGCCAACCTCTTCCCCCAGGAGCTTCCTGCCCCAGATTGCCATGGCTCTGCATCGGCAGAAACAGAAACACCTCCAGGCCAGCTCCGGCTCTCGCCTCCCTACGATATATACCTTGACGCCCCCCTCACACAACGCTCTGGGTACACGCACTACAAGACTACCAAGCGTGAAATGTATGATCAGGCCCGCCAGCGTGCCGGCCTCAGGCCTACCGATGCGACCAAGGAAGTGCTTATTGTCGACGAGGCCTCTGGCTCCATTATGGAGGGGAGCCTGACCACACCGTACTTTTGGAGAGGACAGCGATGGGTTTCGCCGCCAGTGTCTGAGAAGTTCAGCACCGAGGTAGGAAGCGGAGGCCAGGATGGCACCACGAGGCGTTGGGCTCTGGAAAGAGGCTTGGCTGTCGAGGAGGAAGTCAAGGCTCAGGATGTCGATGATGGGGAGGCTGTTTGGTTGAGCAATGGCGTTCGGGGATTTGTCTTTGGAAGGATACGAAAATGAGACCGCCAAGTTGGACGAGATGCCAATGTTGCAGGTTTGCGGAGGGAATCGCAGGTATGACATCCAGATGATGAACGATGCATTGCACACGCAGCGATTTAGGTCAACTGAGAAGAACATAAGACATTGCCTTGAAGCATGGGATATATTCTCCCGTGAATGTTCTCACCATGCTCAATTCGTCGACCACGACGATGAGCTTGGAGTTGTTGTTTTTAAGTGCTTACGGGACTTCAGGGGGTACCTAGGTATAGTCAAATCAGATCAATCGGATCAATCAGCCGGTATGTGGCTTGATCTGGATTCTGCCAAAGAGGCTGAGACCCGCATATAGCAATTCAACGTCTGTGATCACTTCCGCAGAGATGTGCTACGTATGGCAACATATAATCAACAAATGCCTCAGGTGGATTCCACCTAGTCATGCGGTCAGGGGCCCCGGAAGTAATAATTAACAGAACGATCTATCAATTGGTCATGTGGTGTATCTTCGAGACGCCGCCAGGTCTCAGACATCAAGCCACCTGCTGTGCCCAAGACATTGTTCTGCAACCACCCGTTGACGGATGACGAGTCTGAAGGCACGAGGAGGATGATGATCGATCACTGCCTCTGATCAGAACAAATTTTGAAAACGGAGTCTCCCACTGAGCTTTCAGGACTGGGTTGTTGCGAGAGGCGATGCTATTGAAAATGGGCGTGGGGGTTGCAGCGGTGACGCAAGATCAGCCCAGACTGCGACATTACATTGGGCTTGGTTTCCTGGAACAACTCTCGTGAAGAGACAACCATCACTGATTTCTGGGGGTTTCCCCCGGTATCCCTGCTGTTTCGTTATATCACCCAGAACAACTGAGGTTGTGTGAAAGGTGAGCTCGCAGTTTCTCGTCTATTTTCCGAGTACATCAGAAGCGGAGTGGATAGGTCATTCTGGTCGTTCCATTCGCAAATCATGAACTTTGAGCTTGGTTCGGGTTGACCCGACCGGCCCCAAGTGCCGAGTGGATGAATCTTGATAAGGGCGCGGGTCTGGAGGGGTTCGGTTGACAGCTCGAGACTCGCACATGCCCCTCTTCCTAGCACATCCCGCGCATCGATCCCGTTCCGTCCTCATAGCTGGGAGTCGTTTGGCCAAGTTTTGGATGAAGCGTTGCGGCTGTTACTGCCACCCGCTCATCAATTGTGTCAAGATTCCATGTACAAGATTGATTGCACCTCTTTACTATCGCCAACAAGCAACCCACGACACAGAATGACCAGCCGTGGAACCACTGACGCCATGCGGAGCAAACCCCCCACGAGGCAAGCGCCTGCTACTATGGTTTGATGTCTCAAAGCATGTCCACCAGGGCACCTTTAATGGTGTGGAAGCTCTCGCCAGCCAGCCCCAATGGCCAGTCATCTTGGCCATCTGGACAGGCCAGGCCAGGCCAGTGTGAGATGGTGATGTTGGTCCAACGCGGGTCAAAAACAAGCTTTGAAAACTTCGCCTATCGCCACCCAAACGAGCATTGGTGTGCCAGTGTGCTTTAATTTCGAGCAGGCGTCCACAGCTACCTAGTGTAGCAGTTGTAGTTATTAATATCGATCGTGGGGTATAACAGCGACACGAAGAGGAGCCACCCGCGCATACATAGAGCTAAAAACAGGATGAATAGAATGCAGGAACCGTGTGGCCAAGAAGGTCAAGATCTCTGGTGGCATTAACTGAGGGTCGAGACACCTTCCTCTTCAGGGCGCGTCTCCAAGAATAGACACGAAGCAGATTGCGAGTTGTTTGTTCATGTGTAATCTGGTAATATGGCATATTGCTGAGAAGCTGGCAGTTTCCTGGCCAGGCTGGCACATAACGTGATCTTTCATCGCCTTGCCCCCCTGGCATTGTATGGATACTATACCTACATAGACATGTATGTACTGCATCAGAATTCCATACATACCTATAGGTACCCAGTAATAGTATCCACTCAAGCTGTTCGAGCCAGGATCACAATTGCCGGGAGGCCTGCCTCCTTTCACCCGTTTCGACCAAGCATCCCCATTCGCCCTCTCTTATCTCAATCCTACTTTACGTCCCATCCCGCCCCAGAAGCATGGAAATAGGTACGATGCATGACGCCAGTTCCATACAGCTGAGACCTTCCGAGAGTACCTATTGGGGAGTGACGCAAGCTGTCGTCAATTAACAGTGTCTTAGCTGTCATGGTTGACAACCCCGTGTTTCTATTCGCCTCAATATAACGACAACTCTCACAGCCCTCTACCAGAGACACGAGGCCTATTGCTACCCACAGCTGATCAAACGGGTACAGCTTCAACAAGCGTATCTGCTTGGGTGATGCCCTGGTTTGTTCCACTTCTAAATACAGTACGAATGTGACCTATCTACACGCATCCAATGACCAATGACACTTTCACTGTACCGTACAGCATACCCAGATATGGCCTATCAGACTGATCCTGCCCGTGTTTTACCCCCAACCAAGCTGGCCAAGCCAGTTGATGAACAAGTTCACTCTCAAACATTGCAGGCACAGCCTCCCGAGGTCTATAGAGGGAGGGTGTGACATGTATCTCCCTCCTTTCCAGGACGGGCACACCTGTACCACATAGACACATACAGTACCTGGGTAGGTACGCATCACCAGGTCAAGACCCTGGGAATCATGACCAAACATCAGCATCGAGATCCATCATCGCCCTTCTCAGGTACTGGGGGTAGTAGCAGGTGATTGGTACTTTCCTTGTTGAACTATCCACCACTAGGCAGGTACCTCCTTACGAGTGAGTGGGTTGAGATGGAAGGTGCATATGCTCCCATCTCACGGCATGGACGAGGCAGTGGCATATAAGAGCAGCTTCCCTCTCCGTCACTCCCTTTTACTGCCTCCCATCTTCTTGACCCAAGCATCTCTCCCTTACCACCAAAACACTTCTCCTCTATCTCACAATACCAAACCCTATCATCAAGACATCTTCCCTCTTTCTACTCCCTAAAAACTACAACAAATACCATCACTCAACAGTCATTGTGGCTACCAAATCAGCTATCATGGAAGCCATCTTCGCGACCCAAGCCGAGCTCAAGAACAAGCTCGGCCTCCGCAAGGTCTTGGCTGTTCCCAACCAGAACTACAAGGCTCACGGTACCAAGTCCTACGTCTACCTACTCAACAAGTTTGGCTTCCAGCCCACCAAGCCTGGTCCCTACCGTCATGCCACCGCCATCCACCAGCGCGGTTTGGCTCAATCCAATGTTGCCAAGGGAGGACGCATCCGCCACGAACACAAGCTCGTCAAGGCAAAGGGCGACGAGACTGGTGAAGTCACCGCTGAGGACCAGCAGAACGACTCCGAGTACCTCTGTGAGGTTGAGATCGGCACTCCTGCCCAGAAGCTCCTTCTGGACTTTGACACTGGATCATCTGACCTCTGGGTGAGTAACTCGGTCGAAACAAGTCCGTCTAACCCCAGCTAACGTGAGCAGGTCTTCTCTACTGAGCTTCGTTCCCGCTCACAGAAGGGTCACAACATTTTTGACCCCTCCAAGTCGTCCACTTGGAAGGAGGCGACTGGCGAGACATGGAAGATCTCCTATGGCGATGGCAGCTCCGCTTCCGGTGACGTCGGCACTGACACAGTCAACATCGGCGGCGTCTCGATCGAGAACCAGGCTGTTGAGTTGGCAAAGACTGCTGCTGAACAGTTCATCTCCGGCTCTGGCGATGGCCTGCTCGGTCTTGCCTTCCCCTCTATCAACACAGTCACAAAGAGAAACAAGGCCGCCCCTCAGAACACTCCGGTCGCGAACATGATCGCCCAGGGCGACATTCCCAAGGAGGCCCAGCTCTTCACGTCCGCTTTCTACAGCTCTCGTGACCAGAAGGCCAATTCGTTCTACACTTTCGGCTACATTGATCAGGATCTGGTCGGCGACAATGAGATCACGTATGTGGACATCGACAACTCCGAGGGCTTCTGGATGTTCCCTTCCACTTCCGCGACGGTCGCTGGCAAGACAATCACCCTATCCAACAACACTGCGATCGCTGATACCGGCACGACTCTCGCTCTCGTGTCTGACGAGGTTGTCGAGGCTCTGTACAGTGCTATTCCTGGAGCCAAGTACGATGAGGAACAACAGGGTTACCTCTTCCCTACGTCGGTGACGGCCGACCAGCTCCCCGACTTCACTGTTGCCGTGGGCGACAAGCAGTTCACTATCCAGAAGGAGGATCTTGCTTTCGCAGTTGCTTCTGAGGGATACTGGTACGGTGGCGTCCAGTCCCGTGGCGACAACCCCTTCGACATCCTGGGAGACACTTTCCTGAAGAGCGTTTATGCCATCTGGGACCAGGGCAATACTCGCCTTGGTTTCGTTCCCAAGATCGAGTCCACTCAGAACCTGGAGCCTCCCAGCAGCACCTCGTAGATGGGTCTGGGAGTGGCGCTTAGGTAGAAATCGCCAAGGAGGTCCATACACTGAAGAGTTTGGCGACAGTTATGGTTGGCGTGGGAATGGCGATGGCCACGTGATTTTGTGTCGTGCCTATATGGCACTCGCGAAACGTTGCTTTGAGCATACTAGTTAGCTTTTCAATGACAGTTTCACAAGAGTTTCCACTGCACTCCGTACATGCATCCGGCCCGTCATTCAAATCATACGTAGGTGCTGAGTGAGCCCTGCAATGCAACATTTGTGCCAAGCCGTGTTTTCGTATCGTATCAAAGCAATAAGAACCATCCACTTAGAAGTTATCCTTTGTTTCCCGACTTCAACAGTGAGTTGAAGTTTCCTGTCGTCATATTCTGCACGACATACAGATAACCAAGGCAGCATGTTATGGTGATTGGTTGGTCAGTACAAGCGATATGTACCTAGGTAGGCAATACCGACTGCTTTCTCCTTGACCGTGGGGGCATGTGCGGAGGGCCGTCTTACTGGCCCGGCATCGGCATCGGCATCTGCACTGGCATTGGCTGACACATATATTCAACCATACGATCGAGGCGACTTCAACCCTGGACCGTACTGGATATGGATATGTCTGCCCTTGTCCTGGCTGTCATGTGTGTTTCTCGGGGTTGCGTTGCACAACGCCAGCCTGGCAGGGAGCCAGGGAAGGCTGGAAGGCTGACTGACCACCTGAAGATGTTTTGTGAAATGGGCCGGGTATAGGGTCCGGAGTCGGGGTGTGGACGATAGATACCATGTGAAGATGGTCGTCCCCTATGCCTACCTAGGTTCCTAGGTACCTAGGTAGGTACCTCTGAGGGTACATACACAGTATACAGAGTCTACGAAGAGTACCTGGCTTCTTGGATAATTCCCAGATCCGGCACTGGCAGGAGTTTATATTAGAGAGAGTGTATATATATATATATGCTATTGTACACCCTCATGACAGCGGACTTGATGTAGCCATAACAGGGCCTTGTACAAAATCGTGCGGTGTATACCATGTGTATTGTTGGGTACCTAGGTATACCTAGGTACCTAGGTAGTCTCTTGGGACCACGGAAGAGTATGCCAAGCTGGATGAAACTTGGGGTACTATAGTAGCTTCTCATCACCAAAGACTGGTCTCTGCGCGATGTCCCACGAATATAGACCAAAGGTCCGTAGTTAAGTACCCATTTGCAGTCCGCTGTCTCTCCTTCTTTTCTTCTGTGCTTTAAGGACAAAGTCTTTCAAAGTATAGGCCTTGTCTTCTCTTTTCCAGGTGTTGAACAGTATATTGTCGCATTTCTTATGAGACCGACAAGTCTGTATCGTATTCCAAGATCAAAGAGACTTCTCGGCTGACTCGCTTGACGGAAGCGACAACTGGCAAAGCTGCTTTGTCCGCCAACGATTGGCGAGGCTTCCAAAGCTCTCTTGTTCCCGCAGCAGCAGAAGAAACATCGAAGTCTCTTGAAGTGATGCCGGGCTCTTTCCCATCCTACCATTTGCCTTGACAACGACCAGGCTGGGCTGTGTGCTGTGTGCTGTTCCTCTGAAATCAGGCGAGCGATGCGGGCTACAACCCTGGAATCTCCAAGGTTGCTACAGTACATCTGTAGTGGAGCTCGCTCTGATGAATGACTGCAGGTGACCACTCACAGTGAGGCATTTGTGAGTTTCACAGGCACCACTGTCCCCATGGAAGCACTGGCCACCCGGTTAATCAGTGATAGACTGGCCTGGAACCTTCGCTCCAAGGCACCCTGGGCTCCTATCCTGACGGGAGGCGCCCAGTGCTCGGTGCTTTGGTGCTCAGTGCACCTCACCCGGACAGTTCCAATGCGGGCGAGGGGGAAAAATACAACACAACACACACACACACTCGGGTGGAAAGCTGGGGACCCATTCCGACCACACCCAAGACCTGGGCAGCTCTCCGTCATCAGTTTCCCAACAACAGAAACATCACCCTCCCGTCCATCACCACAACACCGCCGCCTCCGTCGAAAGCCGGTGTCCTGGGTCGGTGATTTTTCGAGATCTCTTGGGCCTAGCAGCTGTTTCTGCATCTGCATCTGCCAGTCTCGCCATATAAGTTTCAAAGCGTTAACTCGTCTTTGACTCTTATTCCTCCCCCACCCTCCTCAACGACAAAACCCTCTTCTTTTCCCCTTCTCTGCTTGAGCTTCCTGTCCCGTTGTCACTGCCACTGAGGGACTGTCCAACGTGGAGCCGGTGTGCCTCAAACAGCACGACATCAACAGCAACAGCAGCAACAAAACAGCAGCAGCAGCATCAGCCAAAGCCAGCCAACACCAGCCACTTCGCTTAGGTTATGGTGGTCTGGTAAATATCATCGTCTTTTACTAATTGCCTTTGTGCCGTCCGTTCCTACAAGAAGAGCTTGTCCCTGTTCCAGCAATCTTTACAAACCTACGCTTTCTTGCATTGCCGCAGCGCGGTTCCTTGGATCTCACCAACCTATCCGTCCTAGCCTTGCCTCGCCGGTTTGGCAATCAAGCATCCCGAGGAGCGTCACATCGACCCCCGATACCGTATGTCGACCTTCGACACAACCTAAAAGCGCTGCAAACACAGCCCGCGCTGCTGTCCAGATCGCCACATCTGGACCTCACGAACCCCCGATCCCACAAACGACATGGCTGCCAATCCCAAACGCAACAGCAGGAGGGCGCTCGGCCATCGGCGCCGCGTCGAGGATGAAGGCGAAGACGAGGGTGGCACCGAGACACTCGATGTACTCGACGACGACTCCATTACCGAAGGTTCTGTCATCAGCGACGAGAACAACCATGCAGATGACAGCGACACTAGCAATGTCGACGAGGCCTTGCCTACATCCCCCGTTCTGAAGAAAGCCTCGGGCCGTGCGACTGGGAAGGCCGGTCATCGCCGTGGTCCTCCTGCCGCCGGAGCTCCTGACTCTAACGGCCAGGCTGCTGAGGCCTTGGCGGAAACCGGAGCACGCCTGGAAGAATTGAGCATCTCGGGATCGCCCAAACCTGCATCCGAAAACGAAGCAGCTGCGCCGTCCTCTAAACCAGGCGGTCCAGTCGTTGTGAGCTCTACATCAGTACAGTCTCAGGAACCCCCCTTCGAACGAAGGCGGCGTGAACACGAAGAGTACCGCAAGAAGAGGGACGAGGACCCTGCATTTGTGCCAAATCGAGGGGCGTTCTTCATGCACGACCATCGTCATGCGGGTCCGGCTGCTAACGGCTTTCGTCCGTTTGGCAGAGGAGCTTTGAGAGGAGGTCGAGGAAGGGGTCGTGGTTTTGTAGGCCCCTTCGCGCCAGTTCAGTAAGGATTTCCTTCCGTCTCTCCGTTACTATCATTACCGGCACTAACGATGTAATCAGGACCTTCCAAGCACCCTTCGACCCGACGACGAGCGGCCCCTGGGCTCATGATATGCACGAGGTCGTTGCTGATCCCGCACCGATGCGACAACCTAGACAACCTGCCCACCAGCCTGTTGAAGGTCTTCCCAACGGAGATGGTCATATTCCCACCTGTCCTGCAAGTGCGACTCCGATCAACAGAACTCTGTCGACTGAGAAGACGCTGGGCAATGTGGAAATTCGTGTCTTCTTCCCCGGGCTTAAGGAACCTAGGTCCTTCTCTGGTATCCCTATCAAGCGGTACACGAAGCTACCCGACCACAGGCCGCCGCTGAGACGAGACAAACCGGTTCGAATTTCCTTGCCGGAAAACCCGCCTCGATACATTTTCCCTGCTGTCGATCGATCCTTCATCTTTATTCCCCGAGCTATGCGGCCCAACCAGCAGCGCATACGCGGCAAGCCTCGGCCGGGTCTGGGGTCTGTTGGCGGATTCTCACGTCGAACTAGTGTCTACGGTGGAAGTTACTACAATGGGAGCATTTATACGCCTAGTGTCGATATGAGTCGACGCTCATCCATAGCTCCGGCGGACTTTATCTCACCGACTGGCTCCGCCATGTCGCGCCCCATTGTCCGACTTCCTCCTATGGTCAGGCCGGATATGCCAATGCCCATGCCTACTGCCATGGCAGCGCCAATTCCTCATATGTCGGCTGCAGACATGGCCGGCGCACCGCCACTACCGACCGGCGAGCCTTCGATCAATGACCTGCCACAACCGCATGCGCACCCTCTCCCTCAAAAGCCAACCTTCCAGGAAAATCGCCCTCACTCGATCCCTATGCACCAACCTCGGCCTCAGAAGGCTGTGTCGCTTGAGAATATAGAGTCACCAACAAGGCAGATCAATCCTCCGCAGCAATATCAGCAAGCTTTCCACCAGCAGGTGCCTCTTCAAGTTGCCAACAGCTTGTCACAGGACGCACATGCTCGCAACCCATCTTACCCATCCCAACACTCTACGGGAACGCCTCTCTCTCAGATTCCAGAGAGAGCCATCCATGCGGCACCCTTCCAGCCCTCGACTTATTCCCAGCCTCAACCTCAGCCTCAGCCTGGGTACTACAATCAGCCATATCAGGTAATGCCACCGCAGCAAGGCTACTACTACCCTCAGCCGTATGGTAACAACATAGCACCACCTGCCACGGCTCCATCGTTCTACCCAGGCACCCAGCCGCCTCCAGCCGTGAACTACAATCAGGGTGGTCAAAGCGAGGCCTCGCAGGCCAGTGCCCAAGGAGGTGGCCCGTCGACTTTGGTAGCCCAGGACGTAAACGGAACAGTCTATTTCTACGACGCGTCGCAGATACCCACATACCCTACTTACCCGCAATATGGAGCTCCAGGGTACGGGATGGGTATGTCGCCAGGGCCCGAGGGATACTACTATAACCAGTCGGCACCAGCAATGGTCCCATACCCAGGATAGAATCCAAATTACTATTTCGAAGGCACTGGCGAAGGCACTGGTGAATGACGAATTCGCTGTGCACTGATATCACCTGCTTTGTTGAAGCTTCCCTTTCTAAGCGACGACTTTCGAAGCGATATTCAACCGGATCTGAACAGGCCAGCTTAAGCCCTGGAGGATGGAGAAATGGCATTAGCAGACCAATGGGCCAGATACCGTGATCGCATGGGCTTCTGTGAGGAAGCAGGGGACAGGCGCAGATTTAACAGCTCTTTCTGCAGCCTACTGCGTTGATTATTCATGCAGAGTCCGAAAATGCTGAGATATTATAAGTCTAAGGAAGAGACTCTTTGTCCTATTGCTGAGGTCTTCTGCCGAATCATACTCAGGGGAGACGCGAGAAGTGTTGAGGGAAAGGGGCGTGTTTGGTTGGCGAGTGGATGTCACCACATTACTCACTATGAGGAGAGAGTTATCTTCACTTCGAAGAATCCTACGTTACCTAGTAGTGTTTTCTCTCTCTCTTTCTTTCCCGCGTTACCCTCTTATTCACCTTGCTTGCTTGCTTGGCGTTGATTGAGGGCTTTGTTCTTGACGCACAAAAAAAAAGGAGGGGGATGGAAGTCTTTGGAAGCGGCGTTCAGGTGTCCTGTTCCTGTTGATATAGCATTTTGGCTCTTTTGTTCTTGTTATGCCCCTCATGTATTGTCAGCGTGGCTACCTTGGATCGCTTTGCTCTTCATTTGTAGCTCAGCTTGGCTGGTATGTGGATAGGCTGGTGGTGACGCTACGCTTTCAATAATCGATCCTCCTAAAAGATCACGACACTCCTTTGCTCTGAAGCGACTTGGGCCCTATTCCCTTCTACCCTGTCCATCTTGTGTTCCTTGGCAAGGAAAATTTCCGGCATTTGCTTTCTTCTTTCCTTTGCTTATTTCTGTCTTCTTGTCTTCTTCTGGTCTGGCAAGGGTGGGAAAGATAGCAGAGGTAAGGGCGGAAGAGGTGTAGTTTAGGTCTTGGTTTGGTCATTGCTTCATCGTATTGAGATAGAGTTTGGCCACCTAGAGGGGCTTGCACATTAATGTCGCTTTGCACTGTCTGTTCTCGGCGACAGATAAGGCTGAGAGAACTGTTCAGGTAGTTGTATGGAATATCGCTGTTTGCAAAAAAAAAAAAAAAAAAAAAAAAAAGGGTTCACTATACGTCCCAATGTGGCCTTGGTGAGCTTGATCTATGCTGGATGCTTAAGATTCCGAGTCACGTCTTGGATGCCCAGCCGGCACTGGCGGTAGTGATGCCGTGGCTGTTCCCCACCAGCAACTCCGCGTCTTTGAGTATCAAGGAGATGGCGTTGGTCTTCAAAGTCACATAACTCCCCTGCAGAATACGTAGCTGTGTTCAAAGCCATCAGCGATTACTGAAAGAAGGGGTCATTGAGTTTGAGCCAGATTTCAATTTCAAAAGTAATCAGGACACGTCGTAAGTGTTATTGCACAGGGAGGGTTGAGAGGACAACACTCAGCCTCCAAGATGGCGTCGATCAAGCGTCGTCTATCTCGCAGGCTTATCAAACAACCACACCTGACAGCGGATCCGTGAAGTCCATAAACATAAAACCTTCAACATCTAGATTAACTTGCAAGGGAATTTGGTCCTGGCAATCATGAACACTCCTCGATCAGTATCCCTGATTCCTCGAGGTCTGACTCCGCAATCCCAGAAAGCTCAACCTTCTCAACCACCCACGCCTCGACTGTCGGAAAATGGCGGCATAGCCGTCTTCTCGGGTGGCACGGCTGCCAATTTCCTCGTCGACGTGTTTGACAAGGTCGCTTCTAGGAGGAAATGTCCCCTCCGCTACATCATACCTATCAGCGACAATGGTGGCAGCTCGTCCGAGCTGATACGGGTGTTTGGAGGCCCCAGTAAGTCGGCCCTGTCGGATCCAACCATGTTGCTAGGTGGACGAAAGGTTACTGACCCTGTGACATAGGTGTCGGAGACATTCGAAGTGAGTGATTGCCGGGCCTCTGAAGAATCGGCCTTGAGGTCTTCATGCAAGGGATAACAGGTACTGATGTGGGTCCACTTGGCACAGGTCGTCTTGTCCGTCTAATCCCCAACCACAACGGCGATGAGGAGAGGACGGCAATCAAGACGCTCTTCGAGTATAGACTGTCTACGGATCCGATGGAGGCACGCGCGGAATGGCTTGACATCGTTGAGGCGCGCCACGTCTTGTGGGCCTTCATCTCCAGCCAGAAGAGGGAGCTGATCCGCTCCGTCTTCAACACCCTGAACCTCGAGATTGTAAAGCGGAACAGGCCAACAAGCGTCTTCAACTTCGCAGAGGCGAGTGTTGGCAATCTGTTCCTGACAGGGTGAGTCGAGTCCAGCCTAGCCCAAGCTGCAGCAACCACGTTACATATCAGATCCAGGTGCACGCAGCGGAAGCTGATGCCTATCTAACACAGAGCGCGCCTCTTCTCCGGCTCCTTCGAGTCGGCGATCTACCTCCTCTCACTGATCTGCGCGATCCCGGAGTCCACGGCCGTCCTGCCGGCCATCAACTCCAACTTCACGCACCACATCTCCGCCGGGCTAGTCGACGGGTCCGTCCTGGCGGGGCAGGTCGCCATCTCGCACCCGTCGGGCCCCACGGCGGTCCCGGACGACACGTCCCGCCCGGCGGCGGGGGCGGGGGCGGGGGCGGACCCGGCGGACGGGGTCGAGGACGCGAACCTGCCGGGGTCGCTGCCCGTGCTGCGGGGCCACCACGCCTTCTCCAAGGACGACGACGACGAGGACCTCCCGTGCCGGATCGACCGCGTGTGGTACATCAACCCGTACGGGCACGAGATCCGGCCGGCCGCGAACCCGAAGGTGCTGTCGGCGCTGGGGGCCAGCGACACGGTGGTGTACAGCGTCGGGAGCCTGTACACGAGCATCGTCCCGTCGGTGATCGCGAGGGGGGTCGGGGCGGCGGTGGCGGGCGGGGCGGCGAGGCACAAGGTGCTGATACTGAACAGCAGGAACGACAGGGAGACGGGCCCGGCGACGGGGCCGATGGCGGCGGTGGACTTTGTGAGGGCCGTCGCGAAGGCGGCCAAGGAGAGCCAGACGGACTTCGGGGAGGTGTGCGAGGGGGAGGTGAGGAGCTATGTCACCCACCTGGTCTACCTCGAGGGTGCCGAGGAGGGCGCGCTGGGGATGCCCAGGGTCGATGTCGAGGAGCTGGGCGTGCTGGGGATCAAGTGTGTCAGGGTGAAGGGCAGGGTGGAGGGCGAGGGTAAGAGGAGGAGCGTGAGGTATGAGGAGACGGGGCTGGTTGAGGCGCTGGAGGGGATTATGGGGTGAGTGTTGGAGGTCCTCCATCAAGAAGAGATCTCGAACTCTGATTGTATACTTCTGATTGTGTATTTCCAATTGTGTCGGACATGTCGTTGTACCAGTATACAAGTACCTTCATACATGTCATGAGAAGTATGTTGATGGCGATATGCAACGCAAACCTTATGTTTGAGCATACACGGTGCCAAGGCTGTGCTGGTCAAGTAGATACATGTCGGGGGAGCACACAGACATGTAGATGGTAGCAAGCGGTGTGACTTGGATGCCTAAAGGGCCAATCCCGGGTCCCTGCCTAGCAGCCGGATCGAACCACGATGTATGTTATAATAACAAGGCCGTGCCTGTTTACCGAGAGCGGTGAAAGTCTCTGGAGCATATGTATGCACAGGTGGTGTATGCACAGGTGTTTGCAAACAGTTTGTTGATTGATCAGCCCAGCAGGCGTCCCGTTCCAGAAGCCTGGCTGTGGCTGACAGTAGGTGCTGATTCACGGAGGCCTGGGAGGCCCTCGCATGATATATACGACTTTGTTTTTGGTAAAGTACCTAAAGGCAGGGTCCTCCGGGTACTGGTCAGTGTTCTAAGGAGAGCGGTGAAGCTTGTTCAAGCAAGCATACTGCATCGTACGCCCGTCCGCACGTAGCCGAGACGTGTTCATCATGGGCCCCGAAGCAAGGCATCGTAGATCCTGACTTATATGACAGGGAGGGAGTGGAATTTGCCGCACTTGTAGATGTGTTGGGGGCGTAAGTTGCACTTTATTATTTGAATATTGACGAGGGAGGTGGGGGGGCTCAAGCCAAGGGGTTCGAGCCAAGAAGATGGACAACGTCTGAGCTTACTTAGTGTTGATTGTACGAGTTCACGGCCGCTGATGTGTGTAAATCCGTGTGTGTGTGTATGTGTGTGCGTCAACTGGACGTGGATAAGGAAGACGGTGAGAGGGAAGGGGTACTATGCTAAAGTAAACAAAACATAGACTGATGAGCTGTCCAACAAACGGTGCGCTTTAGTTGACTGTCAACCACTATGTATGAAGAATAGAATAAAAAAGAGCAGTACAATTTGGAGTGTTGGCGGGCCAAGGCTACGTCGTTCGATACATATGTAGTGAGGTTGACAATGTGAAACTTCTACGAACAACCGAGGGTCGCTGATGATCGGTGGATGAAACAGGTGGTAAGCAAGAAAAGGCGGGTAAGCAAGGTAAGGGCAAGGGAGTAAGGCTACAAGTAGAAATCAATGTCTACGAGGGCATCGAGGGATCAGAATGGGAGGAAGTGCAGGAAGCGGCACTGCAATGGCCTCCTCCTCATGTTTTGTTCCTTACCCAGGTTTATTTTTACTCTCTTGGATACGGTACGGTAGGTTGAGGGTTGAAGAGGAGTTCAACGGGCATTCTTTTTGGTTTAGACCAAACCGATGTGCATGGAATGAGAAGGGCAGAAAGGCGAACTAAGATTGTCGTCGTCGTAAGCACTTGAGTTATGGGATATTCCGTCTCCAACTTCTGAGCCGCATACCTACTTGAGTACCTACTACTTGAGGTTAGGTGGGTATATGTGTAAGTGGTATACCGTGTATGTGTAGGATGGAATGAATGAATCAATGAATGATGTACATACATACATATATACATACATACTACATACATAGAGACCGGGCGAATGAACAAGTCGATGGCGTTATTGCTAATCATGATGAGGAGTAGAGAGAAGGCAGACAGGCGGTCTACGTGGGCATTGATTGCATCGGCATCGGCATCGGTGTTGTAGGCCTCCTGGACCTCCAGCACACACACACACTTCCCTCCCGTTCTCCCCAGCATGATGAGTGGATGATGGTTGCCTTGACTCTCTAACAGTAACAGTGCTGTGGTAAAGTCCTGGTCTACTGTGTACTGTGTAAAGTCCCTCGCTGTTAGTGACGGAGCATGGCCGCGTGACAGCCCTGGCCAGTAACACCCGCCTCGGCTGCATCTTTGGCCATCCAACTTGGTCCTGTTTCCTTAACGCCACCACTGGTTGTATACCTCCAAGCTGTTAGACCTTTCTCTCCTGCTGCTCCTCTGTTGTTCCTGTTGCTCTATCAGAAGCTTGCCCCTTTCGCGGCCTCCAGGCTCGAACCATGACTTGTGTATCTGTAAGTGTGATTGCGAGTTCTCACATCTGCCTAGGGGTACCAGTACCTGGGTAGGTGTACCTAGGTACCTATAAAGGTACTGAATAAGGTACCTAGGTTATCATTTCATCTGTGCCACTTAAGCAAGAAGCCGAGTGTCCCGGATTCACACTTTCAGCACCCGTGAACCGACCTGCACGTTCTTCTCCTCCTGGGGGGGGGGGGGTGGTCATTTAAGCTGGGGCTGGTTGCAGCGTCATCATCAGATATACACCTCCATATCGAGATCCGACCCGAGGTAATCCGTAAATTACCTAGGTACCTGGGTAGTCAGACAGTCTACAACACAGCAGATACGTACAGCACATCAACACAGCAGCAGCACAGCAGCACTTTGACCCGCGAGGAGGGGAGGAGTGCATGCGTCAGCGCTGCCTGCTACCATTCTGCCAGTCTGCCTTCCCACCCTCCAGGGCTCCTAACTGCTACCCCTGCTGCCCTGATACCCCTGCTACCCCTGCTTTCTACCTCGCTTACCCACCTACACAGGTACCCTAGCAGCCTAGGTAGGTACCCTGGTACCTACACTACCTAGGTACTCTACCATCCATGGATAGTAATAAACCCCAGCTTTACGGGGTGTGTACAAGGGTACCTCCGCACCGGCACTAACACGCAAGCCGTCCACTGACACCGTCACTTCCGACTGCCAATCAACCCGCCAATCAACCCGTAGACCACTCACCAATCAATGAAACTGCCATCCCGCAGCCTGAAGGGTTCCAGCTTGTGTCAGGTCAGGTGCGCTGGTGAGGAGCCAGGACAGCCTGTACTACTGCCCGCCGCCGCCGCCGCCGCTCTTCTGCTGCTTCTGTCTATGCTACTGCTTCTGCTGCTGCTGCTGCTGCTTCTGCTACTTCCGCTCACTGATGGGATGCTTACTTACCTAGGTACATCTGTACAGCTATATCATTTTACCTTGACTTGAGCGAAACTCCTTCTTCCTCCTCTCTTCTCTTCCCCTCTTTCTCTTTCATCAACCCACGACACTCGCTGTCATCGGTGACAGTAATTCATCAAAAGTCAAGTCAAGTCAACCATTTCCCTTGACACGCTCGGGATTGCCTTCCAAGGCTGTGCCTCCTACGATCTCGGCATCATACAATACTATCAATCTTTCTCCTACGGACCTCACCGTGACTCTCGACGAATTCGAACCCGAAACACCAGCTGAAAGCTACCTACCTATCTGTGCGTTTGACTTTCCTTGTTTCGTTCTGTTTTTCCTTCCTATCTTACACCTACCCAGCTGCATCCTCTCTTCCTTGCTTGTCCGTTCATCATTTATGCTCAGCCCGGTAGAGGTCACTCGTTGATTGCTTTACCGACCTGACTTACTCGCGTGCCTGTGGTGTCGGGTTGCTTGAATCGTTATAATCAATTCATTCGAAATATTATCATCTTCATCCGCTGACCATACTTCCAATTGAACACAGACCGTCTTTCAGCATGGCCTCCTCTGCGCCAGCTACTCCTGACACCCTCGTCACCTTGAAGGTCAATTTCCAGGGGAGCACTCGCCGATTCAAGCTGCCCCTTCGTGACCTCGGTGCTAGCTCGCTGGAAGATAAGGTACGTCATGTTATCTCTCCTATCGCCAATACTTATCTATCTTGCATTGTCTATACCGCCTCATTATGCCCATTTACGGTGAATGATGTGCATGAACTTGTTAGACCATACCGCAACCGTTGGTTTGAACAAACGCGTTGCCGCCATCTCGCTTCAGACAAACGTGATCTGTGCTGACGGTATCCCATCAGATCCGCGCAAGCCTTTGCATCTCTCCTGAAGCCTACGCTACCTTTGAGCGTTACTCCGATTCTGCCTCTTCCTACGTTGTCCTCGACCCTAGCAACATTTCAGTCTGGAAGCAGCTCTACCGTGCTGCCAAGGCGAAGCAAAAGCTCAAGCTCCGAGTCACCCTCAGCGACTCCGACGAAGAGGACAAGAGGCCAAAGCCCGTCACGGTTGAGGACGAGCCCGAACCCGAGCCCGAGCCTGAGCCTGAGAACCACGACTTCGCTCAGAGCAAACCCGAATCTCCTTTGATTACCACAGCCTCGTCCGAGGCTGCCGCCACCGCGACGGGGGTACCGGAGCCAACTGCCCCGGTGTGCTCCTTGCCCAACATCATGTCGAGTCTGGACAGGTTCAAGGCTCTTGACCAGCGCTTGGAGAAGGCCATGAGTCAATTGCAGCTAGGCATGGAGAAGTTCGAGCAAGCTTCCACCGACACTGAGGCTCAGTCACAGAGCATCCAGCCATCCGAGCCAACGACATCGGTCTACATTTCCCCAAAGTCCAACTTTGCGGTGTGCTGCAACCATTGCGACCGTACCATTCCTGACTCCCACTATCACTGCTCTACTTGTGACGGTGGAGACTTTGACCTCTGCTCTGACTGCGTCGATCAAGGTCGCACCTGCTACAGTGCTGACCACTGGCTGATCAAGAGATTCGTCAGAGGTGATTCCATCCTGGTCAGCACCACGGAGAAGATCGCTCCCAAGCCGAAGCCCCAGGAGGCTGAGCCCGCCCAGCAGCCCAAATTCATGGTCAGCGAGCCACCCTCGGTGCGGTTCAACCACTTCTCGACCCGAACCTGCAACTGCTGCGTGCAGGAACTGCCTGACAAGGAGTTCTTGCATTGCACCTCGTGCGATGACTTTGACCTATGCAAGGTCTGCTTTGGTGGTGATGCACATGGTCACCACCCCAGGCACGGTTTCACCCCTGCTGTTGAAGGCACCCCCATGCCTTCCGAGATCTCCAAGCGTCTTGCCCCTGGCCGCAACCAGCGACACCATGCCATTTGTGACGGCTGTGAGAAGTTCATTTTCGGTGTTCGCCACAAGTGCCTTGACTGCCCTGATTGGGACTACTGTTCGGACTGCGTGGCGAATGCTGGCTTCATCCACCCCAACCACCGCTTCGTCCCCATCTACGAGCAGATGGCAGACGCCCGCGTGCGGACCGTTAGCCGTCCCACTCACTACGGGATCCGCTGTGATGGCCCGCTTTGCAATGGCACCCTCAAGGCTTATATCGCCGGTGAGCGCTACAAGTGCACCGTTTGTCATGACACGGACTTCTGTGCCGGTTGCGAGGCGAGTCCGGCAAATACGCATAACAAGACTCATCCTCTCATCAAGTTCAAGACTCCTGTGAGGCGTGTCGAGGTCACGACCAAGGGTGAGGACGAGAATGGGCAGAAGATGCCTGTCATGGGCGACCGCGTCTTGCGCAGCCGGAAGTCTACAAGTTCCCGAGCAACCGAGACCGCCTCGACAAACATTGCCCCCAGCTCTGTGCACACCGTTGTTGACGTGAAGCCTGTTGCTGAGGAAGCCAAGACCGAGCTCCCAAGGGACACTATCCCCGTGGCCCAGGCTCGGGATGAGCAGGCAGATGCTTACTACGCCCAGATAGAGAAAGCCAGTCACCAGGCCGTGGTGGAGGGTATCCGAATGCAACAAATGCAACCCGGCAACGTCGTAACGGAGCGCAACCTAGTCGCTCAACGCATCAAGGAGGCCGCTCGAAAGCTACAGGTAGAGAGCCAAAAGCCTGTCACTGACCGCCACCGCATCACCCAAAGCATGCTGATGCATGAGGCCATCAACCTTACGGAGGCTGCCCAAGAGAAAGAGCGCATAGTGGAGGCGCAGAAGTCCGCCGAGCGCGAGCGCAGCAAGCAGGACTTGGCTGATAAGCTTGTCGCTGTCTTCGAGCGTGACACCATCGTCGATGGCACCGTGCTGTCTCCCAACCAGGTCTTCGAGCAGACCTGGGTGCTCCGTAATGCAGGCGACATCCAATGGCCTGCTGGTTGCTCGGTCAAGTTCGTAGGCGGTGACTACATGGGCCACATTGATCCCAGCCACCCTGCTCGCCTCAACGACCTTGTTTCCGCGTCCGAGTCGACCGTCTGTTACGACTCTCTCGCCCCTGGTCAGGAGTTCGCCTTCACTGTCCTCCTCCGGACCCCAGCCCGCGAGGGCAGATTCATCTCCTACTGGCGTCTGACCACCGTCGACGGCCACAAGTTCGGCCACCGTCTGTGGTGTGACGTTAGCGTGCAAGCACCCAAGGCAGTGGAGGCACCCAAGGAGGAAGCCCCTGCCGCCGTTGAGAAGGAAGAGCAGGTCGAGCCCGTGCCGCAGACCAGCCAGATGATCTTCCCTAAGCTGGAGAAGGAGTCTCCCGAGGCCAGCAGTCACGAGGACATCAAGTCTGAGGCCGCTGAAGTGGTTGAGGAGGATATCGATGACTTTGAGGACTGCGCCGAGGATGAATCCTGGGCAGAAGAGTCCGATGATGCATTCCTGACAGACGAGGAGTACGAAATTCTTGATGCTTCTGATGAGGAGTATCTCGACGAGCAGCAGAAGAAGACGCCGAAGAATTGAAGGGCTCAGTACGGACCTCTAGGTTCGTGGTAATCTGGAGGGGCGAAAATCACCGTACGACAGCAAAGTGTAGGATGATGATGGTTTATGAGTCTGGCTGACGTTGGCCTGACAATGCTTCCTGTTTATTTGATGTTCTTCGGGTCTGTTCGGTTTCCTTTCTTCTTTCCTAGTTCCACGATTTTAAATGATTTTTCTCCCGCATCGGTGGCAGACCTTCTCTGCCTCCAACCTCGGCTCTCTAGTCACCAGCACCTCAACGGTACAATACTCAATAACAGAATGTCACTACAGTTCCATGCTTAAGTGGAGCGATGTGAATTCGGATTCATTATGAAATGACCTGTTGACCGTGATACAACCCTGTGCATAATTAAACCTAGCCCGAAACAAGCCCCGTGTGCTCAACCATCTAGTCCTGAAGAGCTACTTCGCCAAACATGGCGGAAAAGTATATTAACAAGTGCTTGACTAGTCCCCTTTCGACTCTCAATCAAACGTGGTCCTCTTGCCCTCAGACTTCACAGGCGCACCCGTCAACCTGGCAATGTTGATGTCCTGGCGGAAGTTGCTGACCTCGGCCGGCTTGGCCGGCTCCTTAGGAGCTGCACTGGCGGTGTCCTTCTCACCGTCCGCGGCTTCATTCTTCTTCCTCCTGGCATCGTTGTTATGCTTGAAGTTGTTCTGTCGCGGTGGCGGTGCCTGTTGTTGGGGTCTCTGCTGCCCTTGCTGGAACTTGCCACCACCCCTGGAGTTCTTGGCGCCGTCCTTGCCGTACCTCTTCTTGTACCTCGTCTGGTCGTCCTCGGCGTGCTCGATCTTCAGCCTCCGGCCGTGGAGGGTGTTCACCCACCACTTGCGGGTCTTGACCTTGCGTTCCTCCTTCTTAGGCTTCTTGGTCGGCTTCTTTGCCTTCTTCGGTTTGCTGTCGGAGTCGGAGTCGGAGTCACTGCCGTCCGAGTCTGCCTTTTCTTTCTCCTCTTCTTTCTCCTCCTCCTCCTCTTCCTTGGGCTTGCTCTCACCACCCTCCTCCTCTTCTTTCTCGTCGACATCCATGAAGTCCTCTTCCGTCTCCTCGACCTCCTTGATCTTCACGAAGCCCTTCACAGCCCAGTCCGCGGACTCGGCCTCCTTGAACTTGACCCATGCGTATCCCTTGCACTTGCCCGTGTCCTCGAACTGCGCAACCTTCAGCCACTCGATCTCGCCGCAGGGCGAGAACAGCTCGTGGATGTCGTCCTCGGTGGTCTGGAAGCTCAGGTTGCCGACGAAGATCTTCCGGCTGGTGGACACGGGCGCGGCGGCGGCGGCCTTGGCCTCGGCGGCCTCCTCGGCCTCCTCCTTCTTGGGCCGGCCCTCGTAGCTCTTGGCGTCCTTGATGAGCAGGGGGCGGCGGTGCCACTCGGTCTCGGACAGGGCGATGGCGGCGAGCGTGCCCTCGTAGGTGGTGAAGTCGACGTAGGCGTAGCCCTTGTTCTCGAACGAGGCCGAGGCGTCGCCGCCGCCGGCGCTCTCGGGCCTCTTGCTGCCCTTGAGCTTGGACGACGGGAGGTGCACGCGCGTCATCATGGCGCCCGTGATGGTGCCGCCCGAGTTCTCGATCAGCCACTTGCGGAGGTCCTCCTTGGTGACGGTGAAGCGGAGGTTGCCGATCCAGACGCCGTAGGGGGACCGCTCCTTCTTCTTCTTGGCGTCGGCGTCGGCATCACCCCCGGCGGCGGCGGCGGCGTCGTCGTCGTCGCCGCCCTCGTCGTCCGAGCCCTTCTTCGCGGGGAGGGCCTTGCCCTTCTTGAGGAGACGCTTGGCCTTCTTGGAGGGGGGCTCGGGGAGGGAGAGGTCGACCTCGAGCTCGGAGATGTCGTTCTTGCGCTTCTTGGACTTCTTGGTCGGGACCTCGACCTCGGGGCTCTCCCGGGCCGGGGTTTCTGATTCTGAGGACGACATTGTGTTTTTCTCTCTCGATCGGGGTAAAAGATGGCTGACTATGAGAGGAGGGGTATCAGGAAGGGGTTAAATGCAGACAGAGATAGACCTGGAGGCAAAGGTCAAATCCGAGCAAGTTGTTTGGAGGTAGTTATAATATCCGGAGTTGTACCTGGTTCTCTTTTCCTACTGAATTTTTTCCAAGGACCTGACAATCGATAAGCACCCGGGCAGAGCGATAAGAAGGCGGTGGCGGCACTAGGCGTGGTAGGGTTTAGTGTTGGTGATCCCCCGCAAGGGTCCTGGTATTGCTCTCTCTTCAATTGGCTTGGGTCACACCCATACACACTGTACATGCACATACTGACATGGTCTGCTACTGATAGTATCACTGTTGGTGCTACGAGTTGGTTATATGTGTTTCCATGTCGAACCATGACCTGAAGAGAGCCAGAGTTTCTCTAACCCACCATCGAGTCAGATCCCTGGGTTGAGGCTGAACTCTATACCTAGGTAGGTTTATTGATTAAGTACTTCGGTACTCGGGTACATGGTCTAGTACATATTTCCTAAACAGCTAGAGTAACATGCGATTCGTTCGGTCCACTAAATCAGAGGCTTTGGGCCCTGACTCCGTCATCGGGACGTCCCACTTGGAGCTGGACTGCTAAGCTAGTAAGAAACTCCCTTTTCAGAGTCACACACCACCAAGCGAAATCTCATAAGACTATCTGGATACTCTTGAGATCAACCTCGAGTCGGATTTCACCAGTGGAGCGAGGATCTTGCTCGTTTCCGAACCCCTGCTGAGGTCATAAAAGGAGGTCACCGTTGTAGTCTAACACTTGACTGGACAGACCGCTACGGCGAACTCACTACTCCTACTCTGAAATATCAGTCCCGGGCCACCGGCTCTACCAACCAGCAAATATGGCGTCAGAATCCTTCGTCATCAAGGTGCCATGCTCCTCCGCCAACATTGGCCCCGGCTTCGATGTCATTGGCCTGGCATTGTCCATGTACCTCGAGCTTCAAGTCACCATCGACCGGTCAAAGACAACATCTGAGTACCCTCTCAACTGCCGTGTCACGTACGAGGGCCAGGGCGAGGAGTCTGGTGAGATCAGCCTCGACCCGGACAGGAACCTCATCACACGAGTTGCCCTGTACGTTCTCCGCTGCCATGACCAGCGGTCCTTCCCCGTCGAGACGCATGTGCACATCAAGAACCCCATCCCCCTGGGCCGAGGCCTGGGATCATCCGGCGCAGCTGTGGTCGCCGGCGTGCTGTTGGGCAAGGAATGTGGAGGGTTGAAGGACCTCGATAACGAACGGCTGTTTGACTTCTGTCTCATGATCGGTGAGTACCTACCAAGAGTAAAGCAAAGACTAGGAGCAAATGTTGACACGGGATATCAGAGCGACACCCCGACAACGTGGGCGCAGCACTGTACGGTGGCTTCGTAGGAACCTACCTGAAGCCTCTTGCACCCGAGGATATGGCACGCATCGAGATTCCCCTGGCTGAGGTTCTCCCTTCGCCGGCGGGCGGTGTCGACACGGGAGCAAGACCCCCGGACCCGCCTGTGGGAATTGGGCACCACATCAAGTTTCCCTGGGCAAAGGAGATCAAGGCTGTGGCCATCATCCCTAACTTCGAGGTGGCTACGGCCAAGGCGAGAGCTGTGCTGCCTGCGATGTATTCCCGCCAGGACGTGGTAAGTTTACGATTGCAGGGGTGGCGCTGAGCATAGATATATGAAGAGGCGCTGACTGTGAGACCAGACATTCAACCTCCAGAGGATAGCCCTCCTGCCCGTCGCGCTGGGCCAGTCCCCTCCGGATCCCGGCCTGATCAACCTGGCCATGCAGGACAAGCTGCACCAGCCCTACCGCCAGACCCTCATCCCAGGACTGACCGAGATCGTCGAGTCCATGACGCCAAGCACACAGCCGGGGCTTCTTGGAGTGTGTCTGTCGGGTGCGGGACCAACGATCCTGGCCCTGGCTACGAGCAACTTCGAGGAGATCGCCGAGAGCATAATATCGAGGTTCAAGAAGCAGAACATCACATGCAGCTGGCAGTTGCTGGAACCGGCTGAGGGAAGCCAAGTCATTAGGAAATAGAGCTCTGGTCTCTCCGGTGGGAGTTGGGGAGAATTCGTAGCCCCAGTGTTTTTATGCTCTGCTTTTCGCCTCCCAATGAAAGAGGAGAAAAAAAACCATCACAAGAGACCGGAGTGATTTCCGGGATCCGGGCCAGGTTGAGGATCGGCGCCGACGCCGGAGCTTGGCCGACTTGACCGGGGGCGGTACAGTTGTACAGTAGAGATGACTGTACCATAGTGGAAATTACAAACGCTCATCTACACCATTGAAAACCTGAAACAGATTATGCAAAAATAGAGGTGATTGGAGACTAGTGAAAACCAGGATCACAAAACCATCGTCACGCGAGCGCAACGTCAAAGTACCTATGGTGATGGGGTCTATTGGAGCGCACGGTGACTATCACTATAGGACCTTAGGACCCCGTGGAACCTACCTCGGTAGGTATATCTACATCTACAGTATCTGGTAAGGCGGCTGAAGTGTACTAAGTAGAGGCCCGTACCCTGTACTCCTGCATCTCCCCACTGCCCACGTTGGTGTGTGTTGCTCGTTGGCATTGCAGCTCGTCCCGGTCCACTCGAAAGACGTTGTCGATACAGTGCAGCATTGATTTCCAGGTTGAGTGCATTCAGGTGTTGACCGCCTTTGTTTTTGATGGCCTCGGGGATCCAATTCCTCTTGCAGGCATTACAAAGTACCTAGACAGGCCCTGGATGGACCCAGATGCTTGCAGCTTGGGCTAACCAACCAGCTAAACCTATGGAACTGCCCTGCCAGCCAAGCCTAGCCAGCCCAAGCCCGTAGGCCCGGTGCCTCTAGCGCTGGTGCGCTAAACTGGACCACCTGCAAATGACTTTCTCTGCCCAACCGCCACAGTCCAGCACTTTCCTCCTCCCACTCCCTCTACTTTGTACAACCTCTCTATTCACGCCACCACCCCCTTCCCATCAAAGAAGGCATCCAGGACCACGCAAGCCCTCCCTTGATTATCAGTACATACCTAGGTACTGCTTGGCTTTCCACACAACTGAGTACAACTCTTGCCTGGTCTACGCAATACCAGACGCTTCCTGAGCCCACCACGGAACTCCTCTCCTTTCACTCTTCTCTTTCATCCGATCCTCGACGCCGAACCTGTCTCCACATAATCTTTGCTCGACCGCATCTTCGATTTTGAGGAAGGCTCTCGCGCAACCGACCAGACAAATTTTCCCTGTCAACAGAGACCACACCAGCCGAGGTCCACGCTTGAGGGCGGCTTGCCTATCTCAACGACAAAATGAATGCGCTGTTGTCACAGCCACCTGTTTTCCCTCACCACCACGAGAACAACCGCCATTCTCCCTCTCGGTCCAGTATGTTTTCCCCCTTCTCTTGCTCATGGCCGGACTTCTTCATAAGTGGCAAACCCCCTGCATCAGTGTCCGGTGAGTCGTCATGACTCGAGTGACTCGGTTACCAGTTGGCGCATCAACAAGCCTACTACAAATATAGTGTTGAATATTTGATGCTAACTTCCACTGATAGTGCCTCCCTTCACAAATATGGCCTCACGAAAGCGCAAGGCCGATGAAGATGGCGATGAGATGAGCCTATCACCCCTCAACTCCCCCGCACCCAACCAGAGACAACTTGCGAGGCCGAACAAGAAGAGCAGACTCCCTGAGCCACCCTCACGAACCCTCCCTCTGCCTCGACTACTCGAGACACTCGACACCACACAGCTGCGGACTGTTCTGCAGAGAATATGCGAGCGACGACCAGACATACAAGAGGAGGTCCTGAACGGTGCACCACGCCCATCAGCCGCATCCACCCTGCAGGTTCTGGAGTCATATCAACAGCGGCTCGCCGAATCGATGCCATATGGCCACTCTAGTTCCGACTACGCATACTACCGAGTGAAGCAACACCTCGCAGCTCTGGTCAATGCGATCATGGACTTCACCCCCCAGTACCTCCCTCCTGTTGAGAACCAGGCCGACGTCTCCCTCATGTACCTGGATGGTATCACCAAGATCGCCCATTCCATGCCGAACTGGGACAGTCAGACGTATCGACATCACAAGGACCACGTTTACGATGAATTGGCCAAGGCCTGGACCATGGTGATTTCCGAGGCAGCTAAGCGGGGTGGCGGTTTTGCATTGCACAGGGACGGATGGGACCAAGTCCTGGCGAAGCACAACGAGCAGGCTGGCGGCCGGCTCCAGCCGGCTATGAATTCGTTGGCAAGCCATGTTGGATGGACGGAGAGCCAGAATGCTCCGCCAGACGGCCCCTCGGACCAGAATTCGGTTCTGAACCAGTTGCTAAACGGATCATATGGTTCCCCTGTTCGGGTTGGCCCTTTCTAGTCGCTGAGTCCTGAACGTGAGAGCAGATAGGTTGGTGGATGTGGTTCAGATTTGAGAAGCTGGGCAGAAAATGAATCGTGCATAGACCACGAAGTTGATTACGACGGACAATTGTTTCTTTTTTTTGGGAGGGGTGTTCATCGTGCTGGCATAGACCTGGGCCTACATATCACGGCGGAGTTGGTCTTGTATTTACTGCATTGTTTTGATATCCATTTCTTTCCTCAGCTCCCTGGCATGGGACTGATAGTCACTTAGGTGGATAGCATCATTGGGGTGGAATACTCTTTTTTTCCTTCCCTTTGTAATCAAAGATATTACGGTATTCTTAAAGGATGATCCAAACCAAAAAGGTTCCTATAATCACTGGTCACTCTGAGGAGCTCTACACCCACTAGCAGTCGTAAGCACTTACGCATGTTGGCATATGTCCAGCTGACGACTTTGACACCACTTCCTCGAGGATTTCTTGTCCACGAATCTACCAGCTGACGACGATCTGCATGCCACCTTGCAGCAAATCAATTGCCCGGCCATTCCGGATATGCCTTGTCGTAACCGAGATTTTTAAAGTGCTTGATTAGTGAAACAGAAAACTTTGATTCAGGGTCTAGTTAACGAAGTAAGCTACCGACTGCCAAGAGAAGCTTGCGGGTTCCAGTCCTATGGGGCGTGACCTTGTAGGGCGCCTTGTGCTACCCTCAATGAGAACCAGTTCCAGATGAAGCTATCATGGCGTATAGCGGGGCTGGTTGCCTCGGCACATTTGCTGACGTAATATATAGGTGGATCACGTGCAGACGTGATGCTGACAATCAAACGGCAGGCACGTCTTCCCGAGGCTGCAGTCGCGTCAACACTATCAAGCAACAGAGTGCAAAACAGAGTGGTGTGCCACCCTCCCCTGTGCATCTGATTCTCCTCCTTGCCCAAGATAGCATTTCAATGATTGCGCACCCTGGTTGAATTTCGTCAAGATGCCTGCGTAAGTACAGACCTTACCTCCTACCACCGTACAACGCGTCTAGCACATACGCGTCCCTTACGGAGTACACCGAGAGAGTTACTCACGCTTACTCTTTGACCCCATTTTTAGCCCAGGCGACCAGCACAGCGCCATCGTCAACCCCTTCGAGGAGGCAAAGCCGCGCGTCTCCGAGTACACGGCGCAGGAGATCGCCACGCTGCAGGCGCGGCTGGAGAAGCAGCTCGGGCCGGAGTACCTCTCGGCGCGGGCGGGGCCGTCGGGCCAGAAGGTGCACTACATCGCGGCCGAGAAGTGCATCGCGCTCGCCAACGAGGTGTTCGGGTTCAACGGGTGGTCGTCGGCCATCAAGGAGGTCCAGGTGGACTTTGTGGACGAGAACCCGCAGACGCTCAAGATCTCGCTGGGCCTGTCGGTGATCGTGCGCGTGACGCTGCGCGACGGCACGTTCCACGAGGACATTGGCTACGGCCACATCGAGAACTGCAAGGGCAAGGCGGCGGCGTTTGAGAAGGCCAAGAAGGAGGGCACCACCGATGCGCTGAAGAGGGCGCTGAGGAACTTTGGCAATGTGCTGGGGAACTGCATCTATGACAAGGAGTACCTGAAGAAGGTCACCAAGCTGAAGGTCGAGCCGAATCGGGGCTGGGATGAGGGTGGTCTGCATCGCCATGCGGACTATCAGAAGAGGGTGGAGGTCAAGAAAGAGCCGTCCGCCGCAGACGGTATTGGTGCTGCAGGTATGTGAGCCGTCTTCTCATTAATTGGTCGTTTCATCGAGTTGCTGACCAACCCACAGCAGCTTCAGTCGTCGAGTCTTTTGAAGACCTTCTTGGCGAGTTTGACGAGGAAGTAGACTTCAACATAATGGAGGAGGGCCACCCTGATGAGGTCGTGCTACATGAGAGCGCAAGGCCCCAGCCTCCCCAAGCTAACAACCGACCAAACCCGCAACAAATGCAACCACCTTCAAGGCCCCTTTCAAGGTCACAGTCGGCAGGCAATCCCGTCAAACCACCACAGACGTCTGGTCAACAGTTCCCGCGACCAGGAAACCAGAATCAGCCCAACCAGCCCGCCGTACGTCCGCCACAGCCGCCAAACCAAGCACGTCCCCATAATGGTCCCACGGGACAAAGCAACACGTCTGGCGGCAGCAGCAGCGGTTCACACCAGACACCCCCACAAGCACCAGGTGAGACACCTGCGGAACATGTGGGGTTCTTCTCTGCTCGTGCAGTGAAACAGCTTGCCGGCCCAAAAGAGGATGAGGAGCCGAAGCTACCAACGGTGCCGACCGTAGGTCTGGTCTTCAACCCACACGCCGAGAGCCCTTCGATCCGCAAGACGGCCGGAATCGACCATACCAAGTCGAAGCCTGTGGGGCGGGACATGAAACACGTCGCGCCCACCGAGCGAGGAAGTGAGACGCCTGATAAGGATTCCAGCCTGGCTACCCCAGTGGGCGCTGGTGCAGGCAGGGGGGGCCCCGCTGCCGGTGGCTTCAGCGCGGCTGGGGGACAACCAGGTCCTCCTGGTGCCGCACAGAGAGGGAACGTCGTGAACCCCCAGCTGAGCCAGGCGAGACGTATCGGGGCACCAATGGGCCCGGGTAGCCCCATGGCGAACCGGGGTCAGTACCGTCCGCCTACTTTCAAGAGACCGCTGCCCGGCGAGGGCGCCAATGGTGGTGGTGCGAGACCAGTCCTGGGTGAGGTCACTGCGAATGGCGGGGTGAACGCTGTTGCTGGGGCCGCTGCTGGCGTTGGTGGAGACCCGAAGAGGCAGAAGATGGGTTGATTGATTGATTGCTGTGCTGTGTGCTGGAGACGATGACATTGCGATATGATGCATCTTCTTCGCTAGCTATATTGCTACGCGTCAGGTCCCGGGCTGGTGGGGCCAGAATACAGGCATCGGACTAGTGGATGGGTTGGGAGAGGGCTTTGAAGCGTGGGTGTTCTGGACTTTGTCACACCTCATCACCTTGATACCCCTGCCGGGGAGGAGGCGCTGCCAGCATCGAGATTGTTCAAGAGGGTTTCATTAGCAAAGCTTACGGGGTTTGGCGTTTTGTGGTGCCGGGCGCAGGGCTTTCTTTTCCGTTGCTGTACTACATCATGTATGGAAGTAGCTATGACTATACGTAAAGACAATTGTCAGATCTCGACAACATACCTAGTCTTTTGTCCTCGTGAGTCAAGGGACTCGTCACTCCATTCTTGCAAATTGACATTCTTTCTCTGATAGAACCGTCACTGGTTACGGGACCTGATATGACAAGAAAGTAAAGGATGTTCCCAGCATGACTACTACTGTACTGTTGGTTATTGCTATGACGATGTTCTCCGTCTTGGTGATCTTTTGTTCTTGTGGGTTGCTCAAACTTCCAGCATGGCCGTTTAGTGATAATAACATATGTTGAGCTGGTGTTTTGTTTTTTTTTTTTTTTTTTTTTTTTGGATTTCATTCTGTTTACGTGCTCCATGATCTGCCAGAAGCAACGCCTCTTGTTTGGTATCCTCTTGAATAGTCATGTCTAACCCGATTATGTTGTCTTGACTTATCTTCCCTGACTAACTTGTCCATTCTTATTTACGGCTTTGATATTATTGCTTGTATTGTTTCATTTCTTTCACTTCTTTAGTTTACTATTCTTTGCACTTCATCCGCATAAAATTACTCTGAACAAAGCCTATATGAAGAAGTAACGACATGATATAATGACAAGAGGATCCTGGTTCCTGCCATCGATTACTACTGGCATGAAGCCGGCTTAACCTCAGTATACCTGTATATCAAGTGATGATATTTCTTAAGCAAATAGGACATCTGGAAAGTCTTTGCATGTTCTAACTGTATTCCTTAGTGTTCCAGGCGTGCGTTTCCCTTATAGAACGGATAAAATATTTAGTACAACAGCTAACCCTTACCTGCGGGCCCCCCTACTTATATATCATATGGCCTATCCCGGCACAAGCTAACTGTATAATATATACCCTAGGGTAAGGGATATATGATATATATAGGTAAGGGGTCACATACATATTAGTCAATCCATCCACTGGATGTATACGATATACCAAGGGTTTATGCTATATAAGGATCTGATACATAGGGGGTAGCCACTGTAGATCTCTAACTGATCACGAGCCGTGTGCAGAGCACTAAATTCATCAGGACTTTCAATCATGATTATACATATACACAGAATTGCAAAATAGTACTGGCATCCATGGATAGGAAGAAGTTGGCCAATGTGGGTGGGTTTTGTTTTTCTCTTTTTTTCTTTGTGTCTTTAAAATCCCTTTTAGAATCAATTGAACGTCATATTCCAGCCAGTACTTGAGTGTTACAAGTATATACTTATATGTATGCAGCTTTAGTTGGTCTCATTCAAATTTTGTAAGAAGTCTTCCTTCCAGATTCAATGGCATCCATTATGATCAACGTTTACCCTATTCGCTCGAAAATATTTGTCCTTCGGCATCGACTGAATTCCATGCCGAGATGCTGCTCGCCAATGGCATGATCAAAAACAGTGTCACAAATATGGACGGTTTGGTCCCTGTGCGCGTGTTCATGGCCATTCTGGGCTGAGAAATCAGGCAATAATTACAGATCCAACTATTTCCAACTTATTCTGGGAGCGACTTGCTTTTGATCGGCAGGCTACTGTTACTACATGTACGGCAGGCCACAACTGCTGCTATCCGAGACACGCATGGAACTTGCTGCATTGTGATAAGCCTAGCTTGACGCTTCGGCAACCTCTCCAATTCAACCTCGTTCCACGCGATCACCGCATGGCAATCCTCACGCTAGCCCATCGTTCCGAGTGTTTCCTGGTGTGAGTTCCACGGTGTCAGGAGACCACCTACCTTTCGTACAAGACCTGCTCGACCGGTGACCACAAAACACTGCCCTGGTGATATCAGAGATATTTGTGTTCCCACGCGGCCGGGAACGCCCGCGAGCGACCGTTGGTGTTTCGAAGGCGTCTGCCTTCAAAAAGGAGAGCACATGACAACTAGTTCATGCTGTCCGATTCCAAATCCCTCCAGCGTCCCGCGTGACTATGCGATTTAGCACCAGCAAGAGGGCTGGTCACGCAGAGATACCGGAAAGCCGTTGGTCCTCTCGAGATCAGGACCGGCGAGGCGATCTGATACAGGATGGTCGCACCGCGTCTGGGCGAAGGGCCTGGGAAAGCATGGTCGCGAATCCGAGGGCGAGGGGTAGAAGCCGGGGGCATCAAAGGGGGTGAGGGGCTTGTGCGGGCTGCCGTGAAGGAGGGTGGTTGATCTGGCTGGAAAGGCTGCCTGGCTTTCGGAGACCACGGCGAATACCTTGTCGAGGACTCCCGTTGTCTGCCGACTTTCGACGTGCCGGCGCCGACGATCATCTGAAATCCCTGGTACTGAGGGCCGCGGGGCGGGAAGAACGGGAAAGGATCAGCTCGTCTGACCAGTCACCGAAGCCTCGAGGAACTTGCTCATGTGGAGGAAGGAGGCACAGACTAGGCGAGTCGCCAGGGCCATTCTCGCCAATGATGAGGCTATCGTCAATCAGATCGGCAGAGTTGCTCTTGGCACACCTGCTCCAGAGAACCCCCGTTATCGGCATGACTGACAGCCTGTATAGACCCGTTGACCGGCGGTTTGGAAGTCAAGATCGCGTGCTCCCCTTCCACTCGTCCATGCCCTGACTCCCATGGAGGACAGTTGCCACATTATCACACTCTGCCATAGTCTTGGTACTACAGCGACATCACGGTGGCATGCCGCTCCGGGTTGGTCGACCTGAGGACGACAGTGACTCGAGTTCCTCAGCGTCGGGGAGCAACTCACCGCTTTCGCAGGGCGATCGCCCTAGGGAACAACGGGAGAGTGTGTTCAACGGAGGGCCTCAGATACATGTGACGCTTCCTGCAGGCACCCATTCTCTTACCGATGGCCGGATTCAAAAAGCGCCTGGAAGCTGGTTTCGTGTCGCCGTTGCTCCAGTACTTGACTTGCTCGGGAGGAGCCCAGCCTGCCGCAAAGGACTGCAGGACATCGGACATGGTATTTATGCCTCGAGACGGGTAGCTGCAGGAACCTTGCGAACGCCACTGCGCGTAATCGGCCTTCAGGATGCCAGATATAGGGAACACGAGCATGGTGCTTTGACGGCACGCTGGCCCTCCGCGTCTGCCGTCACAGGGAACGTTGCATGGACGAGTTACAGTGAAGGCTTCGAGAAGGACGAGGTCATCATCCGAGACACATCGGGATAGAGCCTGGCTGGCTGTCTGTCAGTGACGTGTCCCCGCAACGGCCGGGATGCTCGACCTCTCTTGGAACTACAAACGACTGATCAGATATAGATCCCATATATGGGCATCTATTCTTTCCGCGAATAGATTGCCCTGCTGCAGATCACGGTTACACCGGCCCGAGCGGTACCATTCGTTCCCTCTGCCCATTTGTCGCGGTTAGGGAACCCCCGCGAAAGTCCCGATCTTGCTCCCGAGGTCGCTGCCATGATAAGTCCCCGTGGTAGGGCAACGTTCAGTCTCGACGGTCTCGGAACGGATCAGCAGACACTCGACTTATGTATCTTGCCGTCTGACTGCTTGCTGTAGTTTCCTCTAGGGTATTGAGGGACGATAACCCAAATAAGGTATGGTAGAAGCGGTGAGGTAGGAAGAGAACTACATCACACCAATGCCTTCACATCCAAGAGGTTTGCTTTTTCCGACGGCTGGCTGTCGTATAAAGCTAGCCACACTTGAGTGTGACACGGAAAGTGTATATAATCTGCTGAAGATTCTTTTGTTCTTCACGGTGGAGGCAGTCAGCAAAGGTTCTGGCCTGTTCAACTCACCAGAAGAAACAAAAACATTTTATATCATCAGTCAGAGCATCCCTGGAACACAAAATCTCCTATTGGCGCTGTCTCTACATACAGACAAATCGCCTATTGCCTCGCCTATTTCCTCGCCAGTATGCCCAACGAGTATTTTGCAGGTCATGAACCAACGATCCCAGCCGGCTGTATCTGCGGCTGCTTTTCTGGGTATCATCCCAAAACATGCTCAACTTGTTTGGGGAATGTTTACGTGTTTCAAAAGTCCGGAACGTGAGTAAGTCCTGGCTCGTGAACCTGGCACTGAGCACATGTATCAGTACCAACATGGATGGATGGCATGGAAGCAGTTGCTGACATAGCTCCCAGAGAGTGTCCTACCTGCAAAGGCTTTGGCACGACGATGATGAGCTGTCCAAATACAGAATGCCCATTCTTCAACCGAGGTCCTGCCTCTTCTTCGTCTCATCATCCCCATCCGAAGCTATGGCCAGGTGCTTCAGGAGGCGGCACAGGCAACTCATCCGCCCAGACGTCAAAGCATCATCACACCGCGTCACGTCGGAGGTAGTGGTGATTCCGAAGGTAATCATGCCTTTTCCGGAAAGTTATGAATGCCATGGCTAACTGCTTAGTTGTGGATAGGGGTATTACGGAGCCGATGAAGTCTTTATAACACCCGGTCCTCCCCTTCCGCTTCTCGATACGCTGCTCTGGCCTCACATATTCTTCCGTACCTGTACTTGGATACCAGGAGGAACTGAATCATGTATTTTCTTTCCTTTGCCACTATTTAATGGAACGATCAGGGCCAGGTTGGGAGCTGAATGGTAGGGGCCACGCAGGTCGATGGCTTACGTGCTCAGGGTCTCGAGAAAATACAAGGGATTCATAGATATGTATTCATGGCCACACGAGCTATGACTCTACGAAGGATAATGGCATGGTCATGTTTCTCAGGAACACAAATTAGGTTTGCAATCAGTCGAACATTGTGCCTTGGACCTTTGTATGTGCAAGACCGGGGATCGAAGGAATCGTGAGGACCCAAATGAGACGCCACATATGCATCCATCCTACATGCACATGCTGTCTTACAGAAACAAGACGATAACAATGTGCTGCAGGAACACACTCTTGCCGGACTACGGCAACAGCCGATGGTTGCCCCTTCGACAGGTAACTACTTTGAGTACTTGAGTATGCATATTACTACGTACCTGCTCCAACGCCGGGCAGCCACATGGACGCTCCCAATGGGCTGGAGCCGACGCAGTCACCCGGCATGGAAGGGCATCACATGGCCCACCTCCCTCTTGTCCCGTAACCACACTGTGACAGCAGCAGGTTGCCATACATCCGAAGCGTGATGCGACATCAAAGGGGGAGTTCTCCTGCGCCGCCATCCGGCCCACCCCACAAGGAGTCAAGGACCATCCCGCGAGCTCTTGTGTGACAGATAGAGACAGGCAGGTGAATAGTCTAGACAACGCTCCTCCCATCATGTTATTGGTTGCACAAAGTGGGCTGACTCCCGCTCTCTGACGACCGTCAGAATTCGTAATTACTGTGCTACATATGTACTTCAAGGCCTTCCGGATGGGAACTGGAGTACGGAAAATTGCTCTAGCACTGAGCTAATGTCAAGAGCCACACAGATCTACCCAGGGAGGGCGAATACTAACTCCATCGGAAGAAAAACTGAACATCGTACAGCAGTAATATCCATCCCATGGATATTTCATGCCTCCGATGCCCAGGTGGGATCCTCAATCAAGCTCCATGGGGGCATCTCAGAAGAGACCATGCGACACGTAAACAATATCGGTTTTCAAATCAGTTCCAACTGTAGAAACCGAACCTTATTCAAAACACCGAGAATGTACAATTCAGATTGTCAACGTTTGAAATAGCCGTCGCAACTCAAGACACATGTCAGATGTTCCTTTTCAGAAAGACCGGCTTGGAGGACAGAATTAGACCTGGCTAGTATATCCATGTTACCGTCAGCCGCAAAAGACCGATTAGATAGTCGAGCTTCAGAGATGATTGTGTTGTCGAGCTGTTTGTGCTCAAAACCACACAGCGCACATGTGTCCAGAGCAGCATTGAACCTTGGAAGCCCGTCACCTCGCTGGTCCCCGGTTACGGAAAGACGCAAGACAAGAGTCTGACTGGGATCCAACCAAACACTCCTTCGCAATCCAATTAGACCTGCCGGCCATGAGGGAATAGCATGGTCATGGCAGCTTGTAGCCACACTGTAGCCTGTATTGAAGATACAGCGAGGATGGCATCAAAGTGTTTGTGAGAAGGGCGTCAAAGAAATCGCCGTAAGGGTAGACGGTGCTTTTAAAAATATAAGCAGTCCAGTACTGGTATTGGCTCAATTGCAACAATCCGAAGATATGCGATGTTGGAAGCATTGGTAAACTATTCACTATTTACTATTTACTATACATTCTCAGTTGTTTTACTGAAGAGACGCTTCCAAGGCTACCTAGGTATATTTAGTAATAAGGGGGTAGGATGACCAATCCGTTAATTCGTTAGGAAACACCAAGCATTATTCACTCGATAGCCAGTTTTGTATATTTACGATCCAATGCTCTAATCATCTAATTATGTGAGTGGATGATGCGGTCGTCTAATCCCGTGTAAATTAATGTACGTGGTGGTGGACCTAGAAGTAGACTTGTATACATCTACAAAATTCTATACAGTAGCCATCGAGAACAGTGAACATAGCACAGGAAAGGTATATGGGATCGGCAGTTTTTGAAGTGTATTTCAATCATACTGAGTATAGGTGCTAGATTTTAAAGTACCTAACCAAGTACTAAAGTAGGTAGACCAGCCTGACTTGCTAATCCCTGCAGCTGGGGTACCCCACTGAGACGTCACTAGGGTCACCTAAATTGAGCCTCATCCCCACGCCCACGACGGACGGCCGCACCCGGAACCTTGAGGCTTCAAACGACCGAGGTGCCCAACTGCTCCTACATTGTCAACACATTCCCCAAAGGTTGTCGAGCCCACGATGGACAGAGATTGCACTTGACAAAATGTCGGTCATTCTCTGCACCGGTAAGTAAAAGCATCTACCGTAAGCTACACACAGCGAAAAAAAAACTACTAATTTGCTCTTCCGAACACACAGCTGGCTACGACCACACGATCCGGTAACGTCCCTCCCTGCCAGCCATCCACTCCGCGCGCGCAACCTACACTCTTTCCCCAACTCCTCGCGACTCCGGTCTATTCTAACCTTTGCCCCTCGTTGCCCCCCACTCACAGGTTCTGGGAGGCCCTTTCCGGCATCTGCTCGCGGACGATCCAGCACCCGGACTCGCAGGTCAACCGCCTTTGCATCTCGCCCGACAAGCGCTTCCTGGCCGCGGCGGGCCACCACACGGTCAAGCTCTTCGACATCAAGTCGACCAACCCGAACCCGCTGCTGACCTTCGAGGGCCACACGGGCAACATCACGGGCGTGGCCTTCCACTGCGAGGGCAAGTGGATGGTGACGAGCTCCGAGGACGGCACCGTCAAGATCTGGGAGACGCGCTCCGGCACCATCCAGCGCAGCTACAACCACGGCTCCCCCGCCAACGACGTCGTCATACACCCCAACCAGGGCGAGATCATCAGCTGCGACCGCTCCGGCAGCGTCAGGGTCTGGGACCTTGCCGAGAACAACTGCTCCCATGAGCTGATACCCGAGGAGGACGTGTCGGTGTCGAGCGTCACGGTGGCGACCGACGGGAGCCTGCTCTGCGCTGCCAATAACAATGTGCGTCACGTACCCCGAACCTTGGATACAATGATGTTTTCCCCTGTCCTCATGTGCTAACACAGCCCCACCCAACCCACCAGGGCAACGTCTTCGTCTGGTCCCTGATCCAGACCTTCGACCGCACCGAGCTCCAGCCCATCACCCACTTCAACGCGCACAAGGAGTACATCACGCGGATCCTCCTCTCGCCCGACGTCAAGAAGCTGGCGACCTGCTCCGCCGACCACACCGCCAAGATCTGGGAGGTCGACATCGAGGAGGCGGCCCGGAGCGACGAGAACGGGCTCCCGCGGCCCTTCCCCCTCGAGGCCACCCTCACGGGCCACCAGAGGTGGGTCTGGGACTGCGCCTTCAGCGCCGACTCGGCCTACCTGGTCACGGCGTGCTCGGACCACTACGCGAGGCTGTGGGAGCTGCACAGCCAGCAGATCATCAGGCAGTACAACGGCCACCACAGGGGCGCCGTGTGTGTGGCGCTGAACGATTACTCGGAGGCGAGATAGAGGGAGATAGAGGCGGTTTCTTGTTGTGAATGCGAAGAGAGAGAGAGAGAGAGAGAGAGAGAGAGAGACGATGGTTTCACGGTCCGAGAGTTGAGCACCTATAGGGGCTGTCTTGGAAAACTCCTGAATCTGACGATATCAGCAAGCTTTGCTTTATACCAATGGGTATCTATGGTGCTGCTGTGTTGACAGGATCCAGGAAATTTATCGCATTCTGCGGGCGGGGGCGGCGTTGGTTCTTTTCAAGGGCAAAGGTTCATCGCTGTTGAATTTTACTCATATCGATGCCATCCGGGTGACCTTGAAAAGTGCATGTCCAATGATATTGGTATCCTGATGATTTCAGTAACTAACGATAATAGTGACAAGGCTACGCATGCCTGCCCACTTCTGTCCAGCCTAGGGTCCCGAACTCCGTCAAATGTATGCTCCAGACGCTCAGTGACCACGGATCCGATGACCAAAAGCAACCATGCAAATAAACATTACAGATATACCCAGGTGCCACATGGCAAACCCGCCCCTTACCACCCATCACCCCACCCATCAGCATCATCCACCGTCTCCTTGGGTTTCGTGTCGATTTTCTTAGCTACCACCGGCTTCGCAGCAGCTTTCGAGACCGGCTTCTTCGCCGCGGTTGTGGTGGGCTTGGCGGTCGACTTCGTCAGCCCCTTGGGCAGTGGCTTGCCTCCAACCTTCGATTTCTGCTGTGAGGCCAGCCAGCCCGCGAAGTCTGGCTCCTCATCATCACCGCCAAAGGGCTTGGCGCTGCCGCTGCCGCTACTGCTGATGTTGCGAGCAGGCTCTTTCTTGGAGGATGTGAACGTCGTGGAAGAGGCCATTGAATCGTTTGTGGCTGTTGTGGCGTCATCGAAGAGGTTGTCGTTGTCATCCATGGCGCCCCAGGCATCATCGTCGTCATCTGCTGGTTCGGGATCCGCAAAGTAGGCCTCGCCCCCAAAGTTGCTGGACGATGCCCTCGATAGTGGTGTCGAAGGAGCAGGTTGTGGGGATCGCATGGCCTGGCGGTGCAACGTAGAAGCCGACGCCGAAGTGGTGGTCATGGGAGCAGGGCGCTTCACCTCTGGAGCTGGCGTCGAGCCATTAGACGCGGTCGGCTGGATGTCGCCTGCGGCAGCGGACACCTTGTTGGTGAATGAAGAGATGGCCCAGCCCGCCCAGCCCGCAGCCGCAGATTCTGTCGGCTGTGGTGTGCTCATCCGCGGTGCTGCTGCATTGTCGTTCGTCTGTGGAGGCGGTAGGACGGTATCAGGCATATCGTCGACGGCCTTCTTGATCTTCTGCATGTACACGTCCATCGTCTTCAGGGCCTGGTCCCGGACTAGCTTCTCCTTGTCTATCAGTAGAGGACAGAGCGCAGGGAGTATCCTCAGTGCGGTGTCTTCCTCACTGAAGCAATCGCCCGTGACGGAGAGTGCCAGGAGGGAAGCGTTCCTCGCATGGACGAAAGGATCCCTCAGTGAACGTGTGAATGCTGCAATGAGGACCTTGCTCCTTGAGGATGTGCCCAAGTTTTTGGCAATCTTGCCTAAGCAGATAGTCGTATTTGTACGGATACCAGGTTGCTCGTCATTGGAGGTTTTGGCGAGGCACTTTATCAGATCTCCGTTGATGGTGCGATCAGACAGTTTTCCGATGATTACGAGAACAGACTTCAGGGTTTGCTCCCTGACAACGGGCGCCAAGTCCGTGAAACCCCCTACCAGGTTCGGGAATATCTTATCGTTTACCACCTTCTGTGATAGTCTATCGATCATCATAGGTAGGCTGTCGAGTAGACAGACGCGAATAGCTCTATCGGGATTTTGGAATAGTCGTATTACCACGGGTGTCACTTTCGAGTCGAAGTCGTCGTTTGAAAGCTTTGTTGCAATTTTCATCACAACACCGAAGGCCTTCGCACCTCCGCCGCCAAACTCGACGGACTTGAGGAGCTCAGGCAGAACTTTCATCTTGAAAAAGTCTTCAGGGAAGTCATCTGTAAGCTGATTAAGGTCACTGTAGACTGTCAGTAAGAGGCACTTGGTTTTGGCGAGACTGGGCGTACGCACTCGAGGAACGCCTCTCGCTCTTCAGCAGACTTGACACCCAAGTTGTCGACTCCATCGGTCAACTTGATCAGCGGCGTGTCGAAGAACGAGCCACGACGAAGTCCCTGTTCTAGGAAATGGCCCACGCTGAGTCTGGACTTCGGATTGGCATTGACAAGACGCTTGTAGCTCGTGTGCATGCTCGGGGGTACGCCTTTGGTTTGGCCAGCCTGATCCGCACCGGCAAAGTTACCGTTGAACGATTCCAGGATTAATGTGCCCAGGTTGAAGGAATCCACGGCGAAGTGGGGGTTCTGCTTTATGGCGTCCCAGCCAGAACGGAGCTCTGGGGGCGCATATTTCCCTGAATCGGGGATCATGTTCCCGTACGTCTGTAGTCACGAGACATTAGTTCGGTACATATACAAACAGCCTCCTAGAAAGACATACATATATAATCGCGTCATCGTCTTTGACGTTGCTCAAGATTTCAAAGCCGCCTAGCTTCCATTCGCCGCTCTCCGATGTATATATCGACCCAACCCTTAGGTTGCCGTGGATCGAGGAGGCTTCATCGTTGATGAATTTTAAAGTCCGCTGGTAAGACATTAGCCCATGAGCTCCGTAACTGTTGTGATGCCTTTCTCAGCGTACCGCAACACCGTATATGCCCCATTTCAACGTCTCAGGGCTCATGCTCTTCCTCTTGATGTGCCATCGCAAGGGTACTATACGTTCGGTCGCGATATAGATATATGTGTCGGTCTGGGGCACGTCCGATCAGTCATCCATTCGTCGCCTCCAGGAAGTGATTCCGAGGAATACCTCTACCGTGTCCAAGACCTTGATAACGCCGGGATGTCGCAGTGTGCGCAGCTTCTTCAGGGCGTTCTTCGCAAGGGGTAATTGGTATCTATTGGTGGTGATGTCGAAAGAGAAGATGCTACAGTTTGATCCATCCTCCTGCAAGTCTTTGTCAGTTTGCTGTGTTCGCGATTCGCCGCTCCGCAGGGGATTTCATGTGCGTACCCGCTTGGTGCCATTGTATAGGGTCCATATGGACTGGTCGACGTCGACGATGTCTCCGAAAGAATACGGGAAGGCAGGACCCTTCGCGATTGCAGACGCGACGGCGGATTTCAGGAAATCCATGGCGGGAAGGTACCTGACTTGCGCGAACACGCTGACTCGCAGCCCATAGGAGAGTCAAGGGATACCTAGGTATGTTGGATTGAGATGGGAAGGGGAAACTAGGCAGACGATGTTGAACCTCTTATTGTGCTGTACTGGTATGATTATCAAGTACCGTACTGTACTGTGCGAAGGTAAATAAAGAGAAGCCACTTCACGGTCCCGGGGCGCGCAACGCGGCATACGTACTTACTTACTTTAGTACGTAGTCACCTGGGCAGTCAGTCAGTCAGTCAGTCTACTCCAGAGGCTCTCCCTATAATAATTGTCGCGACCAAACGCCCACACCTCCCCCACCCGCGCTAAGCCTAAAGTAGCTAACGGTCACATCGGGCGGTGATGAGGGGCAGAAGGCGAAGGCGTGTGGGTGGCTATTGCGCAGGGCTGGGGCCGACTGACAATTTAATGGCAAAGCATTGGCTTTCTCTTTTGGATCTCAGACATCTCAGACCTTCGTTCTCTCAACCAAGCAGGCATCGAAATCACATTGGACGACTACTCTCGCTTGTTTCTCAACTTCGGCCTCAGGGTTTGCAGGTTTTGATTTGGATACTGCCATTATCAGCCGAGTATCAGGGTCACATGTGCAGTGTTCTGCTTTATGTGGTCTCTCTCGAATGCCGCCTAGTACTCCTCAAATACCCGCAGCCCCAACAACTCATATTCACCTTTCAGGATTTACATACTAGTCATCATGGTTGATTCCGCATACTCGAATGACCTGGGCAATCCACTGTAATACCTACCTATACCTACCTGCCTATCCACCTACCCATATACAGTAGGTAGGACCTTGACACAAAGGCATTGACTCTATACACCTACCTACATTATATTCAAGTCACAGTACACCCCAAGTGCTTGCTTTCGTCTTCTTCAACGGTATGTATCAAGCTTCTTCTTATTGTCTGTTCTATTCTTATTCCAAGCCGCCTTTCCTGAGGATTGGTCCATGATGGGATGGATAGTCTTCATTGTCCCACGTCTTGCCTCGAGTGCTCTCTATGGCATATAATTTCCTCAGTCCTATCTCTACGCAGGACTTGTCAATGATGTTCACTGGTAAAAGGTCGGACTGTTTTGGCTCTTCTGGTTTCGTTCGATTGCGTCCGCGAATGTTGTTCACCCCAACAACCTTCACACCCTCCCACCGCCGCCTGCTTGGTTTTGCTCTGTGCTTTTCCTGCCTGGCCACTCCTCAGGCTGGTTGTTACTTCAAAGCTTGAGCTCCCCGCTTTGTTGTTGTTTCGACACGGAGGGTCGATGGTACATCAACCCGTTTTACGCCTTATCGGAGCCTATCCTTCCACTGCTTCCATGAGGCCGGGCCAAAGGCTGCGCGTATACAACCAACCTTCCTTCATCCACAACACCCGTTTTCTCCACGAGTGACGGACGCAATCGACGAAGCCGCTGCAGCGCCGCAGGGTGACGACTACTTCAAGACTGAAAAGATCTGAGACACCTGCGTACCTTAATCTTTTTTTATACGTTTTCTTTTTGTCGTTCTTGGTGGTCATGTGCGCTGCTACTCATTGTCAATTGGATTGCTAATCGAAGCCATGGCCAGCACAAGCCAGCGCGTCGTGCCTGCCACCGCGGTCTCAAAACCCCGATGCAGGACGTGCCGCGGTCCTGAGTTGTTCGACAAGAAGATCATTCCATGCCTCCGATGCGGGAAACACTATCATCTCGCCTGTCTAAGACCGATTCCACGGGATCCATCAACGTAAGTTCTATCCCCAGTGCGCGCGAGAGAGAGAGAAGAGAGAATAGCCACCCAACAAACCTTTTGATTATTCATCTCGACGACGGCGCCCACAAATTGCACACCACACCACACACCACAACACTACCTAGGTACCCCTGCTGAGTACCTAGCCCACCCACCGTTGAGAATCAAATCTGTCATCACCACACTTTTATCATCGCGCAATACCTCGCTTCATTTTTGATCATATCCCAACAGCTAGATTTGCCCATACCCATTGAGCAATTGACTGACTTCGCATAGCTTCGTTTGTGTTCAGTGTGTCGACAGGAACAATGGGATTCGGACATACACTTCCTCACAAAACCGAACTAACACAATGTCTTTTCTTCCCAACAACCCAGCCACCACCATGTTCGGTCCTTCAAGTAACCCGTTCTTATCGACCGCGGCCGACAGCTCTGCGGTGACAAAATGCCTAGTTCCAGGCTGCCAGGAGAACACCTCAGGTGGCTTTCCTGCATGCTCTTTCCATGTCAACCCTGTTTCTCAAAAGCCAGCAAAGCCACTCAAAACCCTGGACATCCAACCCCGCACAGATTCCGTACAGAAGGCTGGTCGCATCCCAGAAGCTCCATCTGTACAAGGTCGAAAGCAATTAGATTCAAAGGTGACAGCAAGGAAGTCTGCAGCTAGGTCCTTCGTCCTGCCCCCTCCGAAAACCAATGGAGCGAAAACAAATGGAACCAGCCCTTCTCCGGTAAATCGCATAATCACCAACGGCTCCCATGCCTCATCGATACCTCCAGAGACACCCTCGAGGAAGAGGCAGCGATTATCATCACCCAAAAATGACGTTGTCAGCCCAAAGTTCGCAAGGCCAATTCTGCCTACTAGGGAAATATCCGCTCCCTACGGTAACCCCAGTGTCTTGAACGGACGAGATCGTGACTCATCGTTGCCAAATTCTTACGCTGGTTTCTCTCTCTTGTTGGGAAGAGATAATGAAAAGGCCCCTGGTCGCAGTTCTTCGCAGGATACGGGCCATGCATCAGTCAATGGCACTGCATCTGGTCTGAAAGCTGTTCTCTCTCCAATAAAAGCCGAAAGCATCAGAAACGGGCAGAGACCCGGTTCTGCAGGGCTACTCAGCGAGCTCCGCGAGTTGAGCCATACCAACCGGGGTGCCACAAATACTCGCATCACGTCTCTCGAGAAGAAGCAATGGCGCGCACCAACCGCAGCAGCACCAGCAGCACCAACCGGGCCCATCCCCACGAACTCTAAGAAACGTGAGAAAATTGCAAAGTCTCCATATTCAGGGCTAAAATTCATCACACGGACTCCACCGCTAGAGAAACAGCGACGTCAGCTGGCAGAGACGATCGACGTCTCGGCGTTAGACAGGCTCATTTACGGACAGGAAGCATCCTCAGAGCCCCCGCCAGGCATCGAGAAACCTCCAGAACATGAACCCAAAAAACGACAGGACGTCTACTATGCAGATATAGATCCTCGTACTCACTGGACGCGGCCACATTCGGACGAGTGGTATAGAAAGAAAGAGGAAGAGATCAAAGCTCGTGGGGGACGAAAAGCGAACTTCGGCAAGGCTGCGCAGCGGATGAGAGAGCAGAGACTGAATGAGGATCCTGATGCGTGGGAAGAACACCTGCCAGAACGCGTCCAGAACAATGAGGCTTGGCTCAGTGCGATGCGATGGCTCCACAGTCAAGAGCAAGGGGTTCAACCAAGTGGGAGTTCTGAGGCCAACGGGCATGTATCGCCGCCCGTCAGGAAGAAGCGCCCGTATAGGAGACGGAACCAGGTTGCAGTGACGAGGGCCGAAACTGAGCCTTCTGATGCACCAGCACACCTAAATCCGGAGTTGCCAAACAGTGACACCGATGCGCGTCATTCAACAAGGACTAAGCCTTTGCCCTAAACTCATAAAGAGACATACAGAACCTACTACGAAACAGGGAAAACAAACTTTGAATGACCTTAAGCTTGGGAAAATTCTGACCACTTGGGTGGAACAAGGAGTATCCAAGAGGAACATTTGCATTTGGGTTGAGCAGCTTCAAGGGGCTGTAAATAGGAATTGGAGCATAAGCCCGGCATGCTCCGGTACGTGCAGCGTTTGCTTTGCTATGGTTCATTCTCTATATTGCATGTATATTTATTTCATAAAAAACCGCCCCACAGGAAACTAGTAAATCCGTATATTCTTTGACTATGATATATTCCCTTATTGATTTTTCTAGTGACGAGACTTACTAGCGGGGCCGACTATTCATTGCTATCGCACGCCGAACCCTTGGCCCCACCGGCTTATACGCAGCAGGACTATCCGAGTCGCGAGGCTGCTTAGCCGGAATCCATGGGGGTCCAAATCGCATGGCAACACCGGCAACACCGGCAATTGAAGACCCTTGATTGAGACTGCAAGTTGGACCGGATTGCCTATCTGCTAAATGTTTCATTTTTATGTGTATGAACTAGTCAGTAGGTTTGAGGACCCCGTCTTTTGATCTTTCGGAGGGGTGACGTCTTGTAACGCCAGGTCTGGCCAACGCCCTTGAATAGGCAGGCAGACATACCTCTACACAAGGAATGAATTGGTTTGCCTCTACGAGTAAAGAGATGCATGAAACTTTTCCGGGCTATCTAGACGCCCATATAAACGGATCAAGGCCAGTGCTACGCCGCTGAATGTATGTGGGCAGAACAGCTCGCCACTACGAACAATACATCCAAGCGACTAGGTGGTCTAAGAGGATCTTCGCGGTCCCACCACAGCTGCGCCCAGATACTTCTTGTAACCAACAAGGTGGAAGACCACACATCACAAGCCACGGCTGAGTAGATTGCCTGAGAGATATGTTTTCAATCAAAATCAAGAAGGCCGCCCATATAATCTTCAAGTACATACGCCTGCCTTTTTTGTCATGTACACGTTTACAAAATAAGCACGCAAAACCTCCATGGTATCCAAGCCACACAGACACACCCACACATGCAACTCTCTGTGTTCTATGTCTTTATCCTTGTTTGTTTTGTTTTCCTAAACCCACAGATGCATAGATAATAAAAAACCCCCAGGTCTCCTACTTTACAGCCCCTTGGACAGCAGGTTCAGCGCACTGCCCGCCAGGATGAAGCCAGCCTGGTCCTTGCTGATGGCGTGCCTGACGGGGACCGAGAACTCCTCGCCCGTGGCCCTCTTGGTGACCCGGAGGCTGACGTCGCCCCTGCCCTGGTTCCTCAGCATCTCGTACAGGCCGACGGTGGCGACCTCGTCGCAGGCGTCGATGCGGTCGTAGTCGGCCTCGTCGGCGAGCGTCAGGGGCACGACGCCCTGCTTCTTGAGGTTGGTCTCGTGGATGCGGGCGAAGGACTTGCACACGATGATGCGCGCGCCCAGGTACCGCGGCTGCAGGGCCGCGTGCTCGCGCGCCGAGCCCTCGCCGTAGTTGTGCTCCGCCACCACGAGCCACTCGCGCCCCTCGTGCTTCCACTTCTTCATCAGGTCCGGGATCGTGTGCCGCCCGCCGTCCAGGTCGTAGGCCGCGTTGGTCTCGCCCGTGGCGGCGTTGACGGCCGTGTTGAGCGTGTTGGTCGCGATGTTGGGCAGGTGGCCCTTGTACTTGAGCCAGGGCCCGGCGGCCGAGATGGTGTCGGTCGTGCACTTGCCCTTGACCTTGACGAGGACCTTGAGGCCCGAGAGGTCGTGGTCGGGGAACGGCCCGAACGGCTCGAGGAGCGCGAGGCGCTGCGAGTCCGGGGAGATGGCGATCTGGACGCTCGGGTCCGCGGGCTGCGACGCGACCCCGAACGTCTCGTTGCCGAACTCGAAGGGGGTCTTGGGGTCTTCGAGACCCTTTGGTGCCGGGAATCGGAACTCCTTGCCGTCTGGCGTCGTCAGGGAGTCGGTCATGGGGTTGAAGGTGGTGCTGCCGGCGAAGGCCATGGCGGTGACGATTTCGGGGGAGGCCAGGAAGTTCATGGTTTCGAGGTTTCCATCGTTTCGGCCGCGGAAGTTTCGGTTGTATGAGGTGAAGATGGCGTTCCTGGTGCCCTTCTCGACACCGTCGCGTCGCTTCCACTGTCCGATGCAAGGACCGCATGCGTTGGACAGTACTACGCCACCTGCATCGGTGAACGTCTCCAGAACACCGTCACGCTCCAGTGTCGCCCTAATCTGCTCACTGCCGGGAGTAACGTAGAAGTCAGTAGCCGGCTTCAATCCAGCTGCTTCTGCAGCCTTCACGATGCTCTCCACCCTGGTCATATCCTCGTAGGAGCTGTTCGTGCAGCTTCCAATCAGACCAGCAGAGACAGTCTCGGGCCAGTTCTCCGCCTGTACCGTCTCCTTGAACTGAGAAAGGGGCGTGGACAGATCTGGCGTGTGGGGTCCGTTGATATGGGGTTCGAGCTCGGAGAGGTTGATCTCGATCAACTGGTCGTATTCGGCACCTTCGTCGGCCCTGAACCTGAAGTACGCATCTTCTGAGGAGCCGGGAACAGCGAGGTTCTGGAAGGTCTTGGCGGCGTTGGCCAGATCAGCTCTCCTGGTAACTGCCATGTATCTGGCGGAAGCCTCTGTGTAAGGGAACAGAGAGGTCGTTGCGCCGACCTCGGCTCCCATGTTGCATATCGTGGACATGCCGGTTGCAGAAAGAGTCTCAACACCAGGGCCTAGGGAGATGTTAGAGATGGGATCGAAACAATACTGACAAGAGGGGGATGCGCTTACCAGAGTACTCGATAATAAATCCAGTGCCACCTCTGACTGTCAGCTTGCCAGCCAGGTGCAGGATCACGTCCTTGGGTGAGACCCAGTCGTTCAACTTGCCCGTCAAGCGGACGCCCAATACCTTGGGGGCCTTGAGTTCCCATGGTGCACCAACGAGGGCCTCCACGGCATCGGCACCACCAACACCAATGGCGACGGTGCAGAGACCACCAGCATTGGGGGTGTGACTGTCCGTACCCAGCATCATCAGACCTGGCCTCGCATAGTTCTCCAGCACGGTCTGGTGGATGATACCGGCTCCAGGTGGCCAGAAGTCGATTCCGTATTTCCTTCCGGCGGATTCGAGGAAGTCGAAGACCTCCTTGTTCGCGCTCAGGCCAGCAGACAGATCCTTGTCGGCGCCCTGCTCTCCCACGATGAGATGGTCACAGTGGATACTCGCGGGGATCGCGGTCTGGGGCAGGTTGCAGGTCATGAACTGGAGCAGGGCCATCTGTGCGGAAGCGTCCTGCATGTTCACCCGGTCGGGCTTGAGGGCCAGGTTGACCTTGCCTCGAATATCCCGGCCATTGTTGGTGTCGGTGAGGAGGTTCTCCTCGACATTGTTGAGGTGACTGTACAGGATCTTCTCGGCTAATGTCAGCCTCTGGGTGCCCAGGACCCGTCGGACCTCTGAGTATTTCGTGTGGAGGGTCTGGTAGGTCGGGTCGAGGGCAGGACCGGTCGAGAGACGGCGAGACGTCGGGGCGGATCGAAGAAGCTGTTGTTGCTGGAGGGATCCCTGAGGAAAACACTGTAAGCTTTGGCCAGATTTTGGGATGTCGCGCGCAGTACTCACCCTCAGCAGCGCCCCTGAGCGCCTTGCGACATCAATTGACCTCATATTGGGCAAGGAGGCATGGGTTGTATTGAGAGTGACTCTTCGGGAGAGAGTCCTCGAAAAAAGTTGTCCCCAAAGAAGCCGAGCAAAAGTTATGGGGCCGCCGACTGCGGAGCCGACCCGTCTGCACCCCAGACAGGGATCTTGGGCCAATCAGTGTCAGTGCATGGTAATCAGTCTCGGCCTCGGCATTCTCTCTTAACTTTTTAACAATGTCAGATATGCTACTCTCCTAAGTGACGTTATACTACACAGTAGGAAGGGACACGAGAGATAATTATAAACTTAAGTACCTAAGTACATATGCACCGTCTAATATAATATATCCCATCTTTCAGTCACATTTTCCTACAATCGCATCCACAATCCAGCACATGTGCAAGCAAATCAAGTCAATCAACAAGAGCCATATAACCCTGGAGTCTAGCTCGGATTCCGATTCTAATCGTCACTAGTCCGGCCTTGCGGAGGAGCAAGCAAATATCTCAACAAAGCTATATTTGCCTGTACTATGTATTTACATAATTACATACAACAGTGGCCATTCAAAGCAAGCTACACCTGGGTTTTTGACCGACTTGGTGCTTATAAGTACTCCTCAACTTTCGAAGGAGCAAGAACGGAGACGCTGCTCTGCTTTCTCAGCCATTACTTTGCCAAGTTTCGAGCTCTATTGGGTATCCACGGCGCAAATCACACCACGAAGAACCACAATCAAGCTATATTTATCCCATCTTGGCAAAGACATATATTTCTAGTCCAAGAACACGTACTCGGTTGAACTGCTCTAAAAACACCCCCAGCTATCCCAGTGTGCTACATCTCGAGGCCGAAGGTAACCTTCAATTTCGTACTATGTAGAAGGTATATCTTAGTAAACCTATATCCATTTTCGCAACAAGGTGCACGCAGACGCCACCACAAAACCTTCAGTAGCAACTTGGAGCATTGCCGTGCCAGAGCAACAAACATTACATATATGGGGCTCGCATAAATTCTCCCAAAAGGTCCTCAAATGGGATCATAAGACTTATGACAGGCATACGTCGCAAAAAAACACCGGAACTTTTGCGTGCCAGCCATATCCCCCGCATAAACTGGAAAGTAAACCGAAACCTTTTGGACCACTACGCCTCTCTGATATATATATATATATATCATCTATGCAGAGGAAGTCAGCCGCGAATAGATGATGCTCGTAGATGTGCTTTTCTTGCGAAGGAATGTGATGTGTCTCCGTATAGTATCATCCATCCTGCGCATTGGGTACAGATATATGCCGGACAGCTACATAAGTAAGTGGTAGTAGCGAATCCCTGCATCTAGTTATAATGCGGGCACGCATACAGTATCCTACCCAAGCACAGTAATTCCCCTGGGTTTCGAATATTTTCCGTCACAGATGGCAAGTCTTATGAGCCCTGGAGGCTGATATTTCTGGTCTCTTGGCTTCATCCAATAGTGTCGCCAGAGTGATTCGCCCTCGATATAGTATCCCGTCCAACAGGGCACGCAGAAGAGTTGGGTCGGGCGAATCTAGACTTTACCTACTCAAGATAACTCTACTACCTACCTATTTACCTAGGTAGTTATTTGAGATTATTAGAGACCGCAGGGGAGCTCTTCATTTTTGACACTGCATCCCAGCCGTTCTAGTGTACTGTGTAGTGTACCGGTAGATCAGGGGTGGCCTATGCGGGAAGTCGCGAGCCAATCACGCTAGCGACTGCGATCCCTGTCAATCCTTGTTTGGTCGACGTTGTTTGAACCGCCAGACCGCGTCGTGGCTCGTGCCAGTTCCAATTGACGGTTCTGCCCATTGAAAACGCCCGCAACAGCAGCAATCAATCCCAAGGCACATCGCGACCCTTACGGCAACACGACATTCGTCCAATCAAACCGTGTCAACAGCCCTCGCGCAACAACCTTGTCCACTTATAAAGAACCCCGTCATGAGCAGACACCCAGGCCGATAGGAACCGAACCGAATCTAATAGCTAGCTGCAAGCCGAATCGCACAAGTACTTTACCCCCAGCGGTGAACGGGAGACGGAGCTGAGATAAGCCCCACGCGCACCACAGCAGAGGGACGAACGGTTATCTATGCGGCTTGCTGGAGCTTGCTGGACAACGGGTTGTAGGTAGCAAGGACATAGCCGAGGGCTCACAGAACAAAGAAGACATGGCGGAATCGCTGCACAACGCGCCCATAGTACTCGACAACGGCTCCGGCACGATACGAGCTGGCTTCGCCGGGGACGACCTGCCGAAATGCTACTTCCCCTCGTTCGTGGGGCGGCCGAAGCACCTCAGGGTGCTGGCGGGCGCGTTGGAGGGCGAGGTGTTCATCGGGCAGAAGGCGGCGACGGAGCTGAGGGGCTTGCTGAAGATCCGGTACCCTCTTGAGCACGGAATCGTTACGGACTGGGACGACATGGAGAAGATATGGGGATACGTGTACGACGAGGGCTTGAAGACGCTAAGTGAAGAGGTCAGCCAGCCAGCCAACCAGCCAGCCAACCAGAAAGAAAAAAAGAAGAAGAGAAAAAGGATCACCCCCGCGCTCCAGAGGCCGAAGCTAACCTGAGCTTCCCCCGTCTAGCACCCCGTACTCCTGACCGAGCCACCGCTCAACCCCCGGAGCAACCGCGACACGGCCGCCCAGATCCTCTTCGAGACGTTCAACGTCCCGGCGCTGTACACATCCATACAGGCGGTGCTGTCCCTGTACGCGTCCGGCCGGACGACGGGCATCGTGCTGGACGCGGGCGACGGCGTGTCCCACGCCGTCCCCGTGTACGAGGGCTTCGCCATCACCAACAGCATCCAGCGCATCGACGTCGCGGGCCGGGACATCACCGAGTACCTGCAGACCCTGCTGCGGAAGAGCGGCTACGTGTTCCACACGAGCGCCGAGAAGGAGGTCGTGAGGCACATCAAGGAGGCCGTCACGTACGTCGCGCACGACCCCAGGAAGGAGGAGAAGGACTGGGCGCAGATAAAGCTCGACCAGAACAAGGTGGTCGAGTACACGTTGCCGGACGGCAACAAGCTGAAGGTGCGTACATGGGTTCCTACCAGGTCGCCGGGCAGGGCAAGCCGTATGAGGAGTGACGCAAGCTGACGTCTCCGTGTGTGTGCGACAGATCGGAGCAGAACGGTTCAGGGCACCAGAGATTCTGTTCGACCCGGAGATCATCGGGCTCGAGTACCCCGGCGTGCACCAGATCGTTGTCGATTCCATCAGCAGGACAGATCTTGACCTGCGGAAGGCGCTTTACTCTAACATTGTGCTGTCTGGAGGCAGCACGCTCACAAAGGGCTTCGGTGACCGTCTTCTCACCGAGGTTCAGAAGCTGGCTGTCAAAGACATGCGGATAAAGATCTTTGCGCCGCCTGAGAGGAAGTATTCCACCTGGATTGGTGGCAGTATTCTGGCTGGCTTGAGCACGTTCAGAAAGGTAAGCTGGTCTCTTAGGGGGTGGCTCATTCGATTCGTACGTACCGCGACTGATAAAGAGCCTCTGCAGATGTGGGTCAGCATTGATGACTGGCACGAGAACCCTGACATAATCCACACCAAGTTCACGTGAGGTCGATGAGCTGTATCAGGAGGTAGGAAACACTCTACGAGGCCCGCGTTGGTATTGCGGAGGATCGGGAATTGCATGTTGAGCGTGTGTTCAAGAGCGAGAGGGGATGGGTTGATGTGTCGCAACTAGAAGAACTCATTGCTGTGTCCGGAGTTGTGATCTCATAGATGGAAAATGATACCCATGTTGACGATGAAACCGGTAATAGCGGCCAGTGATACTCGGCAACTATGAGTTATCTTTCCCAGGCATCAGTGCCGAGTCCTAGTAACCGTGCTGGCTTTCTGGTTGTTTTAGGTCGCCTTCGTCAAAAAATGTAGTCTGGGAAAAGTGACAAGGTCGACAAGTTTCGATAGGCAAAACCGCTGCCGGAAGTCCTTCTGCGAGGGGGAAACGACTTTTCAGTTAGCAAGTTTGCACAGTTCTGCTGACTATAAGCCCGTGCTTGCCGTCCCCCTTCTCTACCCTAGGGTATGTCTTGACCTCACACTGGTTGGCCTCATGGGTTCTCACTAAATTGCTTCTATTTTACACCATCCTCATGAAGCCCAGCCGCGGCTTCATATGCTACCTGTGCATATCCAGGATCTATTCAACTACCGGGTACGCAAGGTGCTCAAGTATCTACCAGCGCGCGGGTGTATATACAGAGCTAATGTACTACACACCAGTGATCCAGCAATCCTTCCTTATAGAAAGGGCTTTGTAATGAAGTCGTCTGTCATAAGCACCTTCAGGCGTGGTCTATGTTTTTGATAACTACTGTGGCTTAAGTATGCACCATTGTTGTCAACCCCGTCTCTCACCCATGATACAATATTCCTCGGTATCCAAAAACTTTACCCATCGTCTTCGGCTTCAAGATTCACTCGCCAAGAGTCCCGAGTATTCTACTCCCGAGTCTAGCATCAGCATAACCACTTACTTTCAAAACCAAAATCAGCGCAAACCCCTTCACATTCAAAAAAAAGAAACAAATGAACAGAAACCAAGAAACCGGGATATCGAAAGAAAGCCTGTCCGCACACACCTGGACCCTATTCGGCATGGCGATCTCTGTGGTCATCATTGTCTACCAAGATTTACATCGGACCAATCCTCTCGCGCAGGACAGCCAGTTTCACACAAGGCACGCCGACAGGACAGAGGATAGCAACAACAACAGCAGCACCCTCCACCAGGGCCATGGGACACGGTGCGGACCCTCGGGGGCCGAGCCTTCGGGCGCTGGCTCGGGGTCAAGGGCAGGATGATCCTCCTCCCGGGTACAATGTCACGACTGGGCGGGGAGGGGAGACGTCTTGCGCGAACGGGCTGGGAACCTGGAATGGTGGTAAAGATGGGTAATATGGGACTATGGCAAGTGGATTTGGCCAGGTGTGCTTGGTATTGACTTGGGTGCGTTTGTATCAATAAGATAACTAATATGACCATAATTACGGGAATATGAAAAAATCGATACTTTATTTCATTGACAGCACGAAGTTTGTTTGGGGTTCGAAAAAAGAGCTATATAACAAAAAGGCGACATCATCATGGATACTTGGCGGAGAAGATGTCGAGTTTCACATATGTGAACGGCTGAGTTGTTGCATTTTTAAATGTAACATATAGAGCGATGCATTAAACGACCAGCTCAAATTTGTTTTGATTTATTTCACTGCACAGCTTATATTACGGCCAATAACTTTACTTGACCGGATAGAACTCCTTCGTGGTTCTATAAACAGGTAGGTGGGTAGTATGATAGTAGGGAAGTATGAGTACACCAACCAGAAGTTGCGTACTTGGTGAACGTGAGACGTCGATGTGAGATTAAATAGCCTATATATCTGTCTCATAATCATGAGAATTTGCCAGTTGCCCACCCCACAGCCGCCGGCATCCTTTATATTGATACACCCGAGCCTCACTATGCGAAAGTAATCAGCCATAGGACTTGTTGAAATTCTTCTCCAACCCTTGGATGTCATTGCCCAGGCATGTATCCGACACGCCGGCATCAGTGCTCTGAGGACGTGTGATTTACGATATATCGTTCTCAGAATGTGCCTTGGCTAGGTAGACAAATGGGTGCACTTAGGGGGCTATACAAATTACCGCAGTCACGCTGATGGATGGATATTATTATGTGAGCGACATTCTCTTTTGAGGCAATTAGAGTCGGGGTGTCCCCCTCTCCGGAGATGTGCCCCATGAGACCGGTTTCCCCGGAATTGTCGTACCGTATACCGAATTATGCGCCCACTTTCAACGCGGCCCGTGCGGGCATTCCACTGTCAATGCTGAGGGACCTCCGAATGCCTCCCGTGTTGAGGTGGAGAACGACTATTACCGTGGTTGGGGAGAGGGGGGGGGGGACAAGTGTGGTGAGGTTTCAAGCCCCTGGTAACGTGTAAAAATATTTATGGGATAGTGTCATGTGGCTGGCCTTGACATGAGTTGATTAGATGGCTGAATGCATTACGGTACCATTTCATTGCGTGTAACAGAAGCACTTGCACAGTCAGGTAAAAAGAAAAAAGAATGAGAACCACTCAATACCTAGGTAGTTATAGAGGCATCCATGGAGGTTGCTATTGAGTGTCAAGGCGTTGAAACTGGGTTAGATGGTGTACGTCAGCATTGCACACGGGAAAATCTAGACACCAAGTAGACTAGCTACGGCAAGTCAAGGATCTAATTGAATGGCTGGCAGAGCGGTTGTTGAAAACGTCACACACATGGATGGAGCATGGAGAAGATGAGTTTGAGCTGACTTGATGACATTGAACAAGGCCTTTGGTTGCCTATACTTGGATGTGTCTCGCGAAAGCCCAAAAGGAAAAAAAAAGAAAAAAAGAAAAAAAGAAAAAATAGCGGCAGTGGCACTCAATGATTGACCCACGCACATACAACAAAATATCAACACGTCGTCTTCTCAATGAAGAGACTCTCAAAATCGCCGGGGGGGTATATATGATTCTCTCAACCGCGAATTCACCAGAACAAGACGCCCGCAATGATTTATATTTCCCGCACCCTGGAGTCATGCCAGCCAGGGGGGTTTTTGGATGATCGTGATCGAGATTTCCCGAGATGTAACAAGGAGAAAACCGATCCATCGATGCACCCCATTTCTCGTTGTTCGAGCTTCGTGTTTGCCCTGAGGCCCCAAGTCTTCCCGTTCGTTGGTGTTTGTATAAAAAAAAACCAACGAACCAAAATGCACTAAACTTTTTGTTTTCCTTCCCTTCTTTCAAATGCGCCAGAGTCCGATAAAACGAATGTCGGAGATGCCAGAAGCATCATTGGTGATTAGGTATGCAACCGCTTGATGATGATAGCAGCGGGGCAAAGGTTTGGTTTGTTGAAGCAGGCACCATGCCAGCCAAGTAGATGTGACTGGCATGGCGCTCGTCTTTGCTTCTTCGAGTCGTGACGCCCGCGCCGCGCCGACACATGAGGGTCTTCAAACAAAGCCCCCGGTGTGTCGTCTTAGTGCTTGGACGGCATGATCCCGTGGACCAGATTCCTGAAGGCGGCCTTGACGCTGACGCCGCTGGCGGTGCTGGCGTTGCTCTCGACTGAGGCCTCGCTGCCCTTCCTGGACTTCTTGCCGCTGCTGCTGAAGTTGCCGGCGCCGCCCCTGCCGACGTAGTGGCCGTAGTCGAGCTGCTCGCGCAGGTCGGCCCGGGAGAACTCGTCCTCGAAGTCGATGGTGGGCCTCTCGATCTCGAAGTGTGCGTTGCCGGCGCCGCCGCGGCCGCTGTAGAAGCGGGTGGAGCTGGTCGACGACACGGTGGTGTTGGAGGTCACGGGCGAGATGGGGTTGATGGGCGTCGGCACGCCGGCGGATGGTGTGGTGAGTGGCGCGCGGAAGATGTTGCCTGCTCCGCCCCGTCCGGCCTGGGTGTATGTATTTGTGCGGATGGTGGGGTGAGGCTCGGTGATGGTAAACCGAGGCATGATGACTGATGTGTGGGGGGGTTGTTTGATTTGTGTGTTGTGTTGTTGTGGTTGATTTGTGACTGATAGTTGAGAGTTTGTGGGGTTTATTCCTGTCTTATGACGATGATTGCTCTGCCGTTGACTTTTGTACGGTGTGGTAGTGTATTATGGTGATGTAGTAGAGAGGAGGATGGAGATAGAGAGACAGAGAGAGAGAGAGGATGTATTATTAGAAGCTGATGTCAAGCAAGTAGCGGGAAGGAGGACTGGTAGCGTATTGCGGGAAGGAGGCCTTGATATATAAAGGGTAGGAGGAGGCAGGGAGGGAGTCAGAGTGGTCCCGTTGTATGAAAACAGATTTTTACAGCAATGATGGAATCCCTTCTAGAAATCCGGCAACCGTATTTAAAGTTGTGACTATGACAAGCCGCAGTAAAATCTCTGAAATGGTGTCACGGCCCCAAAGAGTCACGATCCAGGGATAACGTGCGAAGGTTCTAGGATGAGCGTGGATGAGCGTACCGCTATTGTGGGGCCAAGAAGGCAAGAAGTTCCTCGTCACTGTATTACACCACCCAGGTACCTATGTCAAGTGCAACAGCGGGAGAAGAGCCCCCACTGGAAGAAATCCCGTCACTGTGAACAGCTGGCGCTTAGGGGTGTGCTAGGTCAGCTAGGGGGCTGTTACACGGTAAGGGCGACAGGTTTCCAGGGCACTAGGGGGGGGGGACTTGCAGGCGGTGGGTAAGCGGGAACTGGGCAGTGCGCACATACGTGTAGGTGAAAGAGTGAAAGAGTCTGTTTGTTGTTGGCATACGTGATCAGGAATGACCATTCCGTTACGAAATAGCGCCCCAGGTTGGTCGTCACCAGACCCGGACACCTCAACGGCCCTGCTTTCCATGGGGTAAATATTACCCCATCGTTTGTCTTCCCGCGACGGATGTTAGTCATGCGCATCCAGGCCTCCATGTACTGTTTATGTAGCTGATTTGTACTGATGTGTATCTTGCCCCTGGCTCTACACTGCCATCCCGCAGAAAGCACTTGTACACTACCTCAAAGACACACATGGAAACCTATTTTTCCCACATCCTCCTATTTTCATTCTTGTTCCTTTTTTTATTTTTGTTTTTATTGTTCTTGTTTCGCTTGCTGACGGCAATCAGGGTCACTGAAACCCGGAGCTCGCCAAGATGCCAAGTTGAAACTCCATTGATGGTTTGATGATGATTGATGTTTGGCTGGAGTCGGTTTCCCCAGCTTGGGCGTGCCGACGACGATGACACCCACGAGGCTCCAGGGCAGCAGGGCTTCGCGAGATCCGAAATCACACCCTGGCCTGCATGCCAGCATGCATTCATGCATGAGAGAGATCACTTTTTTGCTCACTTGTGACGATCGACTATTGCTTGCCAGCTTGGACTGCTTGGCATCTCGGCAAATAATACACGATCGAGATTACACGCCTGTTGTACTACGTGCCAAACTCAGCAGACTGGTTGCTGCTCGGTACTGTGTGTAATTTTTAAACAAGTGAAAGGTATAATAAGGGTTGTGCGCTGTGCGTGCGGACGGAGTCAACTCGGACTCCACGGCACCGGTCAAGAAACTGAAGCTCTCGTGGCCTAATTAGGAAAGCCCTCGCGAGTAGTGATGGCTTGACCAGGAGCTTACTACTAAGTCACAGTACGGTGCTGGACATGACCCATCAGCTCTGGTCGAGCTAGTCCCATCTATTCCTGACAGCCTCAACCCCCAAAGCCAACCAGCACGGGAACGGCAGGACGGGACGCTCCCAGGCTCTCTCCACAGGGCTGGCCAGGCTCACCTGGCAATGCTGCTACTGTGGTTACTTCCAGATGAAGTGGGCTTGTCGTACTGTACGTGTAAGCATTCATTAGGCTCTTGCGAAGTGTTGGGCCCGCCCTCTATCCACTTCGAAGGACCTTCCCGCCCTCTTCCTTCCACTCAATGGCACTCACTCAACTCACTAGTCCCCTCGCATATTCCCGAGCGGTTCGATTCCCGCAGCTCTCACCACCGCAAGGAGACGGATAGCACTCCCGTCATCCAGAATCCACATCAACGGCCTCGCCCTCCTGGACCTCCAGGCCCTCGTCGCCCCCCTCTTCTATTGTGGCACAGGGGAGGGGGGGAAGTTTCTAGGCGAGCCCCTTGTCTTGTGATCGGTCATGCGGCACTTTCACATACTGTCATGATCTGTCAGCTGTTCTCGTGGCTCTCTTGTTGGGTTACCAATACACAGTAATGACTGTATTTTGCCTCGGCGCCCCTGATGACGCAAACCTGACCGGGCTGGCTGGGCTGGGTGGCTGGATGCTCCAGGCCCAAGAGGCAGAGGAGGGCTGGAGAGATCACCGCAACGCCCGGCAAGTTTCTTTTAGAAACGCTCCTGATTCAATTCACAGCACTCGGTTGTTCGCGGTGTTTCTCTTCCTTTTTTGTGGGTGGGGACCTCTTTAGACCTGCCGCACAGTCCGCAGGGCTGATGGGATTCTCCACCGAAAGACAGGAAAATCTGGGGAAGGTCACCAAGATTGACTCGAGCACACACGACCAGCCAGACCGGGTTTGCCCCTGAATTCAGGCCCCAGCAGGACCAGCCTAGTCATACTACACAGTAGGGACTTGGGAGAGAACTTGTTGAATGCGCAACGCTGCTGACAAGCCAGAAAAATCAAAAAAAGAAAAAATAGGGAAAAAATTCAAAAAAAGATTCTGGTCACGCACCCCACTCTTTTCTTGTTTGACTCCTTTAATTCCAAGGCAACGTTGTGTGCTAGAGCCGCTTATTGTGGGCTGGTCGACGATGGCTTCACAACAGCGGCAAAGCTCCGCAGACGAATGGACGCCGGAGAACTCGTTTGCTGCAGAGTTTGACTGGCAGCTTTCCCGCGGAGAAGAAGAGTTTTCCTGTCTCTCTGTCTTCTCCTTTTCTCTCTCTCCCTTTCAGCAAGCCCATCTGGTACTATGTCTCACCAAATGGCGCTTGTTACCCAGATTTTTGGTGATATTAATCCAGGGCCGACTAAAGCCACTGCATTGGCCATAACCGAGACAACACACCTGCAGCTAGTGTCAATCATATGTACAGGCAACTGAAACTAGCTGGTTTGTGTTCCCTCGAGACGGTCTGGCGTGCGAGATACCACAAGCAAAGTCACCTGAATACGCAATGGGCGGACCGGATGGCGAAGCCGATGAGTTGATATTCACTGCTTATTTCGCAAATATGACGAATTCAATCCTCATGTTCAAGCCTCTTGTTTGCATGTTTCAGTGAGTCACAACAGAACTCGTCTGAATCACACACAAAAACAAACGACAAGACTTCGATCAAGGTTATCAACTCAGATCCCCATCTTTCCTTCTCGAACATCAAACCCCTTGCCTCCCCCCTCCCCATTATTCACAAACACGGATCTGCTGTGACAGACCATGAAGTGTTCAGTCAATCTTCTCATACTTCCCATTGCGAAACGTCACGTAGTAGGGTAGATCTTCCTTCCCCTCAGCCAGCTCCAGGTACATTTCGGCATGTGATTCACCGCTCGGCTTCCGGCCCACTGGCCCCCCGTCGGCCGCGCGCTCGTCGGCGAAAAAGAAGCTGGAAAACCCTCTCACGTTAGCGAGTGCTAAAGTTTGGTCCGAGCAACCCTCTCCCAGCCTGCCAGCCTGGTCTGAGCGTCCGATTCTCGCGACACCAAAGAAGGGGGGGGGAAGCGAGGGCGAGGCGAGAGCGAGAGCGAGAGATGTACACATAGCAGAACCAACGACAGGGGGAAGGGGGAGGGACGTGCAGTCGTGGTGACGAGATGTTACACGAGCCGTCCGTCTCCCACTTCGGGCATGAATAATACGGTGGAGAACAAAAAGCGCGCAAAGGGGATCGACTTCACATGTAAGACGGACGGACGGACGGACGGGGGAGGGGTTGAAGATCACCATCACCAACGGAAGAACAGACTCACCGTATCCCCTCCTCCTTGAGGGCCGCGTCCGCCGTCCCCACCCAGTAGTTCGCTCCCGACTTGCCAACCCCGAGCGTCGTCATGGACGGCGGGAAGATGCGCCGGGGCGTCATGTTCCCCGTCATGATAAACGTGCCCCTCCGGCCGCCCGGCCCCGGCCCCGCCGCCGCCGCCGCCTCCCCCCTCCACGCCCGGACGGCCTCCCCGGCCGCGACGTACGGGCTCTTGACCATGAGGCCGACGTCCCTGTCAAAGTCCGCCCCCGGGATGGCGAACGGGTTCCTCGGGTCCCCGGCCGGGGGCGGCGTCAGCGACGCCGCGTTCCAGACCACCACGGACGGGAACGGCCACCCGGCCGACCGCGTCACCCTCGTGAGGGCCGCGGGCGCCGCCGACGGGTCCGAGAGGTCCGCCTGGATGTGGAAAAGGTCCGGGGTGGCGGCGCCGCCGCTGCCGCCGCCGCCGGGGGACCGGGACACGGTTGCTACCCGGTACCCGGCGTCGAGGAAGCCCTTGGCCAGCGAGGCGCCGATGTTGGAGCCGGCGCCGAAGATGATGGCTACGCGGGATGCTGTGGATGTCATGATGCTGTGGAGACTTTGCTTGGCTGTCTCTGGAGGGTCGGTCAATAGTGGGACGGATGTATGTATCGTGCTTTCGGCGGGGTCAAGTTCGCGAGATGGCACGGTCTACATATGTGATTGCTTCTCTGAGCGTATTATAAATAACTAATGAATACTTACAAATACAACATGGCACGGCACGGCTTCCACTCGTGGGTGATTTCACCGTTCATCCCCTCACTTCTGTTTCACGAACGGTATGGATGGCGCGACTGGACCCTACCTATACCAAATAAGCAGGTAAGATTCATTCCGCGCGGATTGATTCGAAAGCAACACGGCGGTGGTGTAATCCGTATGCAAGACAGGCTTACATGTCTACCGGCTTAGTCACAACACCTGGATACATACCTACGGAAGCTCACATCTCCGCGGGGGCTGATTAATGCGGTATTCATCACAGTATCGAGCCTGGTTGGCTCTGGTACAATGACCCTTCCCCTCAAAACAGAGCCTCTCAGTTGATGCCATTGCTTGATTATTTACGATATAGGGGGCGGGGGTGCTATGTCAACTCTGCAGGGCCCCCGCAGTGTAATCTGTCCGGGTGCCGACATTAGGAGAAGAGGGCTACGATTCACCAAGCGTAGCGAAGGAACCAGGACGGAACTTGTGAGGGGGCCGACGATGTAGCCCGCAGAGCGGTCGTTACCTCAGTGAGTATGCCGAATAATTCTCGTCCGTAGTCTCGTCGGATCGGGATTGTTGATACTGTATTGGTTTGAGAAAGACGTGTGTAAATTTCCTGATATACCTGTTCCTCCCAGAGGCGGGACGTACATAGGCCCCAGCCATTGGGAGATCGTAAGGGGTACCATGGTGGTGTTGAGCCCGACTCCTTCGCGAGCCTTTGTTCCTTGACAGTCCTACAAACCCATCCGTATATCTTGTGAGTCCCTCGCCACTAAGAAATAGAAGTAGTGACAGTCTGGAGGCTTCCCCCGGGCTCGCGTGGGGCTGTAGATTACCAGATAGGGGAGGACTGTCACTCCTATTTCGTACTAGTATGTCACGGGGAATAATTGTTAGCTGAACGTATGTGCCCAGCCGCTCACCATCGGCCAAAAGAACAAGACTGATGGACATGTAAATAGCACTTCACCTCACGCACATTAACACATCACAAGAAGACAGTCAAGTAACCACTTCAAAATCATAACAAGATTACAACGCAGTTCCTAAAGGGTATCTAACATGATGTTCAACACATGCTGCTGTATGTGTGGGCAAGAGGGAAAAAAGCAAATGGCCGAGTCTGAAAAGATGAGATGTCCATGGAATCCGGGTTTCCCTTTTTTGCATATGTATTCCCATCGTTCAATTCGTTCATTCGTCAAAAGGCCCCCTTGGAATTAACAAAAGAGGGGGAAAAGAATAAAAAAAAAAAACACTCCGCTTCCTGCTATCCTCGTTATTTCATCGCGAGAAACCAAAGTGTTTGTTTGGGTCGTGAAAATCGTAAAATGGGGTCCGCTGCGCAATAACCACCAACCCTCACCATGCATGCATCCTCCCTTTCGTTCCCAATCTTCGGATTGCTCACTGGTGCAGCAAGCTTTTCTTCCCGTTGTATTGCTTTTCTGAAAAGATTCCATGTCCAACCGAGGTCTATAAAACACACGCTGAAAAAGAAGAATAAAAAGAGGCCCACAGTAGAGGTCAGGGCGAGAGAAATGTAGTTCCAGATAGTCCTCCCTGAAGAGAGGTAAAGATGGAGTGATTAAGTCTTCAAGGGTTGAATTATAAACCATTGGATCGACAGCCGTCGGGGTGGGCAGGAGGCCATCCAGCAGCCAGAGCTCGGATTCTCAGCCGACGGCGCATCTCATGGAAGGTAGGAGAGGTGGAGGTTGAAGACTGCCTTCAACGACTAAGGCCGTTGTTGATAGCACGCAACCAACCGTCGAATGGAGAGTCCTTCCTCTAAAAGGTGTCTGACTCCGGCGACGTGACGGTGCCAAAGGTATCTGTGTCGGCCACTGTTAGTTTCTCTTTCTCTTGTTTCAAGTGTGCGAATTATATATACCTCTCTTCCTCCTTCTCCTCTCATCTTCAGGCGCAGGGCTCTTGGAGCCCATGGCCCGCGGCCCGCTGGGTCTCCGGCCAGGCACCGCCAGGACATTCTGCAGGTTGCGGTTCTCCGGCTTGGGGCTGCCAGAAGGCTTGTATGCCAGGTTGGAAATCCTGCTCCTGGTGGGAGTCGTGGTCCGTGGTCCGTTCTCCTCCAGAGGCTCCTTGGGGGGTCGTGGAGGACCACCGGATGGGGCAGGAGAGGCGCGGTCTCCCCATGTGTACTGTCCATCACCAGCTGCTGAGCCGTTGCTGAATGTTGGCTGGTGTCCGGTGAAGCGGCTCAGACTTGTGACGGAGCCAAAGTCCGCGGACTTGGGTGACATGGGCGCGTCGTATTCCTGCGCCGAGGTCTCCAGAGTGTTTCGGTACTGCTCGGTCTGGGGTGGTCGCGGCTGGGGATGCTGCAGGTTGACGGAATTGCGGTGAGCCTTATATTTGGGATCCTCTGGTGTGGAATAGTTCATAGGGAAGTGAGGCTGCACTGGGCTTGGGGAAGGCGGGTTGGGAGTCCGACTCACACCGGCCAAGGTGAATTGCAGGTCAGGATCAATTTGGCTGGGGTCCTGGCCTCGAGGCTTGGGCAAGCTGGTCTCAGACAATCCAGAATGGAGGAAGTCTTCGAGGTACGGATCCGACACAGGATAGTCATCGTAAGCTGCAAGATCAGACCCCGAGCGAGATGGTCCTCCCCGGAGGGAGTTTGCTTCCGCGTCTTTGGATTTCCTGAAAGCCTTGCCGACGCTCGAAGCAGTCGTCTCGGACCAACGAGAGATCTTGGGGAACCAGCTGGATGAGCCGTTGGATTTGTGCTTCTTGCCCTTGTCGGTCCGAGGGGTGTTCTCATTGCTGAAGGACGTCTGAATCATCGGGCGTTGCGGCGAAGGGGCCCGTGGAGCGGAGCTGCCACGCTCAAGCTCCTGGCCAGTCCCAACCATGTCTGTAGTGCTGTGGTTGTGAATGACAATGTTGGAGTCTTCAGGGTAATCTTCCTCATCACCCTCAGGCACGGTACTTATCCGATGACCCGAATGCCCCGACGAGACCTTTCGAGCCTCATAGCCAGAGGCGTTGCGCGGAATGGAGAGATGACCAGATTGGCTGGCATAGCTTGCAGACGAGGTACCCGCATGGCCTTCTGGCTCATAACCACGGTCCTGCTCATACTGGACGGCTGGCTGGATGTTGTCCATGGAAGGTCCGCTCTCTTGGCCGCTGCCACCGTGCGCAGTCTGTTCTTTTAGAACATCGACCTCGGAGAGCAGCTGCATCAGCATGTCCTCAATTCTTGTCAGATCGTTTGTCCCCTTGTTACCGAGGCCCTTGAGCGCTCTTCGCCACAGGTTTCGGGTCTTCTTCTCGTTGTCCGTGCCGCCCTGGGAGCCCTGAATGGACCTAGCAGCACTGCCGGGGAATGGACGAGGACCGCCAATGTGTCGCTGGACCGTCCTTTCGGTGTTGTCCTTGACCTCCGTGATGACTGTGTCTTCCGTATCGGCGAGCATCTTCTTAATGTCGTCAAACGAATTTCGCATCTCAGCAGCGGTGCGGACCAGGGTCACCAAGATCTCGGTGTCTCGTGCGCTGCGCTGAGCATCACGAACCATGAGATGTTGCATCAAAGCAATAATGTCCTTGGACTCGATGCTGTCAATACCTGTACCCGTAGCAGCATCGTACATAGGGGAGTCCAAGCCTTCTGAAAGACCACTCATATGCTTAGGATCCTGTTGGTTGTAGTAGGGATCCATAGCACCAGACATGAGTGGTGGCTGCTGGGAGTAATCCATGCCCATGCTCTTGCTTTGAAAATCGGGTGTCCTGTTAGGACCCTGTGAGATGTAGCCCTCGTCGATCTTCGGCCCGTAGGGACTTCGAGCACCATAACCCGTGACGTAGCCATCCGGGTCGAATTCGGGTGCTTGGCCAAGGTCAATATCCAGCCCAGGCGCATTGGCAAGAGGACTGGTGCCTTCGTAGGGGTTGGTCACGATAGTATCACGCTTGCGGTCCTCAGATGTGCGACGCCATTCGTCATCCACGTCCTGGCTTGTTTGACGACTGTGAGAATGCGCCATGGCCGCAGCTGTCGCTACCGCCGCTGCCCCGGCTGCTTCATTGAGAGACAGATGACTGTCTTGCTCTTGAAGGTCTCGTCTTCCATGCACGCTTTCCTGCGTTGGCGTCCCTGGCTCTATTTCTTGCCAAGTGTCTCTAGTGGCACTCAGCTGGTCACTCATTCGTGAAAGGGTCGTCCTCGAGTTATCACCATGACCGAAGAATCCTATTTCTGGCATGGGGTCGTCGAGATCTGGCAAGCCACTGTGACCAACCCTCGGCTTCTCGAACTCAGCAACCAATCGTTCAACGCTGTGCGTGGGCGTCTCCGTGGGCACAAATCCTTCCCTCGTTCGCTCCATGAAGGACTTGTTCTGATGATTGCCCTCGCTATCGGATCCGCTTTCAGACTGCTCTTCAACATAAGGCTGCTTGCCTTTGCCTTTGGCAGCAGCCTTGAGCGCTGCGGCGGCAGCACCCACGGCGGCTCCAGTGATCGCAGCTTCTGAGGCGGTCGGAGAATGTCGGTACTTCGACCTGGGAACCTTGCGACCATAGTCATCAAGATCGAACTCTTCGAAATGTTGCGAGCGCGTAGAGTCTGGTCGTTCAGACGCTGGGGATGCGGCTTCTTCTTCAGCCGTGCGATGGCTGTCAAAGGACTGCTGGTGTTGAGCAGCTGGGCCACGTCCAGCCTCTTGCTCGCTGATATGCTGGGAGCCACGATTCCCGTATTGACGGCCACTGCGACCAGATTCACCCGTGAGAACAGACTCGTCCAGACCAGAGCCTTCGACCAAAGATGCGACGTGTGAGTCTACTCCATGAGGGGAGTTCACAAAGTCCGGATTGGCGCCGACGGCGCGCACAGCTTGTCCAGATGTGACACGGTCAAGTTCGCTGTCATCAGTGTAGGTCGTGTTTCTGTAGTCCCCTCTTGAACTCTGCATACTGCGATCATCCTGATAGGACCCCCGGCTCAAAACACTGGGTGATTCTTCACCGTAGCGGACCGACTTGTCAGGAGACGAGAAAGACCCAGATGTCATGTGCGAGAGCCTGGAGTCACGATTGTGAATCTCACTTCCGCCCTCAGTAAAGCCAGAAACACTGGGAATAGGGCTGAGTCCGCGACGCTCGGGTTGATACGGAACGTATTTCAGAGGCGGAGGTACGTCCTGGGTGTTGTAATAGTCGTTGTAGGCACCATCGTCGTCTTCGTCATCATCGTATTCCTCCTCTTGTCGAATCGGCGCCCGATGTCCGTGCTCTCTCTCCTCGTACTCGTCCTCCAAGCCTCCAGTCCTCTTCTGGGAAAGAGTCTTGAGGTCGCCGTGAGAAATGTTCGCATGCTGAGTACCAAGAGCCTGCAAGTTAACAGAATTCCTCGTTGGGGTTGTGGGACTACTGTTCTCGGCAGACGAGTCAACGGATGGTGTACCCCTTGCCACTTGCTGTATTGGCGTGAGCTCTTCACTAGCCGAGTGAGGTCGATCCGTCTCAGCAGTCAGAATGGAAGTCCGTGTAATCTCTGACGGGTTGACTTCACCCAACAATGGCATCGGTGGGGCAGGTCCGCTGTGGTCCTCTTGGTCTTCGGCATGTCTCTCGGATACACGACTCTTTGCTTCGGCCCTGCGTCGTCGGCGCTGTTCCCTTGCGATCGCCGGCGAACTCTCATTCTTCGCAGCGGCAGCCACGGCACCAACTGCACCACCTGCGGCGGCGGCTTTCAACTTGTCATTGTTGCGCGGTACTTCCTCGATCTCATGTAGAGACTCATCCACCGAGTCATGGTCCACACTAGGAGCAGGACTCTCGATCAATTCGTGGCGAGCCGCCTCCCTGTCTCGACGGTCTTTACCCCTTGCAAGATTCTCTCTGGACTTGTTCGAGTATCCCGACTGGCGACGGTCGTTGGCAAGGTCGTCTCGCGAGGCTGTTCCGCTAGACAGCGACGTGCGACGAGATTCCCGTTTGCTCTGCTCCCTCTTTATGGCGCTGAGCTCAGGTAGAATAAGTCGCCTAATAGCATCCTCGACAGTCTCAAGGAGTTTTGGGTTGTTGATTGAGGATCGTGTAGCACCCGACTGCATCGAGCTCGCGTCCAGGGAGCGATGGCTATGTGATAAGGCTGATGAGATGACACTAGAATCGGCACCAGACAGAATAGACTCCTCGACCCCTTTGCTCGACCGCTTGCGCGACGACTTGCCGGTCTCTGAATAGTGGTCACTTCCACCACTGCTCTTGCGGTGCTTGGACTTGTGACGCCTCTCGGATCTGTCCCGCTCCCTGGATTTGGATAGGAGTGACCTCTCTTTTTCACTCAGCTCAGACCGGCTCTTGCTGCGTAACCTGTCAGCGGCGGCAGCGACAGCCAGTCCAGCCGCAGCACCTCCGATGGCTTCTCTCGCCCGTGCCGGGCTCTTGCCGCGCTTCTCCTCAAGCCTTGTAGACCCGCCCGAACCATCCAAGAAGCTGTCGGTAGGGATGGCGGAGATATCGGACGTGTTGCTTCCTTGATAAGAAACCTTGCTGTCGGTAGCTGGAATTAAGGGACTCGCCGGCCGGCGTCGACGATGATTACTGCTGCGGTCGATGTCGACCTCGATAGGGTTGCGAGACACATTGGACTCCTCGGTGGCAGATGTGTAGGAATGCATACTCTTCGCGTCCTCCCTGTCACCATTCAGGACAGATAGGGCGTCGTCGTATTTAAGTGGGGCTGGAGTCTGAGGGGACACTCGCTCCTGGCGGCGTGTCAATGAAGCCTTGCGACCGCGAGACGACGACTTTGTCTCTGTGATTTGAATATGGTCAGCCTTTCGGTTCTTGGATGGAGTGAGTCGGACCCGCACGCTCGGTCTGCGATCGCCGGTGGAAGATGTCGGGGAGGTGGAGGGTTTGCCACCTTCGAAGTATTCGATCAACAGCGAGGTCTGCGAGCGATCGGGCTTGTGGCCGCGTGTCTTGATTGTGACGGGAGAACCGTCCTCAGGGAGAGAATAGGAGGACTTGTCGTCGGCAGGTTCAGGTTTGGAAAGGTCAGAGGTCGCGAGCTCTGTTTGGGTCACAGTCGACTCGGAGGACTCCTCGGTGGGGGCTGGGAGTGGAGGCGCGTCTTTCGACTCGGTACCCATGGCGTGCAGCAAATTCCCACACGGTGTGGCCTTCTTGCAGTGTTCTTGCAGGATGAGGTAATGTGTCACTCGATACCCCCGTATTGGAAACCCTTTTTTACACCCAATCCAAGTCCCCCAGTGCAGGATCACTGCACCATGCAGGCAAGGAAGACTAGGGGAAGGGCGGGGACGGGACTGTCGCAGGTCGAGGAGTTTTGGCCGCTTTGTTATGGTCAAGACATTAGGTTCAGGTTCAGGTTCAGGCTCAGGCTCAGGCTCAGGCTCAGGCTCAGGCAGGCTCAGGCTCTGTTGCAGGTGCAGGTGCAAGTGCAAGTGCAAGAATCAGGACGGGGTCACTGGAAAGCAGGTGAGCGATTGGAAGGCTTGTTATGGAGCTCGGACAGTTAGCAGATGCAGGTCGCACTTACATCAGGGAATTATGCAAATGAAACAGTCCTTGGGCGACGTGTGACAGTGGAGGGGGGGGAGGGGGGAAAGCGATTAATCCGTATCTCTAAAGAGAGAGAGGCGCTTGGGAAAATCCTGAGAGCTGTCGGAAAAAGTAGGTCGCAATTCACAGGAAGTTGGTGGCGGTGGAGGAGCTCGTCAAGGTTCAGCTCAGTTTCCCAGCCTTCGAAATAAATAAACCGGGCTGCCAAAGTGGGCGGTTCCTGCGATTCCACGCGCTTTAAAAATTGTACATGCGCAAATGGCCTGCAGCACAAGCAAGGTGCCTAACCAAGAGACAGCCAGCAATCTGATTGACTTGTTGTTCTATGTTCTCTCGAAAATTGAGAGAAACGATAGTGGGTGCTGTAAACCAAAACGTGGTTGAAGGTTGAGAAGACGGGCGGGATGAGATAGTGACGGAGATAGAGATAGTTTGGTCTAGTTTGGTCAGAGGGGTGGTTGAAATTCGAGACCAACAAGGGGAGGAGGAAGGGCGACGTTGTGTGAACCTGCAGGTACGTATATCGGTATCCGTAGTACGTACCTAGGTATGTATACGACTGTATACGGGGTAGTAAGGAGTACTGAGTACTGAGTACTGACTGGTACGGTGATCACCAGCTGCCAGTGCTAAACTTTCAGGATGCTTGATCTTCTTTTCCCTAAAGAGGAGAGGATATTCAGTGGAATCAATCATTCCTTTCTGAATTGAGATGGGTTTCTAAGGACCACCTAATACCTAGATCCTACATAGATACACAGTACATACATACTTAAGTACCTAGGTAAATAGATACCTAGGTATGTAGGTAGGCCGTGCTGGTATGGATTTCTCAGACTGTCCTTTGGTCGCTTCTTCCGTGACTGACTTTTGTGGTTTGCACAGTTCCTCTTCGCGGCCCAAAGTCGATAGAAGGCAACAGGTTGGGATGTCAATGGTAAAAGGATGGATGGCTTGATGAGCTGGCCGTGCTTCTGGGGCCGACCAATGGATCCTCAAACATCGTTTCCGGCGCAGCGAGTGGGTGCACAACTGCAAGCTTTCTGCAAGGACCAGGGGTTACAGGCACACACACACGCACACACAGAGGAGACCTCGGCGACCTCCAGGCTTCTCGATCAACCTAAGATTTATTAGTACTGTGGTACGGAGTGACCCATGCATAACCCCCGTCATCATCCACCTGGGGCCCCTTCAACGGTGAAGGAAAACAGAGTGCGGCAGTTTTAACGTGCCTGATGACTGAGACAAACAGCCAGCCAGACAGACAGACCTTCACCACCATCCCCGATGTCATCACGAGAGAGTTTGCTTCTTGTCAACAAAGTATCCTAGGTACACTCGAATCAACCCCCGTCAACTCCGTCATTCTGGGGATCCAAAGCTCCACCTCCCGTCCCACGCCAGCACCGCAAAAGCCTCGCCACGGCTCGAGCACACCTTGCAAATTTCTCAATTCAAAATCCTGACCGGCCAACCGCCGGGAGGCAACATGGCAGATCCCAGCCTCGTCCCGAAGCGGTCGGTCCTGTTTGTATGTGATTGATCATGACCAGCAACCTGACAGGCTGACAGGATGACGGAGTGGCAGGACAGTCACAAGGACCAGCAGTCAAAGCGCCATCATCCATGACTGACACGGTTTTTCTGATCCATACATCTATATGTACAAGTCGGGGCGGGTATATTCATTCTCCTTTTGTCGACGACCGTCACAGTGTAGACCTGACTACTACTAACGGCGTTCCCGCTACCGGGCCCTAATCATTAGTACAGTCTCAGATTTTACGTAGATAGTAAAACGGCCGTCAGGGTTCCCTGGCAAGAAACCCCGGGTTTTCGAGACGCGAACGTTCATGTTATAGAGGACAATAGAGGACAATAGAGGACAGCCTCATAATCGATCGCACTGCCACAAACACCAGTCTTCAGCTCCCTTTACGCAGCCTCGCTGCTAGATTATGCCTCCGCCCTCTCTCTCTCTCTACTACCTGCAACATGTGCCGTGGCGAAAATACGGTGTCTGTTTGTGATAGTCCAGACCACAACTAGCTAACCGGGTTTCGATACGTCTCCGACTTCCTGTGCAACATCCCACGCGGCAGCCCTTCTCCTCCTAACTACGTCGTTGGCCTCTCGGGTCGGAAAAAACACATTTCAGACAAGATCACTCGCACGGCTTCAGACTTCGGGATTTGGTCTTGGCTGGGTCCGCTCCTTTCAAGTGAGACACCGTCCAGGCTGTAGCTAGATGAGGATGGTGGCACTGGCTAGAGATGTCCTGCCTGATGGCTGTGTAAACTCGGCGGCATCTATGTACAATTGTTTGATGGATGCATGGCAAGTCCTCGACCGCCTGCCACCCACCCCCTCTTTGCAAAAAAAAAAACAAACATCTGTGCCTTGTGAGATGGCGGCAACCTGCAGGATACTACTGCAACGTCCATGAGGGTTTCGGAGATGATGGACAGGGAAATGTCTCGAATCGACGCACCGTCGTCGTAGGGAGGAACCTGCATCCCCCTCGGTGCCCCTAGTCCTTCTCGTTTGCCCCTTTCCCCGAGAGCTGCCACGCTTGGTGGGATCTAGTGCAGGAATGTTCTTAAGAAGCTGTATGTCAGCAGGAGCCAGCGAGCGAATGTACGGTGGGGATGCCGAGGTTTTGATTTTGATCCTGGTTTTGATTTTGACTTTGATTTCAGTGTGTGTATCTCTACCAAATGAAAAATATCGACCAGAAACGCCTTTGTCATGTTGCTCATGTTGCTCATGTTGCTCGAGTCCTATCCCAGCATCAAAGCCGGGCGTCCCAAAAACCTGGATATCAATGTTCCGAGAAAAAGGAAACCCCCTTATTTTAGTGCAGTCGGTAGTGGAAAGAGGTTGCGTTCAGAGCATCTCCTGCACCGTCTCGTTCTTGGTGAGATGCAAGGGGAAGCCCCCGGCCAAGACGATCCTGAGGAAATCTACCTTGGCCGACAATCCCCAGCTATCAATAATCAGCTTCTCCTTGCCCACAACTATGGTCTGTCGGTACCCAAACTCGTTCACATCCCCGCCATGAGAGCTCTCGACCATGGCGCCGCCCGTGTGTGGGTTTGATGTGGCCCATCCGGCGGTTGAGTAGCCGGGACCCTTCCCTCGTTCTAGACCAGTCGCGATACTGTTGAAGTCCGATTTCAGATGCCGCCGGTCTCGCTTGGACATGGACTTCGAGCCCTTGGAGATATCCCGCATTTGTTGTGCCAGTCTCTTTGGGTCGTACTTGAAGTTCACCTTCTCCCCGGTTGCCTCCTCCATGTTGTGAGCATTCTCGAACAATAGCGCGATATTGTCTCCCGCGCTGGTCTGGACGTAAGCATCTGAGCTGTCGAGTTGCTCCACGAAAGCCTCCATTGCTTGTTCGCTTTGATCGGATAGGTCCTCGAGGTGCGCAGCCATGAAGCCCCAGCCCTTCAGCGCAGCAACGACGACGGACGCGGAGTCTGGTGCATCAATTATATGTCCATCGCTCTCGATGATTTCAACCATATACTGCATCATATCCTCGGCCGCTTCGGTTGAGCCGTCACCGTACATGGCTGTCACGGCGAGCGCGTAGATGGCGGCGGTCTTGACTTCTTCTGCATCGTCTCCTTCGCAGGCGGACTTGAGGCTCGTGATATGCTGGTCAAGTACGGACTCGTTGGGGTTCGTGAGAATGGTTGCGGCGAGTGCATTGAGTGCAAGCGTCCGCTCGGTAGTGTTGACACCTGACTTGACTGCCCTGACCAAGCCCAGCACCAGATCACTCATCTGCGTCTCGATCTCCGACTTGGTGTAGTAATGCCGTACTAAATGCAGATACGACTTCAACATGTCCTCCCTCTCTTGGTTGCTCATCTTCTTGCGCTCTCCAGAGCGGCCTCCTGCAGCAATCTGGGAGACACGTGCGCCTATACGATCGACCCAGGCGCGCCCACTTGCGCCTTCTTCGTCGCCGTATTCAGAAGCCCCGGAGGTGGTGCTCATAGTCATGATATCGTCGAGCTCGGAGTCGCTAGAATCCTCATCCTCGGAGGCAAAGCGGCTGGGCGGGCGTGAGCCATTCGTTGAGCCGTGGGGGGATCCGCCTGGTGAGGTGACGGGCGTCGCGGACTTGGAAGATTCGGGTTTCGCGCGTGCTTTGCGGGAGACGGTCTTGCCGCTCTCGAGGAGGGCCTTCTTACGGAGGTCGTGCATATTGGGTGTCGGTAACAGTTGATGCGGTTCAGTACTCTTGAAGGGGCCGGTGTACTGAGGGTCTGTTGAACGAAAGGCCTTTGTGAAGCCGGTCGTGTCTTCTTGCCTTCGATCTACCTCAGGAAGGTGTGGTGTATGTTATAATGTGGCGAGTTTGAAAGCCTCTGTGCTGCTGCAATGCGAAAACGTAAACAGTGGTAGTAGTCAGAAAGGGGATCGAAACAAAATCCATGGGGGATTGATATCGGTGTGTACAGGTAGAGCCGCGAAAGCTTTTGTGAAGACAAAGGGGTTTGTTACAAGGGAGATGGCAAAAATAGTACCGAGTGTGGAAGAAAAGAAAGGTTGGGGAATTTGGCTAGATTAACCGGTGGTGACGGCAGAAAACTTGATTACCGCAAATAATAATCTGTAGTTCCTTCCCCCTTGCCTCGCCTCGGGCGATCAACGTTGGGATACGCTCAGCTGCCTCGCTGCCTGGCCGTTTGTTACTTCCGGCTTCCGTTTCTAGTTGATTCTGTCTGACAAAGCCCTAGCAGACAGCTGTGTTACTCATTGCTTTGTTGGTGGTCATCTACTTATATATGTGCATATATTTTATCATTTTCGTGCCTCATTCGCTGTTGACTTTGTATTCAGTCGAACCCGTGACGAAATGTGAAGCACTTTTACCAGTCAGTCCACTCCTGACCCCACTCGATGCCATGACGCCGTCACAGTGGAACCACGTCCGGAGCGGGCAGGCGGGCTCAAATGGCGGGGTACTGATGGTCAGTGCGGCTTCAAGCATGGTCAAGGAACCAGGTGCAAGTTGGGAAGTGTCAGATACAGGGGTCTTAAGTGGTTGCAGGACGCTAAAGCCGAAAGCGACTGCTACCCGAGGTGTTGCACTCCCTTCGCGCTCTGCCGTCCCTAGTATACACACACAGTACCGTATTGATTTCTAATTCAATTTGAGCGCGGTCGAGAGCCATCGGAAGGCGAAGCACCAGATTTAAGGGCAGAAATCACAAGGACAGTGGCTTCTGGCGTGTTGCTCATCAAATACAGTGTATTTCATCATCATTACCATAGTACAGACGTTTGCATGTGCTTCACATAAGAGCCCACCCACCCCAGAGCTCCACCACACTGCATACTTGCATAGGTACCTAGGTAGGTGCTGTTAGGACGGAGGGGGCTGCTTGCTCCGAGGTTCTATTTTGAGAACCCTGCCGCTCGGGATTGGGAACTCAAACCCACGGATGTCCATGATGATACCTGTGATATTACCAGTCCATTAGTAGATGGAAGATGAACCTTGAAGACATCTCCATCTTCATCCAGGACTGCCGAGCAGTCTTATGCCTCGGGTAGCTGCTGGTAGCCTTGCTACCTAGGTACCTGATCAAGCACCAAGCCCCGCGGCCCACCTATCAGGTAGGTACCAGGTAGTGCGTGATACGGACCTCCAGCGCCCTCTTAATTAGGGGACTAACGGTAGCGGTCGCCTTATCAGGCCGTCAATGGTCGCTGCCTGGCTGTGCGCAACCCGCGCCCGTCCTATCCCATACTACTAACAGCGGGAAACTCACCCCGGACCCATCTGCCCCACCTTTTACTGGCACCAGTTGACCTCTAACCCCTACTTGCCCTTTGTGTATCGGCGTATCTACCTAACAGTACAGCTCCCTCCTTCGCCGCTTCACTCCATCACCTCCTTAGTCGTCGCCCTCAAGCTCCTACCACTTCACATCGATCGTCTCTCTTTCCCTGGGCATTCTTGTCTTCTACCATATCCCTTTCCAATCCCATCGCATCGAGTATCAACGGCCATTTTCGCAGCTCATCGAGGCGTCTACGTTATCTAGCCTCGTCGACTGGTCGTACTCGGCGTGCCCACCAACTTCAAGGGAGCCTTGTCTCGACGACGACTCGAAAGAAATCTCACATCGAGTCATTCTGTTCTCTTACCTGCGAAGATGTCCACCAACGCTGTGCCTGAGGACTCGGGTAAGTCGAAACCCTAGCTCGCATCCCCTCTTTCCCTATCTTCCCCCCTCTTCCGTTCGTATCCGACTTCACGGTCTTGCCTTGGAACACAAGTTCGCGAGCGACACCTGCTAATCACCCTCTCTTTGTACAGTCCTCGTCAGTCTCTCAACGACCGCCCCAGATAACATCACCTTCCCGGAGAGGCGAATTCTCCTTACCGAATCGAAACCAAGACTGCATATCGGAAGATCAAGCAACCGTACCACACTGGGACTGCTTCCTACCCTATCTAATGGGTGGATCGACTCCCCCGTGATGAGCAGATACCACGCTGAGATCGAGGCCGATCTCCACAGACAGGCGAGTTAAATTCTCGACATCTTTATCCAATATAATTAACAAATTATAGATCGTGAAAATCCGGGACGCAGGCTCTATGCACGGCACCTTCCTGAATGATGAGAAAGTCAGCTCGGAATCTCGACCGCTAGTAGCTGGCGATAAAATTACCTTTGGTATGCCCGTATACCGCAACCAAACTGTCTTCAAGCCTGCTACAATGACAGTCGAGATGGAATTCCGAAACGCGTTAGTTCATGCCCACTTATAATACAGAACGTCAACCATCCTGCTAACGACTACTTGCAGTGCTCGTGCCAACAGTTCTCCCAGTCGTGTCTTCACCGTTCCGGACGACTGCTCGACTGATGAGAACTTTGACGATAATGAGCCTGTTGACGATGATGTACCAATCGGGACGTCATTCACTTCGGGCCAACAGAACACTGCTCGGGAGGATGAGCACAACATGGCCCCTAGTATTGAGATACGCCAGATGGACGGAACCATCGAGATCGGCTCCGAATCTGCGCCAAATGAACTCATCTCCATTTCGTCTGATGACGACGATGATGAAGACGGAAGACACGATGGCAATGATGATGAGTCTATCAGTCTGACCGACGACGAGCAAATGAGTTCTGTGCCCGCCAGTCCGATCGAATCTATTGGTCCTGAGGACACCGTCCAAATGGACGACGATGCCGCTCGCTCGCTCTCCTGGAATAGGATTCCCACAGATTCGGAGAGCGAGCACATGGACGAAGATTCCACTTCCAATCGGCTGTTATCCGACCATGAAGAGGGTGTTTTCCTCTATGACTCTGCTGACTCCGAGGATTTGGATGAGATGGATGAGGTGGATGACGAGCCAATTGATACCGACTTCGACTCTTCCACCCAACCGAGCCACCTCTTTCCGATGCAGCCATTGCCGGTGCTCCCATCTCTTTCTGCTGCGGTCTTTTCTCAGGCCCAGTATCCGGAGTTGCACTTTGGCTACCAACTACCACCCGTAGGCCGGCCCGTCCCTCGCCAGCCAAGCCCTTCGGATGCGGTTCTCCCTCTCAGTCACCGTCATCATGGATCAGAGGATGACGGTGCTATGGCAGCCGAGAATATGGGCCGCAAGTGGGGAAAGACTGATTTCTTCGAAGCTCGGGAGCATAACAAGATTACTATCTCACGCTTGACGGAGCCAAAGCCGAGCGTGGACGCCAGTCTGGTACCTGACGCAACTACGAAGACAAACACTGCGACTGCCGAGGATGACAGCTTGCGTGGTGAGTCCAAAGACTCAGAGGACCGCGTTGCATCCTCGGCGACGGAGGCGGGCAACCCAACAGTTCCCGAATCAACGCAGGTAATCTCACCGGCCGCGGAATCAGAACAGAATGCTAGCCGTCCAGTCGAGAATTATGGACCCCAGGGCTCGCAGGTTCCCAACCTTATTCACAACCCTTGGTTGTTGGAGTTAGGTGAGGATTTCTTGAAGTCTCCTCTGCAAGAGACTCCTGCCATAGACCAGGCCACAATGAACGTGGCTGAAGCGCTCGACTGGACACCTGGATCTGCACATGAGCTGCATCAGTACAAGCAACAGAACCAGACCCGAAAGGATCAGGAGACTGAGGCCTGTGACGACCCCGTGGACAATTTTATCGCTACCAACAACTCAGTTGGGCCGCCAAAGGGCAGTCCCAAGGGCAAGCGTAAGGCTTCCGAAATCTCAGAAACGACCGAGCATGAGCTCGTATGGCATGACAACGGTCACTCCGTTCCTCCAGTTGCCTCTAGCAGCCCTGCTACGCCAGAGCCTGATGTGTCTCTGCCATCGCCTCCTACCACCCCTCAGGACCGAGATCGCGCGGACGCGCGTCCATCCAAGAAAATCAGGAAGATTGCCGAACGTGTGGGTTACGCTGCCCTTGGTGGTGCCACGGTTGGTGCGATGGTTTTCACATCGCTCATTTACACTGCGCCGAGCTTTGCTTGAGCAAACGCAGGTCTTCATGTCTGGTTTCCCTTTTGATTTGTGCACTATGTTTGTTATGGTTTATTGATCATTTTGGACGGAGAAATTGGCGTCAGGATTCAGCAGAGTGTGTCACACTCGAGGTGTAGGCTTGACAGGAGACAGCAGGCCATCGTCTTCCTCGGCTCTATGATTATTTTTCTTTGCCGGTTTATGCATCTAGGGACTTTGATGAGTTTATTATGGTCGAGGTCGGGGAGTCTAGATCGTCCCTTGTACCCCTATTGAGCTTGGTCTCTGGCTCGACTCTAGCCACCCGGCAACCCGATGAACAACAATGATCTTTGTGTTTTTTTTCTACGCACGAGTTTAGAGGGATGGATAGCTTTGAAGCTAACTACCACGTTGCATCCGTCAATCATTTGATTTTCCGTCCAAGAATGTTATCGTTGCGGCTGTGACCAGATTCGTGATATACCGAATGCTTCCCCCAATACTGTATTCCGTGCCGTCTCCACCTGGCTCTCTTCGAAGTGAGTATATGGGGGCTGCTTTGTAGGCTCCCATGCCTCTTTTTTTTCTTCTTTTTTTTTTTCTTTTTTTGAAAGAACAGTGCCAGTTCTCTCCAGATAAAATGACTTTATATATCGTTGGTTACAGCGAGAGAGCCCGTGGATTAGCAGCTCGAAGTCTGTATGAGCTGGACCCGACCCGAACCCTGAAACGAGAACAATAATACGTATTCCAGCCACCACCCCGGCTCGCTCACCACCATTGATATGGGAGGAACATTACTGTCAGACCCAGAACAGTGGCCAGACTGACGTTTCGACCTCCAGTATTCAAGCCGATCAGTAGCGTTCTCACCAATCTACTACTAGGTAGTTACCTCGCTCCCAAACCGGTATGATCTGTGGGAAATAACCCTTTTATCTCATGCGACGTATAGTCATTATCATGATCAACGAGTGACGCCGAGGCGCGCGAGGTTGCGTGTTGAATGTTCTAGCTGACCACGACAGCCAAAACGGAGGTTCATGAACTGTATTCGTTGTGGTCAACCCAACTTATCACTCGTCACTGGTATAAACTTTGAATTTGAACAAAGTGTATTTTTGTTGTATGTAAATAATAAAAGCAAAGAACATATCCAAGTATCTAGGTATGTGGTATATGTTTGCAAAAACTCAAACAAAGCATCCGGATATTTCCCCCCAAAAACGCCGTCAAATATGCAAAATGCGCCGTAGCCACGAGCGCGATGCAGATGGCTCAGCTATCCAGATGCTTTCGTCTCTTCTCTGAACTCTATCCCGAAATGATAATCAAAAACCCGCCCCTAGCCAAGTCGAGACCCCCTCTCTAGAAGGCACCGATGTGGCCGTCGAGAGCGAGCTGGGCGAAGTAGGGCCAGCCCAAGATCACGGGCCATGCAGCGGCGTAACTGAGGGGTAACAATGTTAGCAAGACTGTATCGTAGCGAACTGGTGTTGTTTTATAGAACTTACAGGACGGCCTGTCCACCGACGCGCTTGGCCAGCCGGCTCCAGTCTGCGGCCTGGGTGGCGTTGGCGATGGGGAGACGCTGGAACGGGTGAGGCTCGAAGGCCCGTGCGACGTTGCGCATGGTGCGCATGACGGAGAACTGTGCCTGCTGGCCCTGTGCGGCAGCACGGGTGGCACGGATGGCAGCACGAGCGATGATGGGAGACATTGTTGTTGATATTGGGTAGGTTGTTTCTGTTATTGCAGAATGGGTGGAGTGTGACCTTTTTTTTGGGTGGTAGTCGTGCGACTGTGGTGTGTATCTGATTCGACGGGTGGAGGCAAGGTCGTGCGAGAAAGTGTAACCTTGGGTTTGATGCAGGTGCAATACAATGTATGTGAGACAAAGATGGAGATTGTGGTGAGGTGGTTTGATTGGAGGAGTAGCTGGTTGATTGTTTGAAGCTGTTGATGCTGATTGATGCTGATGATGCTGATGATGCTGATGGGATGGAACACAAGAACACAATAGATTGCACGACAGAAGCTTCACTTTATAAACCTGAGACATTTCCACGGAACAGATGCACTCACCCGGACGAAGCCTTACCAATGCCGATCTGTCGGGAATTTCCCCAGAAACCTTTTTCGTTATGGCCAGATGGGCGGCGGCGATTCCTCGTGGGAGCGGACCCAGAGACTCGGAACTCGCAGTCTGGCAGGACCTGGCAGGGCGGATTTGCTGCAAAAACGGGCGCAGGCCTGCTGCGGGTTGCGGGTTGCAGAGGGCTCGTCGAAAACTCGGGGGTAGCAAACATGCCACCAGCTGGAGCGTATGAGCAGATGCGGGTGGCCCGGGGGTTGGCTGCAGAGGTGGCCGTCCTGGCCGTCAGCGCACCTTGTAAGAACGCAGGATTGAATGGGCAGACTGGGGTTGATAATCAAGCGATTGTCCGGTCACAAAAGGCACGAAAGAGTTCATTGTGGGCTGATCGGGCCTCGCCGAGTGGAGCCTTTTCCCCAAGGAGTTCGTTAGATCCTTTCAAGGTTCAGCTCCGCCTCACAAACAAGCGGGCGAGCGGCTTGTCAGCCAGTCGGCTAGAACTTGTGAATTTGCCTCCTGGAACTCCCGCCCCGTCTTTATCGCCTAGATCTTCTGGGAGCCATAAGGTCTTCTGATTCGCTTGACTTACACGAAACCTTCCGGAACGGGCAGGTCTTCAGGCCTTGCACTTCTGGGGGCTTAGCGTGTTAAGCCGTCGGGATAAAACGTAGAAATCACAGTCGCTAACACTTCAGGCATAGATGTCCCGCCAAAATCACCAAAGTCTGTTAGTGACTAATGTTCTCAAGAAATGCAATCGGTAAGGAAGATGATTTCCCCAGATTAACGGACGTAGGTATTTTTTTAGGCCATATTCTAGCGTCAAGGAACAGCCATAATCAAGACTGCCAGGCATATGGTCCTGCTCAGTCCTCCAACGGTCGTCATGCTAAGCCCTGCCAGTGGGTTTCCATATTATGAAACCCCGTCGGTAGGGGTACTCTGAATACAGTTTTCCGGGGTAATCATGCGTGGGGTGAATGTCGATTTATGGGGGATTATGTATAAGTAGGGGGAACAATGTGAGCCTCCATTAACAGACATGCCATGGGTCTTAGTCTGAATGCTTGTGTCTACATACATACCTAGGTAGTATGTATGGGGAAAGCTATGTTTGGTTCCCAGCCGAGTACCACGTTCTTGACGCCGTACCCTCCGTCAATTTGCTCTCGCTGTGTCCTCGAATGTGACTGTCATCTTTGCGCTCTTCCTAATCCCTTGTTGCTCTATAGCAGCCACGTCCACACTGTCGTCGCTCGTGTTGACACCGCGCGTCGCCACAATCGTGCTCCTGGTATTGCCTCCATGTCCCATGTACCCAAGCCCATACGATCCTGGACCAACACCGTCTTGGCCTCTCACACTTGCATTGGATGCTCTTTCGCTGCTTGTATCGTCCGCTGCACACCTGATATCATAAACCAACCATTCTGCCTGTCCGCGAATGTGCTGCCGCCAAGCTGAATGTTCTCCCGATAGGTAATCTGCAGCTGTCCCCTGCCGGAGCTGCTGCTACCTTCGAGCCCGACTGGTCTTCTGAGGAGGAGCCATGTGGCAGGCAGACTCCCCCACGATGCCAATGTTGAGCTTCGACAACGCTCCAGATGGTCATGTTGCGCGGAATCCCAGAGCATGTCGCCGGAACTAGAAATCATGATGATATTGCCACCTTTCAGCTCATTCTTCCAGGGGATACAAGAAGCGACCATGCCTGCTAGGGAGGCCCATAGTAGATATCCATGGAGGAGGTCATTTTTTTGGCAGCAGTATCATTCGTCCCTAGATAGTCTAAAACAACACCGGGCAATTCTCCCTCGGCGGCGACCTCGGGCGGGACCTCTACGTCTCTCTAGGAGACCCAGCCTTCTACCTGCACCACACGATGACCGACTGGATGTGGTGGCTGTCAACTGGTGGCAGATGCGGGATCTAGAGTCGGGCATAATGGGCAACAGAGTTACCGCAGGGACTAACACATTCCTGAACGAACCGACCTGGTCAGTGCTAATACGACTGTCGATAATCGAGTCCAGTTTGGTAATGCCAGTGGACGGCCAAGACAGATCAGGGATTCGTTGTGTACACTACTTAGTTTATTTTGACAAACTTGGCTGATTCTCCGGTAGACCTCAGCCATGGACTTCAGGGGCACAACTTCTAGGAAAGTTATATAAAGCCTTAACACGGATTAACAGTAGTTTATATATGCAGAACTTATTGTTATAAATGACTGCACATTTGATCTAGTTACATATAAGCGTGCAGTCGTTCAGAAGTCATATAGCCGAGTTACAGGCTTAATTATTAACAAGCTCTCACTTATCAGCGACTCGATTACTCATCCGCTACCAACGCTCCAATAGCTGTGTGGGTTATACAGTACGGTTCAGCCGTGTTTTAGTCCGGAACTCACCTTTCTAGCTAATTTACAGTCCCATTTTAAGTCTGATTTGAAAACTAAGATTACTTGTGTAAATCGTCTCATCGAAAGTATATAGCTAGCTATATAGGTTACTAGATCTAATAGTGAACTTTTGAAATCCCGGTAATGGAGGTTGGTATTATTTAGATATCTTACGTATATAACAGTCATACGTAAGCTTGATCTCGAGCCTTCGGATTTCGAGATTCTAAAACGACTATTAGATCTAATAACTTGTATACTTATATCACTCTCGATGAGACTATTCGAGGGCTAGCTCTACTTCTTAATTATGACCTGAATCAAAAGGGTGATTGAGTGAAAGAGATTAAAACCGTTAAAAACGTCGCGAAACACGCCTGGACCGTGCACTATAACCCACACACTCACTTACTCATTTACTCACTCATCGACTTACTCACTTACCCACTTACTTAAGTACTCACCCATCGACTCCATCCCCCAGAGCACTGTGACATACCGCATAGTCTGGTCAAACTGAGAATTAACCCCCCCGCTTTTCTCATGCTCAGTCATCAACCTCAATCAAGACCTATACATATTATAGGTCAGTGTAGGTCCACACATCTCCTTAAACCCTGGAGGTACCTTATCGGAGCGACGATAAGTCGAGGAAGCTCAGAAGCGAGATTACAACGTCCGTGCGAGGTCAATAAAAGCGGGGGGGTTAATTCTCAGTTTCACCAGACTATGCGGTATATGAAGTACAGCCCAGCCCAAAACCCAGCACAAATAATAAAAATACCTGAACACCTTGACCAAACAATAACATCACCATGGCGAGCGCCACCTCGATCAATAATCCCACCACAAATGCCTTGTCCGAACTCGTAACATCCCGACAAGACGGCAAGGCTCACCTTCTCCTCGCAGCCTCGTAAGCACAACCCAGGTCACAAGCACCCACTACCATCATACTAACCCCACACCCAGCGGCTCCGTAGCAACCATCAAGATCCCCAACATAATCGCCGCCCTGACGGCCGCCCACCCGGGCGTCCTCTCCATCCGGCTCGTCCTCACCGCCTCCGCCGCCAACTTCCTGGCCGGCCAGTCCCCCGAGCAGCCCGCCCTCGCCTCCCTCGGCGCCCTCCCCGGCGTGGACGGCATCTACCACGACGGGGACGAGTGGGGCCGCGGGCCCAGCGTCGGCCCCGCCGAGGGCGTGTGGCGCCGCGGCGCCAGCATCCTGCACATCGAGCTGCGCCGCTGGGCCGACCTCATGGCCGTCGTGCCGCTCAGCGCAAACACCCTGGCCAAGGTCGTCGGCGGGCTGTGCGACAACCTGCTGACCAGCGTCGTCCGGGCCTGGGACGCCGACGGCCGCGTCGACGGCCGGCGGAAGAGGATCCTGGTCGCCCCTGCTATGAACACCGCCATGTGGCTTCACCCCATCACCGCGAGGCAGATCCGCGTGTTGAGCGAGGACTGGGGCGTCAGGGAGGCCGGGGACGGGAGCGTTGAGTCTGGCTGGTTTGAGGTCTTGAGGCCGCAGGAGAAGAGTCTTGCTTGTGGGGATGTTGGGGATGGTGCGATGAAGGAGTGGTCTGAGATTGTGAGGATTATAGAGATTAGACTGGGGTTAGCTTCGACATAACACAGACGGGCTATCTAAAGAATAAAAAACTACCCATCCTACTGTCGATAGGATCTTCTCGCATATGCTAACCAATGTTTACGAGGAAATCATCTCGGTCACGAACATCACAATAGAACAGGACATACTCCAGAGACATCTTCTTTATATCCCTATGTGTGGAAGTCGTACACTGTAGCAGTACAATACTCTAAGATATCATGTGCAATGGGGTTTATCCCCGTCTTTCCTTCCCCTTCCTTGTCGTCCAAATATGCCTTTTCCGATTCCTCAATGCCGACATGTCCATGTCATCCCGAACGCCACCGTCCGCACCCCCGGAGGAATCCACTGTTGCGACCCCACCCCTCCCGCAATGCGGTGTCCAAAATGCAAGTTTTGATAAAACCAAAGAGGACTGGTGTCGTGATTGTTACCACCTCCAGTTTTGGTTTATGGGTTAAAAAAGATGAAAAGAAAAAGAAGTCCAGGCTGAAGCTTCACACGAAGCCGCCTAGTCATGCCGAAATGTGCACTGCTCGCCCTTGTTGCACATCCCCTTGGCCCAGAAGGTACAAGGCTTTGTGCCAATCTTGTTCGGGTTGATACCGCGTGGCACACTGTTAGTGTGCTTGCCACCACGGCCCTTCTCCCGGCGTGATGCATGCCCTTCCTCAGAATCTCGATCCCGGTCGTCGTCGCGTTGATGACCGTTGTTGGCTGGCTGCTGTGCCTGCTGTCCTGAGGCGAGAGACATAATGTATGTCATGTAGTTGGGATCGGCTGGGTTGGGGGGAGAAAACTGGGCCTGCTGCTGCTGGTAGGCCTGGGCGGATGGTTGCGCAGTCGAGCCACCAGCAAGGCTGGCAAGCAGGGCTTGGAGTTGAGGGTCGTCTGGGTTTTGCGCAGGCTGCTGTTGCTGGGCAACCGGGACGGGAGCGGCACCCAAGGCTGCCAGGACGGCTTGGAGCTGCGCGTTGGAGTCTCCGGCAGCCGGGGCAGGTGCTGCCTGCTGTTGAGGAGCTTGTGCAGTTTGCTGATACGCGTTGTACTGCTCGTATGGGTTCTGTGACGCGGCCTGGGGTTGGGCCTGTGCTTGGTATTGCTGGAGCTGTGCGTAATATGCAGCCCAAGCAGCAGCATTCGGGTCGGCCATGCCCTGGGCAGCCTGCGTGGCTTGAGTGGCCTGAGAGGCCGCCTGTGGCTGAGCGGCTGGTGTTGGGTGCGCCGCTTGCATCGTCTGTTGCTGTTGTGCTCGCTGATCCGCACGGTGCTTGTCCTTGTTGTATCCGTGCCACCATTCCGCAACTCTGGCAGAATCATGCTTCATCCACTCGGGTGGCTCCGTAGGCGGGGCAGGTTTGCCCTTCAGCTTCTCCGCCACGTCTTCGACCAGGCTGGCTGCTCGTTGAAGTTCAACATCCACGTAATCGTAGCGACGATGTGTCTTAAGATTGGCTGGATCGTATGGGTCGGGGTCTGCCCAGTTGTGAACTCTGCTAGAGGTAAGCAAGGCAATGACTTGATCTTCTTTGGACATGGCACCTTCTCGAGCGACAGGCGTGGCCTGGTCGAAGGTTTTAGGCGGGGTTAACTGCAAGTTGGGTTGTTGAGTGATGCCAGCTGGTGGGGCGTGTGCCTTCTGAGCCCTGCGCAACGCGTTCAATCGCGCCCAAGATAATCCGCGCGAGTTTGCTTCTGTCCAGCGAAGATGGATTTCAGCAAGCTGCGGGCTATCCTGTGGTAATGATTCGACGGTGCCAGACTGCATGTCTGTGTCCTCTTGAGGTTGAATGTGTGGTGATTTGGGGGTAGGAGGGATGTCAGTTAAAGCGATGTAAACGAGCATCGGCTCTTTGTTCTCGCGTTCAGCAATGAACTTTTGCTGTTCGGTCTCGAATTCCAGTAGGCCACCCCGCGTGACGAAATTCGTATCCCTTCGGTCTTGAGGTAGAAACGCGAAGTCAATGCCTGGAGGCTGGAACCATGGACGGTAAGGCAGCTCGTCCTCCTCGTCCTCGTCATCAAGTTGTGCTCCTCCCTTCAATCCTTGCCTGAGCACCATGCCTTCAGATCGGTCATCCCGAGCATCCAGGATCATGTTGCTTGCTCTGCCCTCGTCTTCGGCGATGTCCTTGTGGAAGACGCGTACCTCGGTCAGAACATTATCATCTTTCCAGCTAACTCTCAGATGGCGCCGCTTCTCTTTCCGCAGGCGGCGAGCCTTTTCCTCCGGAGTTTCGTCCTTCTTGACCTTCGATTCCTTCTCAGGCGTCACACGCCCAGCTGGCTTCGGTTTCGAAATCTCTTCCAGTAGGGCACCGATTCCACCGATTCCACCCAGTTTGGACGTAGACGGCACATCGTCTTTCAATGGCTCTGCCTTCCTTGCCTTCAAAGGATCAAGCCTGGCCGATGCAGGCTCTTTCTTCGCCTCCAGTTTTGTTGTGGAATCCGACTTCGCAGGTACAGCTTTAGTCACAGTCTTTGAGACAGGCTTGACCTTCGCACCCAGCATCCCGCTGCCCAAGAACAACTTGGACTGTGCGTTAGTGGCGGAGTTGGGTGCAGGTATGACCACTTTGGAAGATGTAATTTTCTGGCTAGGCTGAGACGCTTGGGCGGTGGAGGGCTCAGACGCAAGCCTCTTCACAGATCTCGTCTCAGTCTCCTCATCACGAGGCCGCTTCGCAGAAGACAAGGTCAAAGGCGCTTTGGTCACTGCTGTGGTGGCGGCCTTTCTCCTGGCCGCATCGGCAGATCCCATAAATTTGGAAACTGTTGAGCCAGATGTTGACGTGCTCTTGAGTGATGAGGCAGGCTCCGGGGCCGAGGTTGCGTCTGAAATGTCTAGGGCATTCTTTGAGGCTTCCTCTCTGCTGACCACGTTCTCCTTGATCTTTTTGACCATCTCCTTCACTTCAGAATCACCCTTGGACTCAAACTTCTTGCTGATCTTGGCAAATTGCAAATTCGTCATGAGGAAGTCTTTCTCCACAGTTGTTATCTCCGACATCAGCCGCAGCACGCCTTTTGCGTGTTTACCATTATGATCAGCGGAGTTATTGGCATGTATCAGACACGTAACAAAGTCACTGATGAGCTTCTGGTTTCCTCCCAGGTTCGCAAGAACCTGACGATCGCCCCATTTGATGGCACCATCTACTGCCCGATATATGATGTCCAGCCTCCGTGCGACCTGTTCTTTCAAAGCAGTAGTGTCTGCTTCCTTTCCAGACTTCAATTTTTGCTTTGTCGTCTGGAAATCCGCAGTAAGCCCTCGAATCAGCTTACCGTAAGCTGCCACTGCGGTACCAATTTCAGCTCCGGTTGGTTGAGAACTCGGTAGATAAACCACGCCAATAGCATCCCATTCAGCTGCATCCGCCTCGTCGGTTGGGCGGGTTTTGCTTCGCTTGGGGCCTGGTTTGCGAGAAGCCTTATCTTTGGCGGCTTTGGTCTCTTTGAGTACGTCTTCGTAGTACTTTGGAATTGCACCACCAAAATGTTGCTTCAGGCGCTGTTCTTGTTCGTTCTGTCCCGTATGGTCTTCTGACTCAATTGCCCTCGACCAGTCCTGTACGATTGAAGAGGCGAGAGGGCGAACTTGACCATTCAACACTGGGAAGTAACGGCCAAATTGTTTGTCGTCAATCTCATTAGGGTCTTTGATATCGCCGATGGGCCTCGCCTCTTCAAAGCTGCCCTCGAGATTTGTAATGTGGCCATGACTGAAACCAACGTAGCGGGACCTGGTGCTTGGTATGGCGTTGTCGTCACGCCTGATAACGCGGGGCGGCGCCAGACCTCCTGCACTAACTTGTTGATAGACAGGCGAAGTGGCCACAGGCACAGAGGCCTTGGGCTGGACGCTTGGCTGGATGTCCGGCTGGACATATTGCTGAATGCTCTGTTGAGCCTTTGGTTTAAGACTTGGAAGTGTTGTGTTGTTCGCCAAAGGCGAAGGGCTAGGCATCATCGGCCTCTGCACTGGCATGGTCTGTGGAGGCATGAAGCGACTTTGCGTCGTGGGCCCATTCGACAGACTCGGCTGTGGGTTTGGGACATTCATTTGCTGATGAGCCGAGAACGGCATTACCGGGCTGCCCCTGCCGTTCTGAGTTGCGAATTGCGCCTGCTGTATGGACAGAGGTGGTACCTGATGGCCACTGAAAGGAGACTGACGCGGCTGTGGAGTCGAGCTTGTTGGCTGAGGGGTGCCTATCCTAGGAGGTTGCTGCTGCATGTTCAGATTTTGAGGCTGATTGGGTTGCTGGCTGGGTCCCTGTAAAATATTCGGCTGTTGGTTCTGGCTTGTTGCAGACTGCTGGTGGCTTATGTTGGGCTGTTGGTACTCCATTGCCTGTCTCGGATTCACCTGCTGAACCATAACCCGTGGCGGCTGTTGCTGTGGGCTTCTTGAGTTTTGTGGAGCCTGACTTGGAGTATAGAAGTGTCCTGATGAGGGTTCCGCCATGAACTGATGCTGTTGAGGTGCCACTGTGCTGGGTAACTCCTGAGGGAAGGAACTGGGCAAGCTATTTGTCTGAGGAGCATGTGTGAGACCAGTTCCATATGGTATGTTGTCTGCCATGCCTGCCAGTGGATTCGTGTCGAAGCCAAAGTCATAATCCCATGGCATTTCTTGCTGCCCATCCAAGGAGATTGGCGCTGAATATGCCTGAGGATGCTGATGGCTTTGGACATGAGGGTTCCCTCCAGGAAAATTCTGAACTGGGTAACCTTGACCTGAAGACTGGTATGAGGGGTATCCATCCCCCTGGATGAAATGGTTGTCTTGTGGTTGCCACTGTTGGGAGACAGAAAATGGGACATTATTGATATCGTTGCCAGCAGGACCAAAGGTAGAGTTCACAAAGTTCCCTTGGCCCGTCTCATGGCCAGCTTGGTTATATTGGGAGTAGCCCCATTGCTGACGATTGTCACCACTCATGGTGAATTGTGTTGTTCCTTCAACCCAGACAGGTAAGAAGGTAGTGGTGAAGAAGAGGGAGGTCACGTGATTCGTACGTGAGTGTCTTAGACTGCCAACAGGAAGGCTGATAGAATGCTACTGGCGATTGGCGGGGAATGATCGCTTCGAGACTTTGGGGGCGCGACAGGGATTAGAAGTACGCTAGTCTTAATCAGGAACAGCGGGGAGGGTTCTAAGACGAGAGAAGAATTAGCGGCCAGGAACACCTAGAAGATGCTGAAAACGTAGATGGATGCAAGGGACGGCAGCGTTGATGCGCTGTAGCTGAAGGCGTCGTTTCAACTCTGGACAGCAGCACAATTTGGTAGGGACAACGAATTTGCAGCCTTTGGCAGAGTCTTGACGGAATTCCACAAGAGTAATGGACTCCATTCTGGGGCCTGGGGCCTGGGCTTGATATGCTTTGACCGGACAGGTGATCGGGAGAAACACAGTTATGCCGGTCCTTGGGATCTTTAGCTTTGTTGGCTGCATGGGATGCAGGTGTCCTGGGCCTCGGAAAAGAAGAGACTCCTCTCCTGCAAAGAAGCAGGGCTTGCTTGATGCTTGGCTTGGCTTGTTATATCAGCACTAGCTTTGGTCATCAATCCCCATGCTCCCAGAGCTGTGTGATCTCAAGTTCCTTGGCCATCACTCCTCTGCAGCAGTGCTGATAGGAAGAGGAAGATGCATTCAAACAAGCAACAACAGGCAGTAGTAGGCTGCAGCCAGAGAGTAAGAGTCAACAAGGCTGGCCTGTTTTCAAGGTCCAGCTGGTTGTCAACCCCTCGGCTCGACCCTCAACTGCCGGGTTGCTGTTGTGTGCCGCCTCTCCCTCAGCCGGATCTGCACGAGCATTAAAGCCCACAGGCTAATTTTGACGAGTTGGAAAGCTCCAGCACTGAGCTCGGGGGATGAGCATCAGAACTTTGGCAGCAAAGCAAAGCACTCATATTTCAAGAATGAGGTTTTTTTTTTGCGAGTCCATCATCGTGGTCTCTGATCCATGGTCGCAAATATCTGTCGCCGCACCTGAGTCGTGTGTAATGGCAGTTGCAGTTGCATCTCCCTCTCAAGACGGAGGGAATTTCTTAGTCGTTACCCAACTGGAAGAGTGCTGCTGTCACAGAAGTTTCCCAGCTAAGTCCCCGTGCACATTTTTGAGGGTTCCAGTGCGCGCTTAACCGCAGCAGCTGGAGGAGCCCTCGAATGGGCACGCGATGCACATTCAAAATGATGATAACATACGATGGTGTGGTGCTGTGCTTGAAGCCTCCTTTGTGTGTGTTTTGCATGTTGTTTGTTTTGGGTCTGTGGGGATGGGAATTAAGGGGGTTTGGAAAGGTTTTGATGCATACCCTGCGTTCGTTCTTCTGTTCGATCGTTCGGTCCGTGTGTGCGAGAGAGCGTCCGTCCGCTCGATTTAGATGACTCAATCAAGGCAGCTCAAATAGATCCTTCCTACACCGTTTAATCGCGCCGTTTGGACCCTTTATCCTCCATCAGGGACAAGTTGAGGCACGTTACAGCATGGCTCTCTAGACTGAGAGAGACGGTGTTGAGGCGTTTTGTGTCTATCTGAAGTGACTTGACTGCACCAGTAGTAAAAGAACGGCTTAATCAACGACTTCTTGGGTAAAGTAAAAAGTCAAAGCCACGGATATGTCAAAAGACGCCGATATCTATTCAAAGGAAACAATCCCGCTCCAGGGAATGGAATCGGCAGTCTCTACGTGGAAGACAGATGGCCGTCGTGGTTGGGTTTGATGGGTTTTGGTTTTGATTGAGTGAGAAAGAAAGAGTTGGAGGAGGGAGAGAGCTGGGACATCGTTGAGAAAAGGGAAAAGGCTGGTCATGGTTTCAGTCGAGCAATCAGCAACCAGCGCCCAAAAATGGACGGCGCTACTGTGGTACACTGCAGTATGTACCCTAGGTACCTAGGTACCTACGGTAGATATCTACCCAGGTACATTTCCAGGCGCCACCTGGTACTGGGCACACCCACTAATCGATCTAGGTACACAGTAGCAGGCCACCCAGCTATAGGCAGGTCCAGTGTCACAAACAGCAAGGGACTTCCGTTAGCGAGTGAAGCTGGGCATTAACGCCTGGCCAGCAGGCCAGCTGGCGCCCCTGACTGACGGGGAAATTATGTCAGCTCCATCCCAATTGGCAGGCACTACTATGGTAGTGTAGCTACCTACTTACGTATCCGTATTGTATTGTCTGTATCAGCTACGTACTGTGTATGTAAGTCGAAGCTTCAACCACAACTGGCCAAAGAGGTAGCTTTCATGACGAGGACAGCTGTCGCAAACCACAACGTGCGCCAATACGACTTCCACCAGGCTTACTCTCAACATCAAAGCATCCCCAAGGGCGATCCCTCACCAAGACTTCGATTCCTTGATCCTCGATTCGTCCATACGGAACCGCCCACGTCCAAGCATACGATCACGACACAAGCACTCACCCGCTGCTCTCCCGAGCCATGATGGCGATGCGCGGATCTTCGTTGCGCGACAAACAGATCGCCTCTCTCAAAAAAATATTGAACCTGAATGAAGATGTCGACAGCGCCGAGCACGAAGACAACCAGGCAAATGGCCTATCGAATTCGCCGATTGCCTGGAAGGTACTTGTCTTCGACGACTTGGGCCAAGAGTACGATAGTCTCCTTCCACAGAGCCATCCGGGAACTCATGTGCTGATAATGGGGGGTACAGTGTCATCAGCTCTGTTCTAAGAGTCAGCGACCTTCGGAGTCTAGGGGTGACGATACATCTGTAAGATATATGACCCATAGTTGCGCCGTGAGAGGCTGGTAGCTAATCTGGACTTGGACAGGAAAACGACGGCCCAGCGCGCACCAATACCCGATGTCCCCGTCGTCTACTTGCTCGAGCCGACTGCGCATAACCTCCAGAAGATCACCGAAGACCTCCAGAAGGGACTATACTCGCCAGCTTACATCAACTTCCTCTCCTCTATACCCCGGCCACTTCTCGAAGACTTCGCGACAATGACAGCCACGGCAGGCACTTCAGAGCAGATCGCCCATGTCTACGACCAGTACCTGAACTTCATTGTTGCGGAGCCGGATCTCTTCTCGCTCGGCATGGAGAAAGAACATGTGTACTGGGCATTGAACAGCGCCAAGACTACGGACGAAGAACTGGACCATGTCGTTGACAAGGTAGTCAGTGGGCTCTTCTCTGTTATTGTCACCATGGGCGTCATACCGATCATACGGGCCAGCCGTGGTGCAGCAGCCGAGATGATAGCTCAGAAGCTTGACCGGAAACTCCGGGATCATATCTTGAATTCAGGCTCCAAGGACGGCCTTTTTTCGAATAATCGCCCCAACTCATCGGCCGGAACACCAACTTCTCGCCCTGTCCTGGTCCTGCTGGACAGGAACGTCGATCTCACCCCCATGCTCTCCCATGGCTGGACCTACCAACACTTAATACATGATGTTCTCAACATGAAGCTGAATCGCATAACGATTGAAACACCTGTCGACGAGTCCAAGCCCGAGAAGGGTGTCACCAAGAAAGCCTACGACTTGACTGCGAATGACTTCTTCTGGTCGAAGAACTCAAGTCTCCCATTCCAAGAGGTAGCAGAGGATATCGACGCTGAACTGAACCGGTACAAAGAAGAGTCGGCAGCCATCACAAAGAAGACCGGCGTATCAGACCTCGAACATCTTGAGATGGACACCAGTGCCAGCGCCCAACACCTAAAGGCTGCCCTTACGGTGCTTCCGGAGCTCAGAGAGCGCAAGGGAACACTTGATATGCACATGAACATTTTGGCCGCTATTCTGAGCGCAATCCAAAAGCGGTCATTAAATGTACGTAGTTTCGTCCTGGATCTACTGCAAGAGTGGTGGCATGCATATGGCTAACATTGATCTCCCAGGAATACTACTCCATCGAGTCGAACGTGATGAAACACACCAAAGCTCAGGTATTAGAACTTATCAAGGACCATGAGAAGGGCGACACTCCGATAGATAAGCTACGTTTGTTTATCGTCTGGTTCCTCAGTGCCGAAACGGATGTCAGCAGGGCAGAATGGCAACAATTTGAGGAGGCTCTTACGGCAGCTGGCGTGGACGCGGCCTGCCTACCGTACATAAGACAGTAAGGCACATGTTTTGTCTTGTTCCCTTGAGTCTATACTAACCTGGGTCTCAGAGTCCGTGCCACGACCAAAATGACACAACTCACGACAATGGACACCTCAGCGGCGCAGCAACAACCATCCGGATCGGACCTGTTCAACCGCTTCTCCAACATCTCTTCCCGGCTAACCGACCGTCTAAAGGAATCGGGCGTACCCACGGGTGCCCTCTCGGCAAACTTTGATTCCATCATCGGCGGAATCAAGAACTTCCTCCCGGAGAACCGCGACCTCACTACCACCAAGATCGTCGAGTCAATCATGGACCCATCCAGCGCGTCGTCGTCGGCCATCGCAAAGACGGAGAACTACCTCTACTTCGATCCACGCAGCGACCGTGCGAGGGGCACTATGCCGCCTCCCTCGACGTTGCGTGCTGGCAGTTCCGCGCCCGGCGCCATGCCCGGCGGGGCCCCGGCAGGGGGGGCAGCAGCGTCTTTCGGACAGAGGAGACAGGGCTTCTCGGAAGCGGTGGTCTTCACAGTCGGGGGTGGGAGCATGGACGAGTACGGCAACCTGCAGGAGTGGGTCAAGCGTACCGCGGGGGCCGGGGACCGAACAAAGAGGAGGATAGTTTATGGCAGCACGGAGCTCGTCAACGCCGAGACCTTCATCAAGGAGGAGCTGGAGAGGCTGGGCCGGGAGGTGCAGTAAATACCCCTGATGCGCGTGGGGTTGGTGCTTGCGTTTGGACCTGGACAGGGGCTGTCCGGCTGAGCCAAACTTATGATCTGAGCAGGAAAAAAGAAGCCAGACCTCTGGAGCAATTACTAGGGGAAATACAAACCCATTCCGCACTCGCATCTGGGCTGTGCTTTTCCTGGCTGCGGTCCAACGTCTCGTGCGCCAAGCCAAAGTGAGTCAGGTCTGAAACAGAGTTGCTATCGCGATCAGCAAACTCTTTTCTGAAATTTGCCTTGAGACTTAACCTCGACAAGCTCAAGAAGCCCGGCAAGTGCCTGGATCAAACAATAAGCACATCACCCTTTCCCGCTGCAGAAATGCAATGACCCCACAGAGCAATTACCGCCTCATGCTGGCGGTAATATGTATATACAGCCTGGACTCGCCACCCCTGATGAAAGGTAAATCGGCTATCTTGTGTGGGGTCGCCAGCCGGAAGGAATTCCTCCGCCCGAAGTCTTGGTCTCTGAAGGATTCCTCGACACAAGGTCATCAGACTGTGGGCTCTTGACGATCGATCGCAAGAAGGCCCCAGAACCTGGACGACGATCACGGTCGCGTACGCTACATGTCGGCCGGGAGAAGGTGGGTCTACGTACCAGCTGGATTCACACATGGCTGCAATGAAGGACAGTGACATCCACGCCAGAGGGGAAGGCGAGGCAAATGTCTCCCGGTGCAGGCAGCGTGGTGGCGAGCGCGCATGCCGGACGTCAGCAGACACCACTCCGCGGAAAGCTAGACAGACAAATACCTAGGTATATCGTACTTGAATGTATGGGTATTTGTATTTTGACTTTTTTCTTTTTGACATTATTTGACTTCATATTCTCATGGGGCGGAGGAGACACCCGCTCAGACTGCAAAACCCACATGCACGATATACTCCCTCTGGTCCCTAGGGCCCTCGGTGCTCGTCTTCCCGAGCTCATGCATCTCGTACCGGTCCGCGCTCAGCGCCGACCCGCCCCCGCGGCCGGCGCCCAGCCCCCCATCGTCACAGCAGCCGCTCTCCAGGTCCGACAGCGAGTGCGGGTTGTTGGCAGCGGCCCAGGCCCTGCTGTCCCTCGCCGTCCTGTTGGTCCCCGTGCCGACGGTCTTCAGGCACCCGGTGCCCGGGGCGGCGGCGGCGCCGCCGCTGCCCCCGGCCCCCTGGTTCGTCTCGTTCAGCTTCATGGGCATGAGCGAGACGTGCAGCTCCTGGAGCGACAGGCGGATGACGGGCAGGGTCTGCACGATGATGGTGCCGGCCACCTCGGCCTGGTACCAGATTTCGGTCATCCCTTGCCGCCAGAAGTACCAGGCGTCGGGGGTGTTGAGGCCCGGGGACAGCATGTACCAGGTCCGCACGCTCGTGAAGACGGCGATGAGCACGCCCAGGCTCATGGTCACGCAGAGGCCGAGCTTGTCGTACTTTTCTATGTTGAGGTTCCACATGATGGCCCAGGGTATGAGGGAGAGGACGAAGTCTATGATAATGTTGTAGACTGCAGGGGAGGAGGGGGGGTTTGCTTGTTAGCGATCCGGACTACTTTCAAAGTTGGGAAGTCCTCAGCAGATAGGACAGGGCCAAGGCATAGGGACTTACTATTGTGCCCGATCTTTATCCCAAAGATCGCGTCGTACGGCGCGCATACGCTGGGCAATCTCCACCAATAGACTCCTTGTCCACAGTCGTTCACCCAGTTGGCAAAGACGACGACGACCAGATACAGATTCAGAGTGGTGATTATGAACCAGATCACCCATCTCTGCCACGACTCGGTGATCCTCAGCAGGGTAACGGCGAATGCCATCTTGCTCAGTGTCTGGCCGACGGTGACGAGGCAGGACGATATGGTAACGAGGATGAGCATCCGGTCATCCCAGCTCTTCGAAACATAGCCCGTGGCGAACTCGACGCTGATGAAGATGTTGGCAGATAGAAGTACCACCTGATATGACCCGTCAGCAGAACCCAAGACCGCCAGTGGGGGTGGGGTGTAGTAGGTTGGTTGGTGCCGGGAAGGAAAGTAGTCACTCACCCACGAGGCGACGAGTATGTGGTCGTCCCACCACAGTCCAGTCCGTCGGTGCAGCTTACACCCCAGCCGCAGCGCGAGGAAGGCGGTCGCGCCCACGAAGAGGCTCCATATCCCCCAGTTGACCTCGGCCAATGGACTGACAAAGTTGATAACGGTGGATCTCGTGACGCCTGCGCTGATGGCATTCATCTTCTCGGTTCCCGTGTGAAACAAGGTTGGAGAAAACATAGAAAACGAATGTAAGGGGGAAAAAAGGCCCGGCCCTGTATTTACTACCAACAAAAACAGCAAAGAGAGGAAGAAAAGAAGATGTAATGAAGGATAATATCTAACCGCACATATGACGGAACGGCGACATGGTGCACAGTTCCGTCGTCAGATCTCAGATGACACGACGGCCGGGGAGGAGGATGGGAGTGGAAGGGAAGGGAAGGGAAGGGGAGGGAAAAGAAAATCCAAGCACATTCTTTTTCCTTTCCCCATTGAGTTGGTCCGCGTGGGATCCTTTATCTAATATTGATCCCTTCCCTTCCCACCACCCCCCCTGGGAGGCCGGATCCGCCCATGGACCGCCCTCTCCCCTCTCACCTTTTCGTCACAAGCATACCTTGATTCGGAAAGGATATGATGTGCCCGGGACCAGTATCCTGGGCGTGGGATGGATGATTCATGAGATCTCGGTGCCGTCCCGCCTGGACGGAACCCCGGCCATGTGTTGCTGTCCACGCTGCGGGTGTGAGAGTGGCTTTGGACGGCCCCACAACCGCAATTTACCCGGTGTTTCAAGCATTAGACGGCCGCAGAAAAACAAACGTTCCCACCTTTGATCACCTCAACCTTGAACCTCCTCCCTCTTGCAGAAAACCTTATGTTGCTTTGTCTAAAACTCTCATCCACACTTGTTATCGTATGCACTCTTTATTTTCCTTCGGAGAATTGGAAGCGTGGGTGACAGTTGTCAAGTCACCGTCTGTAAAATTACTGCCCGACATGGTAACAATGTTTACTATATTTCTGACCTTGATATATGCCTTCCCCCTTGCTTATTTGTCGCGTTAGGCTCCGCCCCCGAAACGCCCAAGGAGGGAATTTTCAAGTCATCCCCTCCGCAATTAAATCCAGGCAGTGCCGCCTCACGAGCCCCCGGGAAATATTTCGACTTCTCCCCTTGATCCTGGTCGTAACGTACCTCGCCAGCAGGGTCAGGGCCGTGATTGTTTCTGGGCCATCATCGGAATCGAGTCCAGCGAGGCAGCCTTGGTGGAGATTCCTCCAGGGCTGTGATAATATGGAGGCACCGAGAATCTCGACTTTGCTAACCTAGAACCTGACCTCGGATCCTCCCAGTTGCCAGGGACAAGGTCTTTGAGCCGTGTTTTGCGCCCAGCCTCTGACTAAACTGATGTCAAATTGATTCTAGAACAGGCCGTGGGAACAACGATAGGGCATGTAAACAGTGAAACGCGAATGCGAGGGACTCGTCATATCATATGGTTCCCAGGTTGAAGTATGTAATATTTAATCTTGCCTCGCCATTGGGCACTTGTCGACGGCAGCAGGAAGGACTTTCTCCACGGGAAAAACTTAAGATACCTAGATGCCCTATATCCCACTCATGGGGGAGTGCTGATGGTGCAAATATAAGCACACTTTTCTCTTGGCATCTCGAAGCTCTTGATAACATATTCAGATGGTGTCATATATGGTGTCATATGGTGTAGTAGCACCGGTGGTTCGTGCTGATGAGCAGCCAAACACCAGATCGCCGATAATGGCATGGCAAAGTTGATGTGCACTGTCGTCTCGAAACGCCGATGGATGAATGCCGTGCATAGTTGGTTTGACCTCGGCCGCCCAGAAAAGAAGATCAGCCGCGTGCCGACGATCGTGAGGATCCGCCCGCAAACCCCCGGACTGGGGGCCACATATCTTTGTACTTGGTTTCGTACATAAACTGGGGACCAGGCCACCCACCCAGCCCACCTCTGGAGCGGCTCGCTTAAGATCTTTCCCGTGGCGAATAGAAACTGATCCGGGCGCAAGAAGGCGAGCTGTTCACTCGTGCCCACAACAACGGCTGTAGTAAGAAAAAGAGATATGATGTTGTCGACAGCAACACTACACTACCTAGGGTAGGTATCTTGAGGAACCATAAACTTTAATCATATGCATGGGCAAGGCCGGTAGTCACCTCGGAAGTGATTATGTGATCTCAACATGCATACTCATCCTGGTCGATAACATACGCTCCTATATGCCCTCCACGATACCCCCGTCACCAGGCCGGCGCACATGTACGAGACTGGAGATGCCAAGGCATTCAGAGGTTCTTCCAACGCCGGGAGAGACTAACTGAGGTCTGAGGATAAGGAGGCCAGACGGCGGAAGATCCATCGCTGAGGTAACTCGAGAGACCAACCCCAAACACACAACTTGAATACCATGTGGACGCGCGGGGTGACGGGCACGAAAGCTTGCGCTATCAATCGTGTTGCCAGTAGACGGACATAAAACCCTTCTTTTCCCCTGACTATAGTCGGCATAAGTGCCCCCTCCCACCGTTTCCAAGCAAGCGAAGCAAAACATCCCATCAAGGGCTTGAGGTGTAAGGAAACAAAAAACTCCTAACAAGTATCTTCGGATATCCCAAAGACATACGTATCAGTTCAAGAGGAGACGACCAGAAAGGCACCCGAGGTTCCAACATTCCACAAGCCGGCGCAAGACACATATGACATATGATCAATATCAGATGAAAGCGTTATTCCTTCCAGGACCAAGAATGCATGATGATGCGCGTGTGTGGTTCTAATCATTCATATCGCCATGCAAAATAATCAATCGTATCATTCAAGAGAGGGGGAAAACACCATGATGAAAAAAGAACCTGGGGTATGAATTGTCTCCATCAATCATCAAACAGCCTAGAAAAAATGGTCTAGAAATAAATGGTCTGGAGAAGACCAAAGCACAAGAAAAGGAAATCAAGTCGTTCAACGTCATCCCCTCATCAGACGCCCCTAAACATCCGAACCACAAGGAACCACATTGCGCCCAGGAATTTAAAGCCTGACAGCGCAGCAACCGAGTACAGAACCACGGCCATGTAGATAGTGGTCTTGGTTGTCTCTGAGGTCGTCAAATCCGAGGAAGTGCTCTTTTTCGTGCCGATTTTCTCCAGTCCGGCTGCACTCAATACGACCGCGATAAGGGCGAAGTTGGTGATCATCCAGAACAAGACAACGACAGTACGAACACCTCGGTAGTAGTCCTGTTGTTTCTCATCCAGCTGTGCAGCCGTCAGAGGCTTCACCTCCTTGACTGGCTTGCGGGCGAATGCCTGCAGCTCGCGCTCGTACTGGGCGTTCAAGTCGCCTTCGTCCGGAAGATCCGTCTTGCCCTGGCCGTCCTTGGTGCTGATAGATGGCAACTCATCGGGCTTGTCATCGCCCTTGGTACCCCATGAAATATCATGGGTGTTGCAAAAGGCGTAGACGTTCAGAATATTGGTGAAAGTTGGTGTGAGGAGCATATATTGCACCAAAGACGTGAGCATGTGCCAGGGGTCAAACATGAGCACCGATGCGATCAGCCAGATACCATACGTTGACATAAGTGAGACAATCAACGTATAGAAGATCTTATTCTTGAACAGTTCACCAACGGAGAAATTCTTGGTGTCGGCGATATCCACTTGGATGGCTCTTACAGAAATGTAAACAGCTGCAAACATGAGGTAGCTAGATTACGGGTTAGTCAAGAAAGACTCTGTAGATGAAGGGCAGGTCAGAACTTACACGAATATGATCGCCCAGAAATAAACCATTGCCATGTAGTATCTGCCCGAACCAGTTGGACGGTTGCCCATGGAGAGGACAAAGCAGGTGATAAGCGAGATTCCGTAGAGCCATTCAAATACAACACCAAGAATCTTGCCAACGTTGCCGAGCAGATCTGAGTCGCCCAGACTCGTCGTTAAGATCTTGAAAACTAGGAAGAAGTTGCCAATAGCAAACCACGCAAAGATCATGTTGATTGTGTTGAAGCCAAACTCAACGAAGAATGCCAACTTCCGCAACATTGAATGATCTGACCTGAAAAACTGATAGAAGTGCGCAATAGCGTAGATGGCAGCGAAGAAGGAACCGTTCAGCCATCGACGACGCTGGAGAATAAGCTCAGTGACGGTATCCGGAACGTCAGTCTCGCCGTTCGCGGACTTGACATAATGGAGAAGCCAGTGGCAATTCCGCTTTGTGACAAGCTCGAAGCAGAGAATACGGTCTTCAGCGAGATACATGTTCGCAGTGAAAATGCCGGCATCAGCGCCATGAAGCTTCTCACCGGCAAAGTACTTCTCTAATGGACCCTGACCGTTCTTGTCGTTCTGAAGAGCAACATACCGGTATGCTGAGAAGGCACCCGGCAACACCGATATGAAGCCGAACGCGGACTCAAGCGGCTTGTCCAGAATATTGCTCATCTTGTACTCGAAATTCTGGGCTGCAACCAGCGGGTTGAGAAGATTCTTGCCAGCAGTGCCCAGCATAGCCTTGATCTCTCCACAAGCACCAGCACACATAGGCTCGAGGTCAAAGGCCTTCCAAAGGTGGTAAATAGAGTTGCCACCAGGCTTCGTGCCTGCGTCGAGAAGGACGCAGATGTTGGGGTCCAAGACACGACCAAAGGCTGAGAAGAACCACCTATGGGAATTGATTTTCTTCTGGTTCTTTTCCTTCAAGCAGAAGAGGAGCTGCACGGGCTGCTGCTTTGGGACCAGCTGCACGACATCGTTCTTGATCTGCATGCCGACTTGGGTTGTGTACTCGTAAATGTGCGCCGTCACGTCTTTGTGGTTAACCTGCTGCTTGGCGATTCCTTCTTGATACACGCCCATACCGGCAAGGAGGGCCCGCGTCCGGGAGTTGATCTTCGCACGACCATCACTGACGATGCATACTACAATCTTCTTCCAGGCGTCCTTGCCCCAGGTCTTGCTCTCGGTCCGTTTGCACATGTACTCAATATTCTTGAATACGCCGATCATGGTACGGGCGAACAAGATCTCATCTTCATTGTACATCGTGACCACGATAAAAAGTTCTGTGTGTCGAGGCTTGCTGAAAAGCTTCTGTCGTAGGGTGAAGTTCTCCTCGTAGAAGTCGTTTGGATCGCAAGTGGCTGCTGAATATCGCATATGCGTAAACTCGTCTCGTTCGCCGTGGGGAAGCTGATTGAGAAGTCTTGGTGGGACAGGGCAGTCAAGAACCAAGTTTCCTCTGTAAAGCAGGACCTCCTTCACAGTCTTCCACCGCTTGATACCTCCTCCTGTCTGCTGCCCTGGAAGGTTCCCGTTGTAGGCTTCGCTCACACTAGAGTCTTGATGCTCTAACATTGGTCTCTGGTCATCATAATCAAAACCTGGTTCGAAGCCCGGTTCGAAGCCCGGCTCGAAGCTTGGCTCGAAGCCTGGCTCGAAGCCTGCTTCGGGGGCGGGAGGGAGGGGCCGTGGCTCGTAAGGCTGGTTGTAGTACCCATCGTGGTGCGCTTCGGGGTCGACAGCGTATTCCTGGAAGGGTGTGTGCTGTTCGAATGGGTGGCCACCGAGATTATCCGCCGAGTGCTACCGTAGTCACAGGTTAGCCGTGTCCGGATCTGAAGGCCTGTAGATTCACACTCACAGCTGTCTGCAAGTGCAAAGTGTCGGCAGGACTGTATGTTCTGCCAATGGCAGGCGGGCCTGTGGGCATTGGCATTTGTTCGGGGTGCTGGCTGTATGGGTGGTCATCGAGTTGGTAGCCATGCTGGAGCGGGTGGCCCGGCGAGGGCGTCCGATGCGCTCGAGGATCCATGACCTGGTGGTCGAGGTACTCGTCGTCTGTGTATATGGAATATTAGGACCTTGGCCTGTGCAGAACTGATGCAGACTCGGCTGGTAGCGAGCTTAGGGGAAAGTCCAAAAAGGTGAGAGGAAGAGGTTGGGTAAAGGCAGCCTGCACCACGATCTATACGTCGTCTAAACCGAGGCACAAGGTCCCGCCTTTTGTAGTTGTCTCATCCGTTGCGCAGCGCAGACGGTGAATAAAGTGAAGGTTGTACGGCCAACAGAGTGACTATAGTCTGGGAAGAAAGGAACGTGGGTAGGCCGCAGGGTAAGGAATGCTTCGAGCCGTCTATGACGCGAGAGACAGGAGGGAGGGAGGATAGAGAACTTACCTAGCCGATTATACGACATGATTGCTGTATATTGTAATGCTCCGGCCGGGGGATGTGACGGACTAGGACGGACTCTTGTCCAAATGCAAACCCACAGTGAACCGTAGATCTGTGAGGGTTGCGTCCAGGGTGTTGGTTCGATCGCGCACGCCTATCGATTAGAGCCCTCGAGAGTGCGCCAAGAGCGAGGGGTGCCGCGCTGTTTCGTTTCGAAAAGTTACAACGGCCGGCTCGTGGTTTGAACTCCCTACGTCCCAAGGATCTCGTGTGCCGTTGTGTATCCGCACCTGCTATGCGAGTGCCCGTGCTGCTGATGTTGATAGTGGTGCGGGCGGATATGGTGAATCACAATGTCGCTTGGACTGGACTGGATAATACTGGATGTTGGCAGAAGTAGAGTTAGACGTTCAAAGCAAAAGCTCGTACGGCAAGGTCAACGGACAGTCAGTCAAACAAAGACAATAATGAACTGGGGCCGGGTCTCCGAGACTGGCGGGCTGGCGATCGGGCTGTCGGGCTAGGAAATGGCTGGGAGAAGGAAGTTGTTTCAGGCTTCCAGGGGTGGCGCAGTTGGCTGCCCGTGACGTCGCTGGTAGACACTACCTGACTACCTAGGTAATCAGTTGGGGGATCAACAGGACTTTGTGGACTGTGGGGGGGGCCTGTCCAAGGTGGCAGTGGTGGTGGGTGGAAGGAGGCAGTGGCAGGGTGGCCTGGGTGGGAGGGGTATGATTGGCCCGTGCCCAGACCCTTGTCGTCAACTGGTGCGGGTGATTAAGACCTGCGATAACGTGACATCTATTCCCCGGCTTGTGACGACCATGTCTCTACTGTGTAGTACCTATAATTTAAAGCTTTGAGGAGCCAATCATCCTGATCCAACATCGCTACCACTCTAATTTACCATTGCCATGCGAAAGACCTCCCAGGTGTATGTTGCTTTTAGCAAAGTTTGCAAATCACTTAGCGCCATGGCAGAATGCGATGGCTGGATGGTCCACGATGGAGCCATAGCAAATGTTGATGAGCGGTTGGTTGAGCAACGGCTGAATAACCAAGGAACAACATCAGAGTCCACTCGGTTCCACTTGCAACATCCATGAAACTATCCGGTAGGACATAGCAAACGAACGTGCGCCTCTCTTCGAGGCGGCTCTCCACAATGAATTCGGTTGCCTTCGCGGGCTGTGGCGCGTGCGTGCCGGACAACAACTTCGGTTCGTGGGACAATGCAAACTGAGAGTCGGCAACTGACCCAGCGTCATCTTCAAACAGGGTCGATCATTTAGGAGACCGGCGTTGCATTTCTCGGTACTTAGTCAGTGTCAAGGCATAAAGCCAACCGATTCCAAAATAGCAACACCGTTCAACACTAAAATGTCCTGGGTAAGGTCAGATGCATGGGCCAATCAAGGAGAGCCTACACTTATATCCGTGTCTTGGCGTTCCTGGCACTCCACAATCCACCTTGCTGAGCCTCAATTGCCTCCCGTAACTTCACCTCAACTGCCACAGTACCATTACGAACCACGACTTGGCGGCAAACAGTCGTGACCCCTACTTTCGGCTATTCGCGATGGGATCCCTCTTGTGAATCCTCTGGGACTTACCAATGTTCCTCTCCAGAGTCAGGCTGTCGGCCATCCCCTTGAGCTAATTCGGGCCCTTGCTAATCGTCCTGTTCTGGCTCCGTTACACTTGCTCTGTCCCTCCGAGGCGCGGAACCGACCAAGACTTGGTCAATACTTTGGGTTCAGAGCTAATTTAAGTCAAAGCCGGACTTGACAAGTGTCACCCTGAGGACCTTCTCAGAAAATGCAGGTCTTGAAGATCTGACGCGCCCTACCTATGTACCTACCTAGGTAGCTTACAGGCTGTTATAAGTACCTAGGTATACATTGTCTCTACCGTGCAACTTGCTCTTGCTTCACAAGGCCAACAGATCCGGCGAGGCACCTTATAGATACCTAGGTGTCAGCTAATCATTGATACCACGTACGCGGCCCTCCGGTGTTATGGAAGTAACTACCTGGGTGCCATGTAGTCTCGAGAGGCGCGATATAGTACATATCGGTTTCATGGCCTGGAATGTGGCCAGTGGCCAAAGTGCTGGCCAACATCAGCTTCATCAATGATTCGTTACATATGGAGGGCGAGAGATAGGATACGAGATCAGGAGAGGGTCGGATAATCGATGTGTTCCGGAGGTGAGTACGAATTCGTATCTGGTACTGGTTTCGTACATAGGTAGAGTTTTACTTTCCGAGCCCTTCCGAGTCTTGCCTTTTACAGAAAGTTGGTTGTCATGGTTCCATGTCTCTCTCATCCTCCTTCTGTTTTTGCCAACGGTGATATTTATTATGTCCGTTTGTATAATGTCACTCCTGCTTGGGATGCTTGGGGTATTCGTCTCAAAGCAAAAAAGGAAACCTTTTTGTTCAAAAATAAATAAATAATGAGATAAATGTAGGCTTGTTTAGCTACCAAATCTTGGTTTGTGGCCTTGTCTTCCCCGTCTTCGGGTAGTCTGGCATCTGAAAATTCCTTTGATACGGGAAGTCAGTGTTGGGCCTTAAAGCGACCCTAGTAAAACTCCCATGTGTTCGTACCTTGCAGCGGTTGGCGCTAACCCCAGACCCATATTTAACCGTGCCTATCCCACTTCGCCGAATCGGCACCGCGATCAGTTGACGCTTCTGGTATCAGAGCTCCTACAAACGCCCTATAGGCAGGGGAGTAGCAAAGAAATTAAAGATTCAATGAAAACACAGGAGGCCTTGGCAATTGCGCACGTCCACCTGTAATTGGACCGAGGACATCATTTTTGAAGCAAGCAAACGGCCTGCCTGCTGTTTGTCTTTATCGACTTGACCCGAGGTGCCTGGTGGCTGTCCCACTTGCGCAGGCACTCTACCAAGTCAGGAATATCGAATTTGGGTAGAGTACTCTTGAATTCATAAACTGACAGTAAAGGCAAGAGCTTCGAAATCAAGCGTCACATCTTGCACCACATCAGCATACAAATAGCTTGTACCGTACATGGATCATTCATCTCTACAGCCAAGTCAAGATGCCTCCAGCACCTACTTTTGATTACTACATTGAGCTCGAGCTTGAGCGATCAGCCTCCTCACAGGAAATAACCTCTTCTTTCCGTCGACTGGCCATGATCCACCACCCCGATAGGAACCAAGACAATCAACAAGAGGCCACCGCCCGCTTCCAGCGACTCCAGCTAGCCTACGAGACCCTCTCCGATCCATCCAAGCGATCTCGATATGACAACACTCGCCCAACAGCCTCCTCTCGATTCTTCAACTTCGATGACGATGACGATGACGATGCTTGTAATGACGGAAACGACGATCCATATGACTTCTTCCAACAATTTCCGTTCGAGTTCGCCCCTAGTTACACCTTTGACTACTCGTCACGCAGTTACTTCAATTTCAGCTACGAGAACATCCGGACTCGCTATGAGGAGGTGGAGGAGCTGAGGCGATTGCAGGAACAGTACAGAGAGAACTTACGTCAGCAGCGGCGGCGGCGTGAAGAGGAAGAGGAAGCTCGTCTCACAGCCCAACGAGCTGCTAAGAGGAATGCAGCTATTGCCAAGGAGACACAAAAAAGCCATCAGCATGAAGATGAGAAAGAGAAACAGCAGCGGCGATGGAAGGAGCTGAATTCCGTTACCAAGGATGAGAGGCTTGCTGCCTGTCTGCATTCTGACTTCTGCAAGAAGATCCAACAGCAGAAGAAGTTCAAGTGCTCGGCTTGCTTGGCGAAGCGTGGCTTGATAGCTTTCGAGTGTCCTTACTGTTCAGCTTTCCTTTGCCAACTGTGTGTCGCCAAGTTTTCTGGCAGGCGGAAGAGGCTGGACAAGGCTGGTGGGCCCAACGTCACTGCTAGGGGGGCCCCTTCCCAGAACCCTCAGGACCATCCTGAGGACCTCGACCCAGCCAACAACGACAAAGCCGCAAATGAGGACGGAACCACATCGGCCAATTCCCTTTCTCCTCAAGAGAATACCAAGAGCAAGAAGAATAAGAAATTCAAAATGAAGAACTCGCCAGAGCCTACAAAAGCACAGGCCACAGAAACCACAGCTCGAGATGATCCCATCAAGAGCAACCAGGAGGCGACTGCTGCTGCTGAACCACAAGAGGCAACTGCATTGCCAGTCCCACAACAAAACAAGAAACCCATGGGTGCAGGAAATTCTTCTTATCAGAAGGCCACAGTTGGCCCTGACGTCGTGAATGAAAAGGCCGACAGTAGCAAGGACGACAAGTCGCAAACCGTTTCACAGGACCCCGAAGCAAACCCTAAGCCAACACTCCAACCCAAGAACCCACCATCCACTACAAGGCCGACTCCTGGTTCCACCCGCGGCTTCATTCGAAACACGATGCCGATCCAGGGAGCTCCCGAGGCACTGCTTCGTCAAGCCATGGAGCAGTTCGGCATGGTGTCTTCTCTCAAGGTCAAGAACAAATACGTCGGTACTGCTCATGTCGAGTTTGCCAACCACAGCGGCCTCTGCAAAGCCATGGCCGCCTCTCCCGTGGTCGTGAACGACCAAGTCTCCATTGAGGTCGTTGAGTTGAAGGAGTGCAGTGAGTGTGGCAGGTTCGGTCATATTGCGGGGTACTGTCGAATTGTGAAGGCTCCTGGCAGGCGCGGACGTAGATGATTACGAAGATTGGAATGAGATGAATTTACTAATGACCTGGGTACTGCTTGGAGGAGCGAAGCCTGAGCAGCTGGCCGCACTGCAACAGCTGGTTAAGGACTTCCGGCCGGACTACCCGCGGCGGACAAGCTGATGCAGATGAATTGGAGAAATTATAATGAGAACAGGAAACCCCAAAATGATTATAGAAGGAAGTGGCAAGGCAATGATGCTCAGAGTTTTGTGTTGCTCATTTTGAAAGCAGCTGGATGATGACACCTGAGATGCACCATTTACAATGGATGGACACGTGGATCGAGTCGATCATCGGATTAGATACCCAAGACTAAGATAGCGCCTTGATATCATAATGAAGCCAAACGACGAAGCTTGCAGGCTGTTCACTTGTGGCACGAGTCTGTCTGTCAGTGGGCTTGCTTATCCCAACTCCGGTGCTGCAAGGCTCACTTCTCCAAACGTCTATGAAGCTCGAGGGCTTGAGTGAACCCTACTTTCTCCTAGATGTCACTGGATATGTTTTCAATCTACATAAATTGAAAACGATTCCATCTCCTTCCGAATCCCATCATACCATCATGACGCTCAATAAAATGGCAGAGTCCAACGAATCCTCAAAACAGAAGAGTCAGGATCAATCAAGCATTCCAGCTCAGATTATTTATTGGTCTAGGCGAAAATAAGCCTTCATGTGTTGTGACTTCACATCTGGCGACTTTATAAGCTCCCAGGTAAGGCATGTACTCGCGTAGGGGCTGCTGATAGTATAACGCGCAAAGGGCGTTTCAAGATGGAAATTCTCCTCACACCGGTGCCATGGGACTTGTACATACCTACCTACTTAAGTAGGCAGGTAGTTAGAAAGATAAGTGCTGCTCAATTCCCTGCCGGAGTCCTTCCAAGGTTACCTCGGTGGCCTCGAAACATCGGAGCACCCCGGAGTGGACAGATCAGGACATCAGTCTTCGTGTTTTGGTATATATAATAAGAGAACAGATATTCGTAGTAATAAAATGGATAGTATACTAATCTATCTCAAGTGCTCGTTAAGTAGCACATAGGCTGACCCAAGAAGTACCAGAAAGACAGCTACTATACATAATAAGTTAAGATATCTTATACATAACTAAGTATATATAAGACAATTATATGAAAGGGTAATAGGCTAATAGCCCCTGGGAGGTAGTGCTGGGTATGCATATATCGGTGCGAATGTCCGTTCTATATCACAAGGCCATGGTTCTAGACTCTTCCTTGAGACTTATAAACAATCAGGCCACGCCTTTAGTTCGGCAGGGTTTCTCCAACCTGCCTCTTAACGAGTTCGAGGTCACGAAGTTATCAAACTCCTAACTCGGCATCTAAAAGTCGTCGGGAGCACCTCTTTTCTCACAATGCGGGCCACGGACACTACATACCTTCGCAACCTACCCAAGATTTTACCTGCGAGGTCTGGCAAGTGGTATCCCTTGGGACGAGCCGATAGGCGGGAAAACATATGGGGCGAATATGTCCACGTACATCCCAAACTCAAGCCATTCTCCATTCCAAGGTCTTCTACACCTCCCCAAGTTCTACTCTGGGCCTTTGATGTGGAACCTGACATTCGTAGCCTGCAAAATCTATATCTCGGATTCGAAATGGCTCTTGACGTTCCCACGATCCAGGGGGAGGGAGTCGACGGGTGAGTAAGTAAGTAAGTGAGTCAATACTTAAGTACATAAGTGAGAAGGCAATTGATCGAATCGAGTCGTGGATAAGTAAGAGTTTGTTAACATTTAAGCCTGCAACTCGGCTAGATGGCTTCTGAACGACTGCACATTCACATCAAACTAAGTAACCATGTTCAGTACTTTAAACCGAAGAGTTCTGCATATTTCAATTACTACAGTCCATGTTATAGGCTCCATGTAACCTCCTAGACGTTGTGCCCCTGAAGTCCATGCTTTTGATACAAGCCACACCGTTCAGCCGTTTAGTGCTTAGCGGCTTATAAGTGGTGTGGCACACACTGCCTTGGAGACCTCCAGGCGCCACACAGCCTTACATCATCATCATACAGTGTGCAGCTTAGCAGCCTAGGTATCTATGTACTGTACCCCAGGTGCCTCGGGACTTCAGTAGCCTCTGAGCTGCCGCGCATTTGTCAAGCAGACTTGCAGGGTCATTGATAATAACGGTCGCGACTCAGAATTCGGCGCAAACCGGTGCTCGTTCTTTTGTACATACAACAACGAAACCACATAAACAACCACCATTATGTTTTCACGATCAATACTCTCCCCAGTAAGCAATACAGATCACATTCCTCGCCCGGCAGCTCAAAGGACTAACCACCATGTTCCCCCTCCTCTAGCAACTGCTTCGGCAGGCCGCCCGACCGGTTTCGGCACGAGTCTCCAGACCCGCCTTCATTAAGTCGCCCATGCTGAGCGTCGCACAACTCCGTCTCCTCTCCGATACTACCAGACAAGCTATCGACAAGGCCGTTGCCTCTGCACCTGTAGTACTGTTCATGAAGGGAACACCGGAGACGCCACAGTGCGGCTTCTCGCGGGCGAGCATCCAGATCCTGGGTCTCCAGGGCGTCGACCCCAACAAGTTTGCTGCCTTCAACGTGCTGGAGGATTCCGAGCTGCGAACAGGTGGGTAGTCAACCGCACCTACACAATCCGACTCTGGATTGCATGAGAGCCAGGCTAGGGGTGAGAAGAACATGAGCTAACGTGGTGTCGGATGCACAGGTATCAAGGAGTACTCAGACTGGCCTACGATCCCGCAACTCTATGTCGACAAGGAGTTTGTCGGTGGCTGTGATATCCTGGTCTCCATGCACCAGAACGGCGAGCTGGCAAAGATGCTTGAGGAGAAGAAGGTCCTGGCGGCGGCTGAGGCTACCGAGGGCGAGAGCGAGAAATAGAAAGCATATTCTGTCATGGGCGAGGGCCGGTCGCATAATGACAAGAAGCAGGAGGGATGACCACTGCTACGATTGTACGAAATGGATGGCTTCCGAGTGAGAGGCTTGGATGTATAATACTTTTTGACGGCTTGCATTTACAACAGAACAGCGGCTAGAGCCGGCTACCACGTCCCAAGTCACGAATATAAACACGCCCGCCACCTAACTCCGCTCTACGGGTTCTACCTAGTCTATCTCAAAGCGCCTTGCGGCTCTCTCCTCCGTGTATTATGCCGGATAAGCAGCCCCGTCACCTCTCTGGTCACTCCCCGCCGACCAGATACCCGTCTTTTCCACCGGATCAACCGTCCACCTGATTATCTGCCCCCTCCCAAACAGCGACCTGCCCATGCCCTTCACGACCCTGACCTTGTGCCCCAGCTTCTTCAAACCCTCTATCGCCTCCTCCGAGATCCCCTCCTCCACACTGAGCGTCATGTCCACCCCCTCCGCGCTCGTCCCGATGCACACCCGCGGCGCGTCCAGCGCCTGCTGCGGGCTCAGCCCCCCGACCACCTGGCCCAGCAGCGTCTGCACGTGGCCCTGCGGCTGCATGAACCCGCCCATGACGCCGAACACGCTGTGCAGCGAGCCGTCGCCCATGTTGGTCACCAGGCCCGGGATGATGGTGTGGTACGGCCTCTTGCGCGGCGCGTAGATGTTGGGGTGGTCCGCCGGGTCGAGCGCGAAGTTGGCCCCGCGGTTCTGCAGCGTGAAGCCGCACCCCGCCGGGATGATGCACGTGCCGAAGCCCCCGTAGTTGGAGTTGATGAAGGAGATGGCGTTGCCCTCGGCGTCCGACACGGCAAAGTACACCGTGTCGCTGCTCTGCAGGGCGGGGCTGCCCCGGCCGAAGGACCGGTCCGTGGCCCGGGCGGGGTCGAAGAGCTTGGCCCGCTCCGCGAGGTAGGGCGCCGAGATGAGCTCGGCCGAGGGCACCTCGGCGGCGCTGGGGTCCGTGACGAACCAGGCCGCGTCCGCGAAGGCGATGCGCAGGGACTCGATGATGGCGTGCAGGTACGCCGCCGAGTTGTGCTCCGCCGCCGTGAAGGTCGGGATCTTGCCCTGCTTCTCGAGCTCCTGCAGGATCCCCAGCGCCATCAGCGCCACGATGCCCTGCCCGTTGGGCGGGTGCTCCCAGAGCTCGACGCCCGCGCCGTCGTCGTCGTCGTCGCCGCCGCCGCCGCCGCTGCCGTCCTTGACGTCCCCGTTGGCCTGGCGCTTCACGCCTTTCTTCCCGCCGAGCCCCTGGCCCCTGAACTTGAGCGAGATGGGCTCCACGGGCTCGCTCCCCACCTCGAGGTGGTGCGCCAGGTCGTCCAGCTCCAGGTGCCCGCCGAGGTCCTGCACCACCCTGACCAGCTCCTCCGCGACCCGGCCCGCGTAGAACCCCTTCTTGCCCTCGCTGCCCAGCGCCCGGAACGTCGCCGCCAGCGTGGGGTTCCTCATGACCTCGCCCGCCCTCGGCGCGCGGAACCCGTCGCCGGCGGCGGCGCCCGGGTCGGCCTTGAGCATCTCGCGGTAGTTGGGGCTCGCCGCCCGGAGCAGCGCCTCGTCCCTCGCCCACGAGTGGCTCGTCAGCTCGCCCACGGGGAACCCCCCCTCGCCCAGCGCGACGGCCGGCGCCAGGATCCGCGCCAGGCCCACCTTGCCGCTGCCGAACCGCTCCACCGTGTCGACCCAGCCGGCCGCCGCGCCGGGCACCGTCACGGCGTGCACGCTGTCCATGGGGATCTGCGCGCCGCCGTGGCCGCGCCCGCCCTGCGGCGGCCGCGCCACGAGCCCGAGGTCCGACCGGACCTGCGCGAGGGTGCACTTGGCGCCCGACCGCCCGGAGCCGTTGAGCGCCGAGACCTTGGCCGTGGCCGCGTCGTAGTAGAGGCAGAACATGTCCCCGCCTATCCCGGTCGAGCACGGCTCCGTCATGTTCAGGCCGGCCGCGACGGCGACGGCTGCGTCCTGGGTGGTGGGTTAGCTCTCGGGGTTCTGGTGGGTGTGGTCTGTTGTTCATGGAGTGGGTTGGGTGTGTATTCACGGCTGCATTTCCACCGGCGTTGAGGATATCAATACCGCATTTCGCTGCTAGGGGCTGGGTACAGGCGACGATGCCCTTGGTGCTGTGGACGACGCTCCGGCGGCTGTTGAATGGGGCGAACTGCATTGGCCCGGGGGGGAATATGGAGGGAACTGAGAGCGGCATCGTGGGGTATCTGCTCGTGTTTGTACGAGGGATCTGAGGAATTAGGATGGCGGGCCCACGATGGACAGAACCAAGTAGATTTCTAAACAGAAATATGGGAGCTTTGGACCTCTTATTAAACCGGTGATCTCAACGGCAAACGATAAAGATAATAGTTATTATAAGAGGACACTGCCGCTAGAATATGTAAACGAACCATGAGAGATAGCGCAGGGGCAAACGACGACATATGATATCAAGAACAAAACACCGCGGAAGCAGCCGAGCACTTGGTCACATTCCATCCCTCTCCGTTGTCGCCCCCGGTCCCTTGCAAAATATCTATTCAGCCCATCCCGAGATGTTTGCATCCTATGGATCACTATGCACACTTGCCTATCACGACATCTTCGGCCGGCATGTCGTTCGGAGTGGACCCTCCACCCCCCCTCCACCCCCCCTCCATCCCCCCTCGCCCCCTTCCTCACGCCCGGCAGCCGGCAAACAGTTCAGCCGGAGGGCGATCCTCGGGTCACCACTGGCTAGTACTACTTTGGCTATCCGTCTCTAACGTTCACTATTGGTGGGTTTTAGGGGACAATGGCTCATTTTTACAGAGTATGGGACAGGGACAAGAGACTGTGACCTGGTGGTGTTTCTACAAGCAATGAGACGGCTCCACCACACATTATATTATGTTGAAGTAGCTCTCATTTGGGCGTCTGCCGACTCACACCAGCCAGATCTCATATGGCCGGCTATCTTACTGTTCAGCCGCCTTGTTCTCCTTCTCAGCCGCCTTAGCCGCCTTCTTGGCCTCTGTCTGCTTCAGCTTCTCGAGCTTTTTCAGCTGGTTCTTGGTCAACTTTCCATCCGCACTGGCCTCGCCTTCCGGAGCAGCGCCGGCCTCGGCAGCCACGGCCTTTGCCCGGATAGGCAGTTCGACGGGAGCCTTGGGGTTGCCCTTGCACTCGAGCGGCCGCACCCTCATGAAATCTGCCAGTATCTCGTCCGTGACCTTTGCCCGGTTCTCCTGGAACTCCTTCACGTAATCCTGCAGGTACTTGATGCACAGCGCCTTCAGCTCGCCGGTCAACATGTCGCCCTTCTTGTATGAGTCGTAGACCTTCTGGAGCTCGTCGTCGTCCTCCAAGAAGTACCTCAGGTACTGGTAGCTGACGTCAACGTCGGGGTTGCCACCCAGTTCCCTGTGCTCCTCGATGTTCACCCTGCCACCACTGAAGGCATGCTTATTTATCTTGCTCTTGATCTGGTTGGGGGTATCCTTCATGAAGATGGCTGAAGAATCGACGGACGCGGACATCTTGGAGCCAGGGCCTTGTAAGGCGTCGAGGAACCGCGCATGGATCAGGGAGGGCTTCGCCCAGTGCAGACGTGCCGCGACGTCTCTCGTCATCCGGAAGTAGGGATCCTGGTCGATGGCGCAGGGGATGAGGCAGGGGATCTTGGTGGTGATCTCCTCGTCCGTTCCGAAGATGTGCGGGAAGGTGGACGCGAACGATGTCGAGCCCTGGACGGCGCCAAAATGTATCCTGCCAATGTTGGTGCTGCCGTCGGCGCCGAAGATGCCCTTGGCCTGGTTGAAGGTGATACATTTGGCCACCTCGGTGACCATCTCCCAGAAGGAACCGCCCATGTAGCCGTAGTCGGAGAAGATGAAGGTCTTCTTCATGTCAAAGCCACACGCGATGATGTCCTTAGCGTTCTGGAGCGTAAACTCCTTGACCTCCTTCCTCTTCCTCTTCTCGCTGAAAAGGAACTTCTCGTCGTCCGTCAGCATGATGACGAGGGGCGCATCGAACACGTCCGACAGCCACTTGGTGAAGGTGAAGGGGATCGTGTGGCCGATGTGCATGCTGTCGGAACTTGGCCCGCGGCCGGTGTACAGGAAGAAGGGCTCTCCCTTCTCGTAGCGGTCTAGGATGACCTCGAGGTCTCGGTGGCTGAAGAAGACGCCCCTGCGCATGAAGCGATGTGGCCTGTGTCCCGTGACCTGCTCGAACCGGTCGAGGAGGGCCTGGTCGATGAGTTTGGTGCCGAACTCCTGGGTCAGCTTGTTGTAGTTGATGGCCTGGACGTTTCCATCCTGGTCGGTCTCTCCCTGGACGTTGTAGGGGTCTACAGTCTGCTGACCCTTGCCGGAGTCGGAGAGGGCCTCTTGTACCCGGCTGAGGGCATCCGTCAGTTGCGCGCGCGATGCTTCGTCGAGGGCGGAAACCGAGACGCCATTGAGGGCGGTTACGAGGTCTTGGGCGGCGGACGCCATGGTCGAGTTTCTAGGCTGCCTGGCTTTGGGATGTCTCCCTTTTGACTTTCTCCTTCCTAGTCGCGGGGTATCTGCGTGGCTGTGGGATTTAGATAGAAATGTTGTAGATTAAAAAGGAAAGGAAGTTCTGGGCCTAGACAGACTGGAGGGCAGAGTGGGAGGGGGGCGTGGGTGGAATTTTGGAGGGGTAATTTGGCAGAAGAGTCATCGCCCTTGTGTAATAAATGTACTTCTGTACTCTATACACGCCTTGCCTGACATGTCTCTCTTAATACGTATATGATATAATTTATATTCAATTGGTCTTTTTTGACTTGGGGTATTTACATCAACCATCTTGATGACATCCTCATAGAGAAGAGTGGCCAGTACTCGAGCCTACTTATGTCCTTAACTGTCCAGATGATGTACCTTATCAAGCATACACCGCGGGGTGTATTTTAAGCATATCAATACCGACCCTCTTTACCACACCACTTCACCGGCAGGCAATCTTCTTTCTCCGGATCTGTGATCTGCATTACCTTCATAAATTGATCCGCGAAATTCAACTGACGCGCTTCCTGAGAGTCTTCAGTATTTCTTACCCATGTCCAACTATGTTGGTAGCACCATGGGTGTGTCGGCGCTGTGTGAGGTCGTTCTCGCCCTCAATTCCTCTTCTATTTCTAAGGAGAGCTAGTACCGGTACGCATACTCTCACATTCATGCTCTGCTTACAAGCTGTAAGCAAATCAGGTGCTAACCCCACTGTGCGCCCGTAGAACAGAATAGCAGCACCCTTCCCCAAGTCCTCCTCGAGCGCGCCCGAAAACTCGCCGCCGAACATGACCAGCTCAGCAAGAAGCTAGCCGACAGCTTCGACACGAAGGTAGCCAAGCGGGCGGGCGAGATAGCCGGTGTCGCCTCGGCCCTGAAGGAATGGGAGACCGCGCAGTCGTCCCTCACCGAGCTGAGGGGGCTTCTCGAGTCCAAGGACGCTGAGATGCGCGAGCTGGCCCTGGAGGAGCTGGGGTCGACCCACGAGCAGCTCGGCACGCTGGGCCACAGGCTGTCGGCCAGCCTGACGCCCAAGGACGCGTACGCGGACCTGCCGTGCATCCTCGAGTTCCGCCCCGGGCCCGGCGGCGTCGAGGGCCGCTTCTTCACCGACTCGCTGTTCAAGATGTACCAGCTGTACTGCCAGCGCAAGGGCCTCCGGACCAAGGTCGTCAAGTACGAGGCGGCGGACGGCGCGGGCGACCTCAAGGGCTCGGACGGCGAGCTGCCGCTGCAGGAGGCCGTGCTCGAGATCCAGGAGCAGGGCGCGTACGACGTGTTCCGGACCGAGGCGGGCATGCACCGGGTGCAGCGGGTGCCCGTGACGGAGAGCAAGGGGCGGACGCACACGAGCGCCGTGGCGGTGTGGGTGCTGCCGTCGTTCCCCGAGAGCGGCCACGGCGCCGCCGACTTCAACAACCCCGAGAGCGACTTCTTCATCGAGCCGGGCGAGGTCCGCGTCGAGACCATGCGCGCGCGCGGCGCCGGCGGCCAGCACGTCAACAAAACCGAGTCGGCCATCAGGCTGACGCATCTGCCCACCGGCATCCAGGTCAGCATGCAGGACCAGCGGTCGCAGCAGGCCAACAGGGACACGGCGTGGAAGATCCTGCGCTCGCGGATGGCCGTGGTCCGTCGGGAGGCCAGGGAGGAGGAGGCCAAGAGCTTGAGGGATAGTGTGCTCTCCAAGGACAAGATCACGCGGGGAGACAAGATCCGCACGTACAATTACAGCCAGGACCGCTGTTCGGACCACAGGAGTGGCATGGATGTCAACAACCTTCCGGATGTGCTCGAGGGTGGCAAGACTCTTGACAAGATCCTTGACAGCGTCCGGGAATGGCGGTTGGCCAAGGACATCGAGTATGTCATCGAGGAAGAGGAGGTTGCTGCTGCGGTCGAGGCAAAGAAGTCAAAAAGCAAGAAATGAGGTGGTGATGAGGCTGTACTTTCCAAGGTTATCAATCTCAACAATGTACAATTAGATACCAATGACACCCTGTAAATACACCAACGCGTATCTTCCGGATAGACTGGATGAGGTACGTGCTCTGCGACATCCATTGCAATTACTTGACCTGTCACCCTTGGTGTTCAATGTGAGGCTATACTTGTTGTCCTTTGACTTATATCAAAGTCACAGAGGGGGTTCAAAACCCCCAATGCGTCTCCATGATCAGCGGTGGAATGCTAACGGATCTTGCACAACCCCGGATTTTTAACAGTCAAGTGCAGCAATTCACCCAGTTTCGTGTTTCCAATACGCGATCTCAATCACGCGGGAGCTCGGCTCCGGTGGGATGGCGTTGGATTGGAAAACTCATGTTCAGCAGCATCGCCAGTTCAAGTGGCTACAGAACTGCGGCGCATACGCAATACTGTGATATGGATGGAGCCAGAATGACTTATGGCTAAGGGTTTGGAACGCTGCAAGGGAAGCAAGACTTCACAGTGACAGTAGTGATGAATGAATATAAGTATGCAATTTGAGCTGTTATCGATAACCGTGCGGAGACGATAGTCCGCCAGCCTGTCCTCCGCTGCGCATTCTCAGTTTGACCCATGCGCTACCTTTTCCTTTTCGGTACCATATTGTACATACTGAGAAGGGTGAATCCACTGAAAACCAAACGCCTTGTGTCGGCCTCGAGCAAACGCACTTCCTCCACAGCTTTCGTGCTTGACCAAAATGTGCATCCCCGCCAACCCGGCCAAGGCTCAATCACCCATGCCTTGACGGTAAACCAATCCAAATGGAACGCCATGCTTTCGAAAGGATCGCGATGATATACAACATGTGCTGCCAGGGGCCATTGAAAATGAGCGACACCTTATCACCCCAGCACATGTACGTGGCCCGGGCAGCCCCTCATAGGCCCCTGCCCTCCGCCATAGCGCCCGACTCCCTCGCCCGGCGCGTCAGCTCCAGGATGCCCTTAACCCCGTTGTGGCGAAGCCGCTCCAGGACGACCCCCATGCCCTCGCGGCTCTTGCCCAGCTGATCCTGTGTCTTCCGGCTCGCAATGCTCTCGATGCTGCGCTGGATGATGGTCTTGGCTAGCCAACCACCCTGGGAGCCGGGCTCCTCGGACTTCTGGCCAATGCGCTCGCGGATCCTCTCGCCAACCCTGGACCGGAAGATGGTTGTCGTGGCCACGTCGGTGCTGGTGCTGTTGGCCGCCGGCAGCACCGGTGCGGTGTACTCCTGCTTCTCCACCACGGACAGCACGCTGACGAAGTCCAGGTTGCGGCTCTCCGTCTTCATCCAACCCTCCTTGATGTCGACAACGCTGGTCTCCATGATGTAGGACTTCTTGTCACCGCCCCCACCGGTGAGGGAGGCCGGCAGGAGCTTCACGACGGCCGTGGGAATGCGGGACTTCTTCAGGTGGAGGCGAGTGGTGTGCAGGCGCCCCGTGTCCGGGTCGAGGTGGCTGGAGATGGTGTCGGTGCTGAGGACATGTGCGGCAAATGGGTTGATCTGCGGCGAGCAGTACCGCAGGAAGTAGGCGAGGGTGACGGTCGGAAAGGGGTGGGCGTAGGTGTGGTTTTGGGTGTGTGTGAGGACCATCTTGGCGGTTGATGTGAGGCCTTGGTATCTTGGATGAGGAAGAAGAGACGATTATTTGAGGGTGATTGGAGTGGTGAAAGATGTCCTGAGCTCGTAGGTAGGTGGTTCTGCAGTTTAAGGTCGTGATGTCGTGATGCGTGTAGCTTGAGCAGCTCGGGCGTAAGGCTCGGCTATGTTGTTTTTTCTTTCCAGGTAAATCCTCTAGAATCTCCTGTACTATTTCAGGTCAATTGCTCCATCTGGAGCTGGGGGGTTATAGGTCTCTGGCAGTAGAGACAAGGTTTCAAGTTAATAGGTGATGGCTTGAGAGGAGAATGAAGAGTTAGGTGGCGATGTCGTCAGGTCAGTCGAGGAGGGGAGCACAAGGGCGGTAAAAGTATGCGGAGACGGTATGTCCCCGGGTCCAGCTCGAAAGACATCGAACGATGCACTGTGACAATCTGACAATCTGGGGTAGCAGAAAGCGGAAAGCTTAGGATGGCCTGGAGGGGACAAGTGAGAAGCTGAGCAATCAAATGAGGCGAATTGTCACACACAAAGGTGTTTTGTGGGGTCGACTGATCTATGACCTTACTCCAGATGTCCGGCTGGTTGATACGAAGATTGTCACCAGTGTTAAGATCTTAGCATATCTGTACTCAGGTTTGCCCATATCTAAGCTTTCAACTTAACAGATAGCAGCTTACAACCCTACTGGCCACCTAATGTATATACCTAGGTAGCTCCAGTCTTCAGGGGCCTGTGACAGAGTGACAGAGTGACCGAGTGACAAACTGAGATCGGCTGACATAATCAGCTACTTGGCCATTACGTGCACGGGCCGCCTTTCTCTGCTCTTTCCGCTCCCACTTCTGTCAGCTGGCCCAGGACGCCCTTCTCTCTTCTCCTGTTCCCTTCCTTTTCACGGTTTCCTCCTCCGACACACCACGACTTACTGCGCTACTCCATCACCAACTCCATCTTTGACGACGTTCTTTTATCGCGACGACTATCGCGAAATCACGTCGCCAACCGACCGACCCGCTGCTATTCTATTGATTGCGACCATTCATTTAGGTCTCATCGCAGGCTTCATCGTGTCGCTTGACACTCGCGCGCCTGCAATCTACATCCGCCTCTCCATCGACTCACCATTTACTCACAGCATTTTGCACCAGTGACAAGACGCTTCGGCTTCGCATAACACGAGCCTTTTGCTGCTAGAGAAAATCATTTGGTTGATACGATTCTGGCAAAACAAAAAGAAGGACCTAGCCTTCAGGGACTGCAGTTTGGGCGATTGTTGAGGGAGGGTTTTGCTATTCAGCCGTCTCGTTTTCGATTGATTTCGAAACGAAACCTGGCGAATAAGCCGCCTGCTGGCAGACTTGTATTATTTTCCTATCCAATTTTTGCTGGGCTCCCTATTCAACAACTATTGTCCTTTCGAGTACAATCAGAATTGATATTTTCCCCGCTTTGCAAGCAAGTCTGGTCAGGTTGAAGCAAAAGAGAATTTGAGAAGTCAGTCTTGCAGAAGATCAGAAGAAAGAAAACAAGAACACACATCAATTGCTACTCTCCCTTTGTCGTGCGACCTTCATCGAGAGCATCAGTCACCACCACTCTACCTAACTTTAGTGACCTTGCGTCTGGTACTGCCGTTGCACTCCCTCTTGGGCTTGCACCTCTTGTATCGACATCTACTACCCACCCTCTGGATTCCCCTCCCCAGACGACACTCAGTAATCACAGGTCAAGATGACGTCCTCCGTTTACGTCAAGTTTATGTCGCAGAAGGAGCCGAAGCGGATAGAATTCGACGGCACCGGCATATCCGTTTTTGAACTCAAGCGAGACATCATCATCAAAAATGGCCTCGACAGAAGCGGGACCGATTTCGACCTCGCCCTGTACATCGAGGATGGTAGTGAAGGTGAGTACCCGAGAACCTAATCATGGAGGCATAAGTGTCTGACGTTCGTAGAATACGATGATGACACCACGGTCATCCCCCGTTCGACCACAGTCCTCGCTCGGCGTCTCCCTGCCATGAAGCCTGGCGCTGGGCGCGCTGCCCGATATGTCTCAGGGAAAATGCCCGTTAATGCGAGAAACTCGTCTCGGCGAGAACAGGCCACCAAAGCAGCCGCAAAAGCCAAGTCGCAATCTGATGCCATTGCCAAGATGGCCTCGGCTATGACCGAAGAGGAGAAGATGATGGCTATGTTCGCGGCACAGGGCGAGCAGTGGAATGCTGCACAGGAGGAGATGTCCCACCAGACACCTGTCTACAAGCCAGGCTCAAAGAAACCTGTCAACGTCCCCGATCATGAGCCACCGAATGGCTATGTCTGCCATCGTTGCGGCGAGAAGGGTCATTGGATTCAACAGTGCCCCACAAACGACAACCCTGAGTTCGACAACCGCCCTCGTGTGAAGCGTACGACTGGCATTCCCAAATCTTTCCTGAAGACCGTGGACAAGGCAACCGTTCTCGCTCAAGGGGCGGACGGTGACGAGTCCAAGACGCCAGCTGGAATCATGGTCAATGCAGATGGAGAATTCGTGATCGCGGAGCCTGATAAGGCATCGTGGCAAAAGTTCCAGGCCAAGGCCCAGGGCTCAGCTGAAGCAAAGAAGCTTGCCGCGCAGGATGAAAAGGCGCTGCAAGAGAGAGGCCTGGAGTGCGAAATCGACAAGAAAATGTTCATAGACCCAATGAAGACACCATGTTGTGCGAAGACGTATTGCAACGATTGCATTACTAATGCGCTCATTGAAGGCGATCTCGTCTGCCCGTCGTGCCAGACAGAAGGCGTCCTCATTGACGACCTGAAGGCTGACGACGAGGCAACAGCCAATATCGAAGCATATCTCAAGGAGAGGGAGGAGGCCAAGAGGGAGCGATCAAAAAGCCCAGAGGATGTCAAGCTGCCTCCTACTGAGGAGCTCAAGGACTCCAAAGACTCTGCCGATGAAAAGGACACTGCTACCAAGATTGAGAAGTCCAAGTCACCCACACCACCTCCGGCCGCCAAGTCCCCCGCGGAAGAAGCATCTCAGAGGTCGGCATCCGTCAAGAAGGAGGCCTCACCCGCTATCAGCGTCGATCAGCCAAACTCCAAGAAGCGCCCAGCGGAGGAGCCGGCAGAGAACCAACCAGAGATCAAGATTCCCAAGGGTCCCAAGGCGATGATGCAAAAGCAACAAGCACAGCAGCAGCAGCAGCAACCAAACCAAATGAACGGGATGCCCGACTTCATGAGCATGAACGGAATGAACGGCTTTCCACCCATGGGCATGCCTATGGGAATGATGAACCCCATGATGAATCCGATGATGATGAACGGCATGAACGGCATGAATGGCTTCCCACCCATGGGCATGCCGATGGGTATGATGAACCCCATGATGATGAACGGATTCAACAACGGCGGACCCGGCATGAACGGTGGCGGCTTCCCTGGTGGCCCCATGAACGGCGGAGGACTGAACAACTTCAACGGCCCCATGAACGGCGGTGGACCAATGAATGGAGCTGGCGGGTTCAACCGTGGCGGGCCAGTAGGCGCACCTACCGGTCCTCGGCAACCCAACAACTTCGTGCAACCCAGCAACGACGAGGATGCGTACTTTCGCAAACCAGTCAACCCTCATCGTCATCAGAACCGACAGCGCCGGGTCAGGCCTAGTGACTACCGCGAGCTCTAGGGGAGGCGAGGCGATGGTGGCCTCGCTGTACCGAGGCTACAGTCCACGTTAGGATCTAACAAGATCCGACCATGCTGCATACCCCAGTCTTCACACCCGAATTTATCCCTCCAAAGCTGTGCAGTTCTGTGGCAGCACGTCCTGGCCAAGGAGAGAGAATGACGGCGGAGTAGGAACGAAACATCGCATCAGTTGATGCGGTGCATGATCTCATACGACGGCACGGACCATAACAGAAAGAAAAACATAATTGCATTCGGACAGGCGTCGGCGTTTTTGGTTCCACAATGTGCATCTATGCATACTTGATAGAGGAGGGAGGCTCCTTGATTGATTGTCAGATAGGAAGGGGAAGGGATGAGAGACCGAACGGTCCAATTTTCTCAGCGTTCATATTTGGACAGTTCTCCCTGTGCTGCTGTTTTTACCAAGCCAGGGAAGCGTAAAGGTTCATAGGAGAGGATCGTGGACAGCGCAAATGTGGTCTGTCTAATAGCATGAGCTCCATGAAATACCATGACGACTCTCTGCATCAAGTTCATGGCATCTCGGGTGATTTTGACTGACTATTTGTGTTCAAGACGGACTCGATGTTGATTACTGAAAAATTGTTTGATTTCTTGTACAGATGTCTATGCTACCTATCGAACCCCCAAGTTGCCTGCGTATTTTCTCACATAACACCGAGCCACTAAAGGGAGGGCTATGTATGCCCGATACCAAAATGCCAGGCTTCAACAACTGATAACGGCTGACTAGAGGACCCCGAACTATTCCATGCGTGAAGAGCCGACCATCTATTACTATCCCATACGGGAGGCTCCCACAACGCCAAGGTCGGCCTGACTGACCGACCGATATTGAGAGCAACGGGATGGCTCCACTAACGCCTCAGCCAGACGTACGACTTGATATCCTCCACCAACCATCCCCGGCTCTCCCACCCAGCCATCTGCCCGCTATGAAGGCGGCACGTACGGCTTGACCAGCATCTCGCTGAACCTCTCCAGCTTCTCCTTGCCGCGGACCTCCTCGACGAGCAGGGGCATCTTGACGACGTTGAACTCGTCGTACAGCTCCTCGATCTGGTCGAGGTACTTCTTCTGCATCTTGCGGCGGGCGTTGCACTGGTCGCAGCCGCTCCCGTCGCGGGGGAAGAGCAGCTGGTTGACGACGATGGAGTGGGTGTCGATGCCGTAGGTGGCGAGCTCCTGGATCATGCGCTCCGTCTCGTACAGGCTGAGGAACTCGGGGATGCAGACGCACACGAAGGTGGTCAGGTTCTCGTCCTTGAACTGGGCGTTGACCTCGCTGATGGTGGCGCGCAGCGACTCGAGCTTCTCCATCATCTCGCCCAGGTTCTGGCCGTTGGGCAGGGCGCCGCCGCCCTGGGCGCCGAGGAAGCCGTTGAGGAGGGGCCCGTACTGCGACGAGAGCTGGCTGATCTTGGCGAGGGCCTTCTCGAGCACCGAGGGGAACTGCAGGAAGCGGAGGGTGTGGCCCGTGGGGGCCGTGTCGAAGATGATGGTCTCGTACGAGAGGGACTTGACCTGCTTGAGGACCTCGGCGAAGGACATGGCCTCGTCGATGCCGGGGATGGCGAAGGCGAGGTCCTGCATCATGCCGCCCATGCCGCCCAGGCCGCCCTGGTCGGCGGCGTCCTCGCCCTGGCCGGCCAGGAGGTCCTGGATGGAGCCGTTGGGGTCGATCTCCATGGCGCTGAGGTTGGTGAAGCCGTCGATCAGGCGGGCCTCCTTGCCGAACTTCTGGGAGAAGGCGTCGGACAGGTTATGGGCCGGGTCGGTCGAGATGAGGAGGACGCTGCGCCGCACCCTGGCGAGCTGGATGGCGAGCGAGCACGACGTCGTCGTCTTGCCCACGCCGCCCTTGCCGCCGACGAAGATCCAGCGGAGCGTCTTCTGGTCCAGGATGGACTGGAGCGTGGGCTCCAGCGCGTCGTCGTCCACGTTGATGAGCGCGGCGTCGGACATGTTGGGCAAGGAGGGGGGGGGGATTTATTCGGTCGTTAGGGGAGGGGGGAGGTTGATCGGGGGTACGTTTCGGTGGACTTTCGAGTGGTTGTCCTGACTGCTGGGATGGGTTTGTTTCTCGACTCTGAGCTGCAAGTGGGTATCTGGTGGTTGACTGCTGTCGATTCGTACTGTGCTGCTGCGTATGTGGCAGTGGGATATCAGGAAGGTTAGGAAGGGTTGGTGCTGTCACAGGTGTAATGTGCTAGAAGCTTGTAGCTGCTTCTCGAATCGTGCGTGTCGCTGCTCCAAGACCCTTGGCAACGTCACTCACTCCCTGGTGGTGGGTGGTTAGTGGTGGCATGGCGTGGTGGGGTTTACTTACAGTAGCAACTACCTGGGGCAGCTGCCGGTTCGGCCCCGATGGTTTTTTCTGGGGGGTGGGGGGCGTCCCCGTGACACTGTAACTTACTTCTCCAACATCGATGAGATATTGTAATTGCAACTAATCAGACTCAATTACTACCTAAGTACCTAGGTAGATCTAGATGATTCGGAGCTTGGGAAAGCATTCATATCTCCTTTCTCCATCTACATCAGGTTGAAACTCTCTCTCTCTCTCTCTCCATATATATCTGTTGTGACTCTTGAGGTATAAGCTTGTAAACCATAAACCAACTAATAACCGCGGCGTTCTCCTGCAAACGACGGGCGGACAACGGCGCAGGCCTTTGACCAAAGGTCGGACTCTAACCGGAGCTTGAGCTTGAGCTTGAGAAAGCTGGTAACAAGCGCAACCCCAAATCCAATCCAACCCAATCCAATCCAATTCAATCCAATCCAATCCATTTCAATTCAATCCAATCCCATTAATTCACCATTTGACTCTTCTGCCTCTGCCTGAGACGGTTTAAACTCGATTCTTTCATCCATCCACAGCTCATCCTACTCGGCTGTTAATTGAACTCCTCGATCTTCCGTCCATCAACCCACTTACACCACCAACGTCCGACGTCCACCATCCAAACGAAACACACGAGACACGAGACCTCGATTCCTTTGAAAATGGCGTCCCCAACCAAAGCCCCTATAACCTGCCACATCCTCGACACGACCCTAGGCCAGCCCGCCCGCAACGTCCGCGTGCGCCTCCAGCTCACCCCACCCTCCCCCTCCTCCACCGCCACCGCCGCCAGCTCCTCCTCCAGCAGCCCGCCCGACAGCAAGCACCCCACCGGCCTCCCCGTCATCTTCGAGTCCTCCACCGACGACGACGGCCGCGTCAGGACCTGGCTCCCCTACAGCTCGCCCCAGTCGGGCGGCGAGGTCCCCGTGTACACGCTCGAGGACGTGCTGGGCGACATCAGCGGCAAGAGCCGGTGGACCCTGCGGTTCGACACCGGGGGGTACTTTGCCGGCCAGGGGCGGGACACCTTCTTCCCCGAGGTGACGGTCGTCTTCGAGGTGGACGAGGGGCAGCACTACCACGTGCCGCTGCTGCTGGCGCCCTTCAGCTACTCGACCTACCGTGGGAGCTGATCGGGCCGCGTGGAGGGAGAAGGTCGGCGGTAGGGTGGTGATGGGACACCATAGGGCGACCGACTGTGGCCGACTCCTTTACAATGGTTACGTGCGTCTGTCTTGAGGGCCGTAGGGTGGTAATAAGATATCGTTGGGCGATCGGACTGTGACTAAGTAGAACCGTCCGTTATAAGCATCGTCCGTCATAAGCATCGTCCGTCATAAGCATCGTCCGTCATAAGCATCGTCCGTCATAAGCATCGTTTGTTATAAGCATCTAGATGTCGTCTGTCACCTTCTACCGTGATTAGGAAAGATAGAAAGTATAAATGCATATATCGAATTGTCGCATAAAAGGAGAAGAGAGTGGTGATGAGAGACCATAGGGCGATCGGACTGTGACTGACTGCTTCATTGTCCGTCATGAGGGCCGTCATGAGGGCTGTCCGTCACCTTCCACCGTGATTAGGGAAAATAGGATGTATAAATATCGATCGTGCTATCTCTCAAACTACTCTTACTCTAACAGAAATCCATTAGCCCGAAGCATGTCGACGTCTAACTATCGTGAGAAAGAGGCCACCGATCCCGGCATTGTCCGGCCTCATTGGCATGGAAATCATATCGCCCCGAGAGTGTGTATGCCGAGGAGAGGCACATGAACTGCAACACCGATACCAGCAGTACTCGACAATACCTCTCCAGCAGCACGCCAAAGGTATTGCACCGGCGTCATCGGTCCGATGACTTGGAACGGCGGTCACTCTGTCATGCACAACCGCTACCACGATCATCCGCGCCCACCCTATCCCCGATACCGTGCCCCCAGTTCCTGAATTCACAACCATTGCGCAGTCCGTCCCGAGGCTCTCGCCACGGGAGCCCGAGGGCACAGTTCCTCCCTCCTCAGATCCAGCGTTGCGACCTCCAGACCTCGGATAGGGTCCTAAGCCCTGGCAGACAAGATGAGCAATATCAAGACCCTCCCCATGGTGGGTTGCAAGACGGAGAGATTGGTCATGCCCTGCTGAATAAAGACGCCTTCAATTACAGCCAAGGGCGGTTTCAATCAGAGCAGCCCCTGCGTGGAGATGGGCTCGTCGAATGGGGGGAGGGTGAAGTCAGGCATACGGAGACTAAGGGATCAAGAAATGAAGTACAGAGGAGGTTGGGAGATGGTTAGGTAGCGCTGAGTAAGAACAAGGGAGTGGGAGAAGGAGCAATAAATTCTCATCAAAGCACATAGCGAAGCATGCATTCGCACTTTGACTATCCGCGGCCCGAACGTGAATAGGGCAACATTCTGAATGATGTATGATTACACTATACTCGAACCTGAGGCGTCCCGCTCTGGCCTTGGTGCAGTGTCTCAAGAGGGATTGATGCTGCCCCAGCAGCATGACGACTCGTACCACGAGATGGAGCTCCGGCAAGCCAATCTTTGCAAGCGAAGGCCTCCATCCAGGTGATCAGGCGTGAAGAGCGTCTTACTGGGACAGTGGTAACTGTCCCCACCGCCATGACGAGTACCACAACGGTCACAAAGCCCTTGAAACTCGCATCAAGGCCGGGTCGTGTTGCCCATAGAGAGACCGCCATAGCTACGCATAGCGTGGGTAAGGAGATTATGGGCACAGAAACGTGCGGGAGTAGGACGAAGATGCCCTGAAGAAATGCCCTGGTCGGTGTCGGGCTATCTGCTGGGACCCCCGCAATACCGCGCATCATTCCCTGGAAGGTCTGAAAGAAGCTGAGTGTAATAGTACTTCGAATAGCAAGCCGGGTCGCGTACGCTAGACTCAACGTAACGACACCAGCGGCGACGACGACGGAGAGTGGTACCGGCTCTTTCAACTCCTTGACCTGCATGCTGAAAGCGCTGGCTATGAATGAAAGGGGAACGAAGATGAAGGCCAGTTCGGTGAGCTTGGTGACATTCGCAGCCTCCTCGAGCTGTTTCTGGGACTCCAAAATGGACAGTTCCTGGCGTATCGTCGATTGGGCTCTTTCAACCTTGGTGATAGTCTCGGATATTTTTATGAAAAGTTCTTCAGACAACCTTTTAGTTTCCTTTGACGGACGCTCGACACCCAGGAGTTTAAGGAGTCCAGATATTGACTCCTGAAGCGGAGAGAGTCGCAGTTGTGTCTCAACCAAGCTCTTCCGCCAGTTCGACACGACTGGCCTTAGTCGAAGCGCATCTCCGTCCGCCGAAGCCTTGACGATTTGGTCGAGTGCTGTGTGTACAGAACTCAAGAATGACATGGTGTCGAGGAAAACGACCATGAAGAGGGCCTCCGATGGGGTCCGGACTAGATCAAGTGTCTTGTCGATTCCTTGCGAGTTATTCGGTTCGGCCCTGAACGGCCGAGGATCTTGTGTCATCCAACAACATATAGCTTCCCGCGTACTTAAGTTGCTCAAGTAGCGTAGCCAAGGCTTTTCCATATCTTGTGAGAATCCTCCGGTATGGAAAGGCAGCCAGCGCGGAGTCGTAGAGTCGTATGCCGGCATGGTGCGGGATGTCCAGACCACGTCTGACCCGCTGTTTTCATAGTCGAGGTCATTTGTGAAATCGCAGTTTCTTGTGAGAATCAGTGGCTTCGGGTCCGTTAAGAGGACGGCTGTGGAAGGAATGGCGCCTCGTTAGTCCTCAGCCAAGACTCCGATCAAAGTATGTAGTGAACCTCGTTGGATATCAGGTGACCAAGTAGTACGGACCTCGACATGACCCCTCGCGATATTCTCGACAGATCGTCACAACCTCCTCCCAGTACCCTTCGTTGCACTGACTTTCGTCAGACACCGGTATCGACCACCAAGCCCTTAGTACGTTAGTGGCCTTGCTGACAGTTCTGAGCTCCTTGTACCCTCTACTGAGCTCACGGTGCTTGAGCACCACTGGGCGATGGTTGCAGGTGTTGGCCAACTGGGCTTTCTGCATCGAATCCAGTTCCTGGGTCACACAACCCGCCAAGCTCACAGGCTTGAACCATCTTACCGTCATGACTTGACGACTAAAATACGGCAAATATGACGGTATACGGTCAGATGTCCCGTGAGATGGGCCAAATATTCCCATGTCCTGCAAGTAATGTCGGAGTAACATGTCTTCGGTAGCCTTTCCAAACTTCAAAGATGCCACCAGCTCCGGTGAAGCATCCTCAATGATATGCAGCGGGTCTCCTGCACTTGAGAGCCAAGAATACCCATTGATTTCGTCTACTTGATCCGATGAATATTTGGTAGAGCCCACGCAGCATATCTTTGAGGAATTGTAAATTTTGTAGGCATAGACCCGACTAAAGAAAACGGGCGTATCGGTCATAGAGAGCTCCTGGCGGGTGGGTTGTCTTTGTGGGTGTGCTTCAGCATTCCTTATCGATGGGCTTCGCGAAGACATTCCAGAGATTGTTGAGGGCTATAAGGTTCATTTCATGAAGAGGCTCATACACCGTCGTGAAGTAAGTGGTAAATAAGTCGGCTTGATAAACGTGGCATGGACCTCTTGAAGCAGGGCAAAGCCACCTGGGCCCGGACGCTTTTGTGACCTTCGTGACCATACACCCTTCTATTGACCTTAACTGCCGGCAAGAGCCTTTTATTTGAAAGCAAACACTCTGCGGGACACGGCATTTTGGTGTCATCGCGTAACAATGATTCCCTGAGGTTTCGACAACTCCCTAATCCCTCAATGGGCCCGGCAATTCCCCCGACCCATCTGAGCATATTTAATTGCGCAGAGCGATGTAACAACGAATTCGCCTTAGCAAACCAAACATGCGGTCCGATTATTAGTCCTTTAAATAGGGACTGTCGAAGCAATCGCCAGAGGAATGAAGCTATTGGCGAGGGTATGTAGTTTCGTCTGTCCATTGCACGCAACGCAACGCAACGTTGAAGGGCTTACAAAAATGGAGTTTATCAAGAGGATGTGCACAGCGTGTATGCGAAGTACGTCATACCACCCCGTTCGAATGCCTTCGCAGCTAATCCTATCTTCCTGCAAAACCAGTCTTGCCTTATGATAGACTGTTGGGTCTTCTTTCGTGCTTCGCAACGACTTTACTTGGTAACTCAACCGCATTCGATCGCCTTACTGTGTTCAGCTGTGATTCTGCTGTGAATATCTGCTAATTTGGACCTGAAGCAATACTTCTATCGGGTTGCTTATCTGACAGGAATACAGCTGGTGTCTACATTTTGTCGACATCTTACGTGTCCAACAGTACGACACTCGACATCCGAACAAATTATTTCGGCTTGTGTGCGCGGACAACTGGGCCGGAATGGCAATGCGGTTCAGGAAAACTGGCGATCGCAAACCGCGCCGTTCCCTACCAAGACCCTAAAGACCTCTTAGGACTCGCCGAATTGGTCAAAACCGAGGTTTTGTTCCCTGGGATACTGTGCGTAATCAGATCCTGACCTTACAAAATGAAGGCTAGCTCACCAATGAAGCAACAGCATTTTACAAGTTGCTCTACACGTTGTCAACACAGCGGCTATTCTAACAACAACAGAGTGGCTTCCAGACGAACGCACAGGCAGCCACATCATACGAATTTCTCCCCAGAAAGAATTCATTGCAATCAGCACGTCTGCCTTGGGCTTTCTCCTCAGTATAGTGTCGTCACTCTGGCAACATACCGCGGCTGTTTCCGTGGCAGTGACGATGAGGCACATTGGGCAGGGCAGCATAGCCGTAACCGTGGGCTGGTCTGGGGTGCTTCTCACGTGGCTAGTTGCTTTGATCTCATTGTTGTTGTTTGGCGGTGAGGTGCTCATGAGAGTTACGATAAGGCAGCTCTCCCGGCCTGTACTGAACAACAGATGATGGTTCCTGGTCCAAGCATTGGCTCCTGCTATGTATCTCAGTGTATATTTGGCTGCTCATGGGCAACGGTGGAACGAGATCTCAAATGTCACTACTCTTATCCAATCCAGATCGAAGCTGTGCACATGTGGCTGCCCCGGTTGCGAGAGTACTTTTTATTGGGTTCAGGGTGGTATACTTATAGCCATGAATGAGACTGAAAGAAGTAAGAGGAGCCAGCCCGACATCAGAAAATCGGCTTGAACTGCTACAAATAGACGTGAGTGACTCTGGCTTCTTGTGATGTGTTGGATCCGGTCTGTGGCAATGATTGCCCTCGCAAGGCCTCGGCCGTGCTTATGCCTCCTGGCGTCAACGCCCACACACCAGCCCCAAGGGCACATACAAGCATATGCAGTTTACCAACATTGGAAGGCATATAACATCATAACGGCATCTGTCATTTTTTTACAGGTCAAGAGGTAGCACGATCGATATCTATCTATCCTACTCTCCTTAATCACAGTAGAAGCTGACGGACGATGTTTATAATAGACGATGTTTATAACGGATAATGCTTACAACAAACAATGCTTATAACGGACAATGCTCATAACGGACAATGCTCATAACAGACAATGCTCATAACAGACAATGCTCATAACAGACGGCCGAACGGCCCTCATAATAGACGGTTCTAAACCAATGTAATAAAGGAGTTAGTCACAGTCCGATGGCCCTATAGTCTAACCTTCCCCCTCTACGTGACCGGATCACCTTCTAACGATCGATATTTATACTTTCTGTCTTTCCTAATCACGGTAGAAGGTGACAGACGATGCTTATAACGGACGATGCTTATGACAGACGGTTCTTAGCCCATGTAAAGAAGGAGTTAGTCATAGTCCGAGCTCTATAGTTATAGTTGATAGTCCAAAGCCCTTATGTAAAGGACAGCAGACGGCACGGCTGAGGCTAGGCTAAGGCACGGCAGAAACGGCTTAAATATGATTGTTTAAGACAGTTAATCTATATAGCAGGCATTTCGGCCTTAAGCAGAGAAATTTGAACCATTTAAAAAGCTTAAATAACATAAAAATAGTAGGGTAAAAGGGCTTAAGGCCTAGTAAAGGCTCCTTTTCTCCCTATCGCGATTAGTTCATTCTTTTACCTTATTTAAATCTGTTCTATTTGATAATAGTCTGACCTCCCCCTTCTACACGACTCGATAAGCTCCTACAGTAGTTTTACTAAGAGGAGGAAGGGAGGAAAAGGAGCAAGTCGGTAGTATATATTATAATGCAGATAACTATTTATTTCACAACAAAACAGAACACAGGCCGCTGCTGCTTGTTACGTCCAGAGGCTTATACTACGAGAACATAGAGGTATACCGGTATATATATCAATCTTCCTCCTAAATTCTATCGTTGCAAATAGCTAATAGATGATATCAGCTATGAGGCCCTTCCCTTGATGGTTTGCAAGACAGAAGCGTCTGATCACAGCAACGGATGGCACCAACCTGAGCAGTCCTTATGTGCATTGAATTGAGGGAGTTGATGGCCTCCTTAGGGAGTATCTGTCCGCCAGAGTTGAAAATCTTTAGCATTGATCCAGTTAGCTCTGATAGAGATGGCTTCGACCTGCGTGATTGCTGTTGACAACCTTGGGAATCGCTTCAATTCAATACATTCTTACTAATTACTTCAGTATCAATTGTTTTATATTAGTTGATAGGCTGTAATACATGATACGAGCGAGGGCCGGTGGCCCGTACGTGTCACCTCACGATGCCGAATATACCCTAGGGTAGTTGGCCTAATATACGACTACAACTCAACTCCCTTTTTGCACTCACGACACTCCATCCACATATTATTTTTCACCAACCTTGTGCGTCTCGCATAAAGCAATAACAATGACAACCACTCATCTAGCTCGGCCGCCGCCTCTATCGCCGCTGTGTGTGCCTGCCCAGCTCAGACATCGAGTCCGCTTGCGACATCCCGGGTACGGAGATCTCCCAAACAGCGTCCTGTTATCTTTACCCGCTGTCGATTGCACCGTTGTATCGTCCAACTCGACCCAGGGGTTTGGGTTCCATCATCGGACCGCCCTGACTGCAAGCGCTATCATCGCTAACAACGCGTTCGATCGAGCCTACTTGACACATGACCAAGCTGGCAGGAACCCGATTATTGCACCTCTCGATGGCGTACTTGAAACTGGTGACTACTGCCTGTACGTAAGGGGCGAAGAGCCGCCACCGCCTGCTGTAGATGTGCCAGATTCTGGGCAAAGAGATGGCTCGTCAACAGCAGCTGTTGAACTATCTACTACTAGTAGCATATCTGGTGGTCATACTTGTTCACCAAAGCAGGTTGGCAGGTTGGTAAGTTAGCATCACCCCGTAAGGTAGTAACACATCACTCGCTAGCTGTTAAAGTGTCACACCTGGGATGTCTCATAAAATGCACTTTGTCCAGTTAGGAAGGGCGACAGAATAAAAACAAAACCAGCGAGAAAGGGTGCAGTTGAACCTAAGTTGGGACTCACTGCAGGTAAGAGCTATAGGGAGCGAACCCGTCTTCGCACGGGCTTCATAATTAGTCCGCGAAGCCCCCCCCCCCTCGCCCTTTTTGCTCTATATAGAGGCCAGGGCTTCCAGGATACTTACTTAATATAACATGCACGCAGGCATTTCGAGATGCGAGTGTCAATAGACTTGTTGAGCAAAACGGAAGACCAACTGTGGTTGATGTTGGAGGCTATTCTGCCTTTTTCTTGTGAACTGGGTTCAAGCCCAAGAGATAAGTCCTACTATTGTCTGATATACCTACCGCACATGTGCACGGTTAGCTTTCACAAATTTACATCCCTTTTACACCAGGTAGGCATTATTGCAGAAGTTCGACCAATTATCCAAGTCTGAAAGATTTTCTCGCCTTGGCTACACACCACCTCGATCCACCAGGAATTATATAATTAACTACTCGGTAGTTGCCCTTCAGGACATGAGGACCTAAGTAGCTTCACGAAAAACTTCCGCCCCTCTTCCAAGACTGCTCTGCTCAAGTTCTAAGCAGAAATATGGTAAAGTAGAAGCTCGATATCTAGTTTCAGCGCTCATGTCGAACTGGCGGTTTTGACCACCATCACCAGCATCATAATAACAAAGCCCCACAAACCTTTTGCTTCCAGCCAGAAACCGAACCCTAACCACCAGAGTTCACAATCATCGCTAATCACCACAACAGTACAATGGCAGCTCTGGGGAGGGAGGAAGGAGTGGCAAACGAACGAAGAAACTTCCCCAGCCCCGTCTTCTCAGCCCTGCCGATTGCTACATCGCCTGACTATCAGGTATCAACACGAGCTAGATCTAACTGAAAAACAGGCACGATAGTATGTATAGTACAGTCTTTAATTCTAGTGTGTGTGTTATATTATGCCTTCCGTTAGGAAGGTTGATGTTTGTTTTACAAGGCGGGCGAGCACAATAGAAAATTGTTGCCCTTGAGATGTGTGCCACCTGTTTTTGATTCTGATTGGCTCTGAATTACAATCATGCTGATTCGCTACAGCACCCGTTTAAAGCATCTGATTGGCTGTGAAAAGCAGTGATTTTAGCCGTCGGACGGCTAAGAGAACTAGAGATTGTAAGGCCTTAAATGCCTGCCGGAAGGCTTACGGTCACTTTAAGGCTTAGATAAGGTCAGATCAGACCTACGATAAGGCCTTTCACAGTAGACCTTAGGTTCGAACTAAGATGCACGCTTAAGTTTTAATCCGATTAAGACTTACTTACCTAAATCTGAATCTGTAGAAAAAGGGCTATTAAACGGTATATTTAATTAAATTGTAGCTCTTAAGGTAAGCTTACTATTAAAGGTAATAGTCTTAATTCCTTAGGTTTCTTAGGTTTCTTAGGTTCTTAACCCGAACCCTAGCCTTTCCCTCCCTTCCTCTCTACCGAAGACCTTAAGTTCGAACTAAGATACACGCTCGAGTTTTAATCCGATTAAGACGTACTTACCTAAATCTAAATCTGTAAAAACAGGGCTATTAAACGGTATATTTAATTAAATTGTAGCCCTTAAAGTAGGCTTACTATTAAAGCTAATAGTTCTAATTCTGTAAGTTCTTAAGGTTCTTAACCCGAACTCTAGCCTTTCCCTCCTTTCTTCTTTACCGAAGGCTTATATAAGCCTTTAGATTCGAATTAAGTAAGTAAGTAAGTAAGTAAGTAAGTAAGTAAGTTAGTAAGTTAGTTAGTAAGTTAGTTAGTAAGTTAGTTAGTAAGTTAGCTAGTAACTAAGTAAGTAAGTAAGTAAGTAGGTAAGTAAGTAGGTAAGTAAGTAAGTAAGTAGGTAAGTAAGTAAGTAAGTAGGTAAGTAGGTAAGTAAATAAGTAAGTTAGTTAGTAAGTTAGCTAGTAAGTTAGTTAGTAAGTTAGTTAGTAAGTTAGCTAGTAACTAAGTAAGTAAGTAAGTAAGTAAGTAAGTAAGTAGGTAAGTAAGTAGGTAAGTAAGTAAGTAAGTAGGTAAGTAAGTAAGTAAGTAGGTAAGTAGGTAAGTAAATAAGTAAGTTAGTTAGTAAGTTAGTTAGTAAGTTAGTTAGTAAGTTAGTTAGTAAGTTAGCTAGTAACTAAGTAGGTAAGTAAGTAAGTAGGTAAGTTAGTAAGTAAATAAGTAAGTAAGTAAGTAAGTAAGTTAGTTAGTTAAACAGTTAGCTATTAAATTAGCTATTAAATTAACTAGTAAGTAAGTAAATAAATAAGTAGGTAAGTAAGTAGGTAAGTAAGTAAGTAGGTAAGTAAGTAAGTAGGTAAGTAAGTAGGTAAGTAGGTAAGTAAGTAAGTAAGTTAGTTAGTAAGTTAGTTAGTAAGTTACTTAGTAAGTTAGCTATTAAATTAGCTAGTAAGTAAATAAATAAATAAATAAGTAAGTAAGTAAGTAAGTAAGTAGGTTAGCTAGTAGGTTAACTAGTAAAGTAGTTAGTAAGTTAGCTAGTTAATTATTAAGTAAGTTAGTAAGTAAGTTAGTAAGTAAATAAGTAAGTAAGTAAGTAGGTAAGTAAGTAACTAGGTAGGTAGGTAAGTAAGTAAGTAAGTAAGTAGTTAAGTTAGCTAGTAAGTTAGCTAGTAACTTAGCTACTAAGTAAATTAACTAATAAGTAAAATAGCTAATAAGTAAGTTAGCTAGTAAGTTAGCTAGTAAATTAAGTAGTAAAGTAATTAGTTAAGTTGCTAGTAAAGTAGTTAATAACTTAGTTATATAATTATTAAGTAAGTAAGTAAGTAAGTAAGTAAGTAGGTTAGTAAGTAAGTAAGTAGGTTAGTAAGTTAGCTAGTAAGTAACTTCGCTATTAAATAAGTAAATAAGTAATTAAATAGGTAAGTAAGTAAGTTAGTTAGTTAGTAGGTTAGCTAGTAAGTTAGCTAGTAAGTTAGTAAGTAAGTAAGTAAGTTAATAAGTAAGTAAGTAGGTAACTAAGTACTTAACTAAGTAAGTAAGTAAATAAGTAAGTAGCTAAGTAAGTAAGTTAACTAGTAAGTTAGCTAGTAAATTAGCTATTTAGTAAGTTAATAAGTAAGTAAGTAAGCTATTTAGTAAGTTAGTTATTAAGTAATTAAGTAAGTAGGTAAGTAAGTAAGTAAGTAGGTAAGTAAGTAGGTAAATAAGTAAGTAAGTAAGTAGGTAAGTAAGTAAGTAAGTAAGTAGGTAGGTAGGTAAGTAGGTAAGTAAGTTTATTAGTAAATTAGCTAGTAAGTAAATTAGCTATAAAGTAGGTAAATAAGTAGGTAAGTAAGTAAGTAAGTAAGTTAGTTAGTTAATAGGTTAGCTAGTAAGTTAGCTAGTAAGTTAGCTAGTAAATTAGTAAGTTAATAAGTAAGTAAGTAAGTAAGTAACTAAATACTTAACTAAATAGGTAAGTAAGTAAGTAAGTAGGTAAGTAAGTAAGTTAGCTAATAAGTTAGCTAGTAAGTTAGCTAGTAAATTAGATAGTAAGTTAGTTAGTTAATAACTAAGCTATTAACTAAATAAATAAATAAGTAAGTAAGTAAGTAGGTTAGCTAGTAAATTAGCTATTAAATTAACTAGTAAGTAAGTAAATAAATAAGTAAGTAAGTAAGTAGGTAGGTAACTAAGTAAGTAGGTAAATAAGTAGGTTAGCTAATATATTAGCTATTAAAGTATCTAGTAAGCTAGTTACTTAGTTATTAAATAAGCAGGTTAGTAAGTAAGTAAGTTAGTAAGTAAGTAAGTTAATAAATAAGTAAGTTAGTAAGTAAGTAAGTAAGTAAGTAAGTAAATATATAAATTAGCTAATAAATTAGTTAGTTATAAAGTAAATAAATAAATATTTCGCCGCTTAAGGCTACGGAGGAGACGATAGAGTAACGCCCGAAGGGCGTTACTCTATCGGATCCGGAGCAGCTTAAGCAGCGTATCTAACTATCTAACTAAATACCTATTAAATTTCCGATCCTTCTTAACGGAAGGCCTTCTCGGCAGGCGGTCCTACCGCCGTTCCCTAGTCTAGTAAAAGAAACTAACTAAACTAAAGGGGAAGGAAAATAGTGTTTAGTAGAGTAGCTAGCTTTAAAGTAGCTTACATAAGCCTTGATATACCCCCCTTATAAAATAAAACGATTATATCCTTATAATACTTTATCCTTCCTTACTTCCTCTGTTTCCTTATCGCTTATATCGCTTATATCGTTTATATCGCTTATATCGCGTATTATAGCGTTCTAATATCTGTACCTTTACTTTCGTCTTTACTCGTATCTATCTTATATTGCTATATTGCTTATATCGCTTATATCGCTTATATCCTTTACTAAGTTAAAGGTTTTATAGACTTCGTCTAATCCTAATTATTAGCGACCTTCGTTATCGCGCTTTAATTATTTTAGTTAAAAGTTATAGCTACTACTATAACGTTATTATTATCTTCGTTTCCGGTAGTAGTAATATTGTTTTAACCGTTTTAGCCGGTAGTATTTTACTTTCTGTTAGTAGTAGTTATAAGAGCTATATTATTCTAACCTCCGGCGGCGACTATCTTTATAGTAATATCTGTAAAGGCGCCGATATTCGGTTGTTTCTTTTTTAAAGTATTACGTTAACGACGTAAGTTATAACGTTAGTTTTTAAATATAGGAATCTTAAAACGTTAAATCTTACCGCCGTCGTTTAACTTTATTACCTGTTTTTCTTTCTCTTCGTCGTTAGCTTTTTTAACTTCCTTTTTAACTTCGCGATTTACTTTATTTTAATATACTTAATCTAAGTTAAATATTAAATCTTTAGCTAAAAGGGTAATATTAATAATATCGATAACTTATTTATCTTTTTTAAGTAGGCGGTAAGCTTAATCGATACGTTAGTTTTTATCCGCTTTAGTTCTTTACTTTAATAAAAAGGTCTAACCGGTTCTTTATTAACTTAAAAACTAATTATTAACGAAAAAGTTATAATTATAAGTAAAGTTATTTAAAAAACCGGTATTATTTATAGTAAAAAGTAATATATAAGTCCGAGTATAATAAGTGTTATTAGCGTAGTATATATACTAAACTTTTACGTTATTATAAACTATAATAAAAGTAAAAAAGTAAAGATCGATATTTTTTTAATCGCGCTTATCGGAAATATAAGCGTTATTTATATTTATAATATATTTAAACGTATATTAGTAAGCTTATTTAAGTCTTTTTTTAATAATAAAGTCGGGATAAATAATATTAATATAACTATAAACAGATCGGCTAAATATAATAATTAGCTTAAATAAGTCTTATAAAAAACCTGCCTTTTTATTAATAACCTAAATATTAATAATAAACGCGGTTTAGTCTTCTTAATATCCGTTAATAGTAGCTAACTTAATCCGTTCTTTATAAAGTTTATAAAAGGATATTAAGTTAAACTTATAATAAAAGTACTATAATATCGTATTATAAAAAGTAAAGATAACGATTTTAAGAAGCTTACTATCCGGGCTATAAACTCTATATTAATAAAGTATAGCCGTTTTATATAAAGCGATATATACTTAAAAAGTATTAGATAGACTTATACTTAAAGTATATAGTTTACCGAGAGTTATAATCGTAAAGCAGTTATTAAAGAGTAATATCGGCTTTTAGTTTTTAAGCTTAGCTTTAAAAATAATACTATTAAAATAACGATAAATAGCTTTAATAATTAAATCGGAGATACTAACGTTATAAGATAACTATATTCTGCCGTTATATATAATTTCTATAGTAATTATATATATTCTTACTTTATTCCGATAATTAATAATAAGTTTTAACGTTTATTTTAAAACTTTTAATATAACTCTTTTAAAAGTTAACGTTTTAAACTACTTTATAAATAGCTGCTTAAATATAGCGATATCGTCGTTTATATAGTATACTTTATCTATAAAGAGTATATTTATACCTTTTTATATAACCTTAAAAATCGGCAGGTTAAAATAAACATTATTAATAGTCTTAAAATCTACCGAGAGTATAAAGATATTTCTTTACTAATAGTCGTTTAAAGTAAAGAAGACTAAAGATTTTAAATAATATTCTTAAATCGTAATAATATTTACTTTAAGTTAAAAAGCACTTTTATTAATAACGATAATCTTTAAATAGTAGAAATTATATTCGGTAAGTTAAACTACGACTACTATAATATAAACTATAACGTCTGCCCGGCTAAATAGGCTTTTAATAAGCCGCTTTAAGTAGCGTTTAATCTCTTTAAAACGATTTACGTTTTTAAGCGCTTTAAGATTACTAACGTTTTAAATAAAATAAAATAGTTAAAGCTTTTATTCTTAATTAAAGAAAGTACAAATAATAACGTTAAAACAGAAAATACCTTTAGTTAGCTTATAATACTCGAAATCCCTTTTTTATCTAACGAAATTTTAAACTATATTAAAATTAAAGCTTAAGTTTATACGTTATCCGTTAATAAAAATATCGAGTTTAAAAAGTACATAGTTAATTTTACGTTCTATTATTTAAAATATAATATTACCGATAGTAACGTCGATATTATTAACCTTAAATATAACGCGGTTTTTAAACCTTAAAGAGTATACGCCGATATTATAAAAGAGGTTATTATATTTTCAGGCGACTTACTTATTATATTTATTTTAGTTAATAATATATAAGACTTTAAGCTAATATAACTATATATCCGGCTAAGGCTATTCTGTTTACTAAGCTATATCTAATTATACTATTAGCTTTTAAGGCTCGGGATTATCTATATCTACTAGCTTAATAATAAAATCTACTACTAAAGGCTTTACCGGAAAAACCTAAAATAATAAAGCTTTAGCTAAAGAAGCTTAAAATAAGGAAGCTTTAGCTAAAGGAGCCTATAATAAAAAGGCTTAAGCTAAAGCTTAAGCTAGATTTTAAGCTAAAACCTTATAATAAGTATCTACGATATTATTAGTTATAAGGTTAATTATATTATAAAAAACGTTAAAGTCTATAAACTTATTATTAATATAAAAGAAGGTATATTCTATAAAGTATATTTAGTTTTTAAGATATTTTATACGCTTAAACTACTAACGTTAGTAATTAAAGTTAAAAAAAGCTTCGTACTTATTAAAGAGATCTTTAAAATATATATATCTTAAACCTATAAGTATAATAGTATCGTAAAAATCGTGTTATATAAAGTTCTAAACGTAAGGAATAAGGTTTTAGATATAAATACTACGAATAGTAAAGAAAATAGTTTAAAAAAGATCCTCGACTATAAACAGTCTAAAGTTAATTATATCTATAAAAGGCTATAAAACCGTAAGATTTAGTCTATAAAAGAGCTTAAAGAAGGTAATAATATTATAAATTATCTTAATTAAGGTATCGACTTTATTCGGTACGCTTTACTTATCTATTTATAGCTATTATAGTCTGTTTTAAATTATTTTAATACCTTTAAAGAGTTAAAGCTACGTTATATTTTAAATATTAGATAAAAAGCTAATTATAAGCTTTATAGTAACCTTATTTTAGATTATAAATTAAAGGCGTAAGGCTTACGTTATCGCCTTTTATTTTATATAAAACGTTTTTAGTAATTCGGAGTTAACTAAAGAGTTTTATATAATACTATAAACTATATTTTAAATATAAGATTTCCCGGATCCCGTATAACCTTATATAAATCCTTTATTAAATAAAAGCTTTAAAAAGTTAAAAAAGTAATCGAGCTAGCTATTATCGAATTATAAAATCTTCGTCGTATATATATAAACGAAATATATTATCCGAATATTATACTTATAAGTAGTTTAAAGAATTAGCTTATTTTACTTATTTATCTGTTAAAGAGGGAATTCGATATCTTAAAAAATCTCGAAGTCTGCTTTATAAACTAGTTTATTAAGTATAAGCGTATAAACCTAATCGAAGAAAGGGAATAGCTTAAAAGCGTTTAATATAATAAAAGTATCGGTAAGCTTATAAAACTACTAATATATTCTTTGTTAACGATAGGTATCGTACCTTTTAAGGCTTTTAATATAACACTTAATTATAGTAAGGTCGATAATATAAGATATTATAGCTAAAAGCTTTAAAGACTTCTATACCTTTTATAACACGTATATAAATACTTCGACTAATTTCGTACGTTAAAGGTATAGCGGTATCTTAAGTAAAACGTAAAGACGGCTAAAAACGTTTTTAAGCTAGTTAAAAACTTAAAGAAATCAAACTATAAAGTAAAAAAGGCTAATCTAACGTATATCGCTATCCGGGTTTATACAGACTTTTATTTATTAAGTAGTTCCTATAATAATCCTAAAAAGTATACTTAATATATCGATTTACTAACTTACTTAACAACCGATACGCTTTCGATAAGTTTAATTAAACTTACCGGCTTTAATAGTTTTCGTCTCTTTATTAAACTTTAATAGAGTTTAAGCTAAAAACTTACCTGCTTAAAAAAGCTAAGCCTTATATACTATAATCTAGTTTTAAAGGTCGGATTTAGTAGTAGCTTTTAAGCTACAAAAGTAGATAGCAAAAATAGCTATAACTCGGTAAGCTCGGTTTTCTTTTCTCTTTTCGCGAACTTCGGAGATAAAAGAATATAGCTCGTTAATAAAAAGGTTTTAAACAGATTTATAGTTTTTAAAAACTTCGTATAAAACTATAAGGACGGCGATATTAAATATAAAGTCTAATCTAACTAAAAGTACTATATCGATAATAGTACGTATATCCGCTATACTAATAATCTATAACTACTATATAAACGGAACGAGAACTAAGTTTTAATTTAGATTTATAACGTTAACTTATTAAAATCCGATAAAAATTAAAATAATATAAAGCTTTTAAGTAAAGAGTTTTATTAATACTAAGTTTTAAAACTTATATTTATAAAAAGTCGAGTTTAAAAGTATAGTAAAATACTACTCTGTTAAGTCGAAGCTTAAGGTTATATAAGTTAAAAGTTAAGTTATATTTACTGGTAGTTAAAAGTTAACTATATAAGGTTTAATAATATAACCGTCGGTAATATTATATATAAGTTCTAAGATAACATTAATACAACTTATAAGGTAAAGTTCGTTTAACCGGTTTACTTAATTTATAAAATTAAGCTATTCGATAAGGAAAAAGGCGTTAAGCTTAAAATAAGTAGCTTTAAAATACCGGTTTTAAATTTAGCCGATTTCGGCTTAAAAGTTAAGAACGCCTATTTACTAAAGGTTTTCCTATACTCGCTTATCGTAATAAAATCGTAGCCGGTCTGGGTTAACTCGAAGCTATATATACTATATATTAAACGTAACGTCTGTTTTATAATCGAATATATTAAACAGCTACTATACTTACTAAATAGTATCTTAAAAGTATTAAAGAAGTTATATAATTACAGTAACGGGAATAATTACTCGAAAGAAAACGACTTAACGGTTAGCGATAGTATAAGTATACTTAATAATAAATAATAATATTTCGAAAAGTTAAGTAAGCAGTTATAAATTCGTATAAAGTCGTTTTTAAACGTTGTTACCTAGCTTATTAAAGGTGTTATTTATATAGTTAGTAAATAGCTTTAACTGTTTTTAGTTAATAAGAATAATATAACCGTAAGTATAAGATTACCTTAAAAGTATAACTCTTCCTTCGGAGTTTACTATCTTTTCGAATTTCTGCTTTTTCTTAAGATTAATATCGATATTCGCTATAAGTTAATTAAGTATATTTTTAAACGGCTTTTTATAAAAAGTAAATACCTTATTTCTAAACTCTTCTTTAAAAACAGCTTCGAAATCTATATACTTTACGTATTAAACGTCTTTAAAAAAAGGATTTCTTATATAAAAAGCGTTAACTTAATCGCGTATAAAGCTTTACTCGAACGTTACTATATCGAGAAAAGATAGTAAAGGGTTATTAATAGTAGCCTTAAGTTTATCTTCGCCTTATACGAAAAATATAGGCTCGGTTTTAATAGAATTGTAAAATTAAAAAGCGGCTTATTTAACGTTATCTATATAGAAAGTAGATATAAGTACCTCGATTATCTTATAATAGTTAATTTAAGTAAAGTCGGAAAAGAGATATATAACGTAAGCTTTATTAAAGTCTTTTTTAAGCTTACGTTTTATAGTATTAAAACTATCGAATACCGCTATTCGTTTCTTTTAAAAAATAAATATAAACTAATAAATACTATAAAATAATATATTTATAAGTAAAACGTAATAAATATATTATTAAATTAAAGTAAACTTTATAAATAAGATAAGTATAGTTTAAAATGTTTAAAAATAGTCGTTAATAAATTAATTATAAAAGATATAGTTATAAAAAGAGATATTATAATAAAGCTTAAAGATCTTAAGTTATAACGTTTAGTTAAAGTTAGTAAGTAATGTCGCAGAGGCGAGTAACCCTTATAAAGAACTAAAAGCCACTAGCCTTGCTACGTTAAGGTTGATTAAGAGTAAGCCCGAAGGCCTATACTCTCGAACGACCGTCGGCTATAGAAACGAAGGTAGAGAGATAAAAGGGATAATATTTAAGTCTGATTACGTCGGGATAAGTATAGGTAGTAAAACTTCGTTATATATTATTCTTATCTAAGTAAAAAAAGTGATTAAAATAAGTACTCGAGATGCTTTTTAAAAGATATCGACGTAAGGTTAGTAGGTCTAATACTACTAGCTACTACGTTAAGCCTTCTTTAGCGGTTTAAAGATTTAAACCGCTAAACATCCCTTTTTTAAGTAACTCTAAAATATAAAAGAAATATAAAATTATTATAAAAACTTTAAGCGAAAAATAACTAACTTTAACTCGAGCTTCGGTAAAGCTATATTTTAAGCTCGTTTTACTACCTGGTCTATTTTCTTCCTTTATATAAAGACTATTAAATAATTAACTTTAATTTTAATATATATCGCTTATTTATCCGGTACGCTTTTTTTACTATTTCTTTACCTTTATATTATACCGATCGATATAGGCTTACTAAGCCCGGTATACTTTTATTACTTTAGCGTACTAAAATTAATACTAACTATCGCTTATAGCTAAAAAGTATTTAGTATTTATAATCGGAACCTTTTCTTTATTATAAAAGTCTTATAAAGGGAAACCTAGGCGTACTAGAATCTTTAAGTTTACTATAACATGATTACGAAGCGTATATTATTTAGCGACTTAAGGTTAGGATTAATTAAGACTAAAAAGAACCGAGGTAATATTCCGGTTCTTTTATTCCTTAAGTTCCGGACTAATTTAACTACTTAAAGGTTAACGAATAATTACCGCTAAAAAAGACCGTAATATCTTTACGATAGTACCGTGTTTAGATAGGATCGGTATATAGAATTAAAGACTAAAGTAGCGTTAATTATTAAGAGAAAGATCTTAAAAAGCACTTCCCTCTTCGATACTTAGTAGGACGAGGCGCGGAGATATCGATTTAAAAGGTTTAAAAGACGATCGTTTAAAATAGTAGCTTATTATAGCTAATATAGTAGTCCGGCTTACTTTATATATTAATCGGCCGAAAAGGGAGTTTATATTCTTATAAAGTTCTTTAAGTCCGTCCTTATTAAAGATAATTATATTGCTTTTATAATATTTAATAAAAGAACTATTTAAGTAGTACTACTTAACGTCCTTTTATAATACCGCGTCTTAAAATATAATCGTTAACGTTTTTAGCTAACGTATATAGCTTAGTCTATATTCGAGCTTTCGGTAGTATATTTCGATATAAATCTTTAAAGTAACGTTAAATTTATCTTTTATTAGTAAGTAAACGATATATCCTATAGCCGTCTAGTCTATATATCTAATATAATTACCTTAGTTAATAAATTCCTTATACTTTAAAATCTTTATTCGAAAGGTTTTTATAACTATAAAGCTATTATAACTATTATTCCCGAAACGAGAGTAAACGGTATAAAAGGTTTTAAAAAGCCTAGTCGAAATAAGAAAACGTAAGCCGTTATTTTTAATTATATTTTAAAGAAAGTTTATAATAACTTTTCGGATATTAGTATTTCTTACCGTAGTAACTTATTAGTCGGTATCGACGATATAAGCTTTCTAATAAAGTTAGTCGTATTAAAGAAAACACTTTTACTTACCTTTAATATCGTTAACTATTTAAAAAATAAACTGCTTTTTAATTAAGTCCGGATCTTAACTACTAATGTTTAGCTTAAGCAGGTTATTCGGATCTCTTACTTTAAGTTAAAAGTTACTAATTTAAATCTCCTTTTAAAAGTATTAAGCGAAATAACGTATTCCTGCTAGTATAAAAAGAAATCTTAGTTCCTCCCCTTTTCGGAGATATCTTTTTAAATTATAAAGGCTAAAAAGGTGCTTATAAGAATTAAATTTAAAAATAAGGCGTTAATAAGATATATAAAGAAAGAGTCCGAAGAAGTATTATTCGACTAATCTTTTAGCTATCTAATTACTTATATTTAAAGCTTTAAAAAAGGGAGGTCTGCTTAAAACTATTTCTTATATATAAAGAAGAGGGACTATATTCCGGAAGGTATAAGCCTAGCTTTTCGTATTTAAGTTAGTAAAGTTAATAAAGCTAATAGTAAATAGCTTTTTACTTATAGCCGTTTTTACGTCGGCTATATTCTTAACGTACCGAAAAGAACTTATCTTTACTTAAAGTAGATTTATATATTAAAGTTAATAAAGAAGATAGTAGGTATATATAAAAGGACTTTTTAAAAGGTAGGTAGGTAGATATATATAAGGTTTTAAAGGTAAACGTTAATAGTAGAAGGAAAAGAAAATAGAATCTCGTTATAATAGATAAAGATAAGGTTTTTATAGAGATTAAAGTTAACTAAACGGCCTTCTTTTAATTTAAAGGCAGGTAGTCGGTAACGGAAAGTACGCTATCGAGAGAATTTACTTTAAGTAAGTAAATTAACTAAATAATTATATTACCTTTTAATTCTTTATAAGGGTAAATACTTTCCGCCGGTAACTTAAAGAATAGTTTTATTTACTACTTATCGTTTAAGTATAGTAAATTAAATAAAGACTTTTACTAACTTAAAACGTTTCTTTTTTCTTTATTATAATAAAAAGGTACGCGGTTATAAGTAAATTAGCCGAGCTATTTACTTCTACCTCTTATTTAAACTTAAATACTTTTATTTTCGATTTAATCTCTTTAATCTTTTTTTAATTTTAACTTTAAACTACTTTCTTCCTTAACCGACCTTTTTTTTCTTATATTTACTTTACTAATATACTTTTTTTATATACTTAAAATATCTTTTTCCTTTACTAGTATTAACCGTTCTTCGGAAACGTAAGCTTTTTTTAAGTAACCTTCTTAAATCTACTTCTACGCTTTTATTCGGCTTTTTATCGAGGATAATACCGTTTAGTACCTCCCTATCTTTAAAGATTTTAAAAATATAAAGAATAACTTTAACGATTTTAACAGAACTCGGGATAATATTCTTAATTATATTACCTTTTCTAAGTATAAAAATAAACTTAATTAATATTATTACTAATAAACAATTAAAGATATTACTATATTTATCGCCTTTACCGACCGGCTTACTTTCTACTTTAGTAACTTCGTTAAGACTAATAAACGTAACTATTAACCTTTTACAGTTTATTTCTTTAATAGACTTCTATTCGGAAGATATATCGAACGGATTAAAACTCGGGCGGTAAAGTAATAAGCTATAGTAATCGGATTTTTTAGCTACCGAAATCGGAATATTTATAACTATTATATTAAAGTTTTCGGTACCTTTTATATAAAGTATAAAGATAAAGACGGAAATCCGGTTCGATTATATATTAACTATCCCTTTTTCGAGTATCTTTCCTACTTTAATATTTATTTTAAAGCTTACGCTAATTATATTTTTAAAGTTATCGCTACTAATTATAACTTTAACTAAACGAGCCCGATTAACTAATTTAATAGTAAAGTATATAAGGTTATTCGATATAACTTAGCTATAGCTCGATTATCTTTTATAGATCTTAAAAAGCGTAAGACTAAAGACGAGGTAGTTATACCGGTTAATATTATTAAAGAGAAACGGTTTTATCGTAAGTAATAACTTATAATATTAACGGCTATCTAAAGAGAACCGGATTTATAAAAGGAATATAAGAATAGAGTTAATTATAGAGGTATAGATCTAATAAATAAACAGGTAAATGAATTTTCGTATAAAGATAAATAAGATTTTTAATACCGGAATCGATACTTTTTCTCGGAAACTAAAAACTAAAACTATAAGCGGCCTTCTTTCTTTTAGTAGCTATACCTATAATATAAAGCTGCTTAAATAAACGTAATATAAACGAAATAAAAATTAAAAGAAATAGAATAAAAATAAAGGAAAACTAAAAGTAATAAGAAGACAGTAGTAAAACGGAATATTAACAGTAGAAAACTATATTTAAACGGTTCTATAACGGATAGGCGATAGTCTATAGACGGTAAGCAGATTAACTAAATATTTTTAAATAGTAGAAACTAAAAAAAAAAGGAATAAGATAAGAATTAATAATATTAAGGAAGTAAAGGTTTATAATAAATATCTTATAAAAGAGATATAAGGAAATTATTATTTTTAATTCGACGTGTTAGAATTTAAATAAACTAATTATCTTACTTAGCCTTTCTTTACTCGGATATTTCTTTTACTATTACCCGGGTTTAAGGTCGAGAATTAAAGATAGTTACTTTATCCGGGTTATCGAAGTCGCTTAGATTATCTTCTTCCTTTATATCGGGAATTATAAGGATTAGAATCTTTAAAAGATTTTAGAATTAACTAGAGCTAAATAAAGTAAGGATATCGAGTTTTAAGATTTAAAATATATCGGTTATAAGTACTTTATTTTAATAAACTTCTAAAGGTTCTTTAGCGGCTTTACGAATAAAAGGTAAGGAAACTAATAAAAGCTTATCGTTTAAAAAAAGAACTTATTTATTTTTACTTTAATCTTATAGTATCGGAGTCTTTAGTTCTTAAAAACCTCGGGTATTTTAAATAAACTTTTTAATATTCCTAACAGAGAATATACCTTTAAAAAGGATCCTGTTAGTTATCCGGAGTCGGTAAGTATACTTAAGCAGAACTTAATTAACGATAAATAGTCTCTTTTAACAGTAGGTAATTTTAGTAGTCCTCGAATAAGACATTTTCCTTATATAGTTATAAACTAAAACTATATTACCTTTTTAAAGCCGGCTTTTTCTAATTAAACCTCGAAAGTTCGCTTTATCGGCTACCTTTTATCGGTATATTATTACTACTTTAATAGCGGTTTAAATATCTACTCTTTAGTTAGCTATAGATTAAATCTTCGCTTTAAAAGCTTTTTAATTACTTTAATTAAGCTTTTATAAAATAACCCTTTATATAGGAATCTCGGTTTTTAAAGGAATTAATAGTTTTTATCTAAAGATAAAGTAGAAGAATATAAAACTATAAGAATAGCGGATTAAGGTACGATTAATAAAGATTACGATTTTAAGGTATTACTATTATAATATCTGTTTATCCGCTATTTTAGTTAAGGCGTTAGTAATAAAGTAATACCCTTTTTCGACGATCTTTTAGGCCGGAGGATTATAAAGCGAAACTTAAACGAGAAAAATACTAAGTTATTTAATAATAGCTTTAAACTCTCCTTTATTTTCTAGTCCCCTGTCGATATTAATAAATAATAAATATCCGTAGATAAGAATAATATCTTCTTAAAAGAACTTTTTTATTATCGGTAAATCCGATTTCTTTATCGGTTTAATAATTACGTATCCTGTTAAATTATATTAGGTTTTAGCGAAAAATTAATAGCTTTAATTATTAGGTATATATTAAATATTAACTTTAATCTTTTTAAATAGTTGTCCGGAGACTATAGAATAAATACCTTTACTTTAAAGTTTTAGGTTATACTTATTATACTTAAGATAAGTTTAAACAGCTTCGGTAACGTCTAACTAAAGCCGTCTTTAAAAGTATAGTCCTTTAAGCTTAGCGAATATCGTATTACGGCCTTTATATCCGAATTTCTTATAATAATTCCGGAGAATTTTCCGTTAAAGGTCGGGATTATTAATAATATACCGGTATAAGAGCTTTTTCTCCTCCCGTCTTTAAAAGGTATAATTAATTACTTAATATCTTAACGCTTTATTCTTAAATCGTTTAACGGCTTATCTCTATATCCTTTAAAGAATAATACCGGTAGTAAAGAACCTTATATACTATAAAGATTTATCGGACTATATTAACTTCGGGTTTAAGATTTCTTCTACTAGTATCGTATTAATCTAAGTATTATATTAGTCGTCGAGGTCTTTTTCCGGATTTTCGGCCGAGGCTTTAAAAATTAGTAGCCGAGAAAGTATATCGGCGATAAGATTTTTCGTCCCGGGAATATATTTAATAGTAAAGTCGAAGATCTTAATAATAGCGATTTAACGACTTACTAAAACGCTTAAAATATCCGATATCCTTTTATTAATTTAATTAATAAGAACTTATATATCTGTCTTTAGAATAAAATAATATTTAAAAAGATATTAACGAAGTCGTTAAAAAGCGTAAAGGGTTATCCGATACTCTCTCTTCGTAATATTATACTTTTACTTAGCTTAGGTTTAAGAATTACTTTCGAAGCGAGCTAGTCTTTAGTATTCTTCGATCTCTTATATTAAAGCAGCTCTTTATCTAACTAAACTAATATCGATTATTAAGATAATAGCTCCGGTATTAAGTAAGTAATTAATCCCGATAATAACCGGTTTATTAACTAACACGTTAATTAACTTTTTTATAGCGATTTATTAAGCTTCCTTTTATCGGAATAGAGCGTTTTTCTTTATTAGGTTATAAAGTAGTCGAGCGATAATAATAAAGTTTTAGATTTAATAGTTATAGTAAACGACTATTTTTAAAAATAATCGGAGGTTTTTAAAATTATTATAAACCGTTTAGCCTTTAATCTTCTAAATCTTTTTTAGTTAAAGAAAACACTCGATCGATTTATATATATAACCGATAATATCTACTTATCTTCGATACTATTTAAATTTAATACTTAAAATCGTTGTTTTTATTAGCTCGGTATTAAAAAGGACTTAATTAAGGTTATAAATATATTTTATAATATAGCGGTAGATACCCGGAAGCTTTTTTAATATTTTATCCGAGTAAGTTAACTCCGGACCTTTAATAACGATATCGTTAAAAAAAGCCTAATAAATATAAGGAATTAAGTTATATAATAATCGGACTATAATCCTTATAAATTAAGTAACAGAGTTTATCGCTTTTATCGGTAAAGTATATATCCGGAAAAGACTTAAAGAAGTAATAAACGTTATTATATTTCGACTGTTCGGATAAAGCTTAACTTAATTATACTTAAAAAAAAAGTCGAAAAGAAATAAAATCTTATATATTATAAACTCCTTAGAGAATTAATTAGCCGTTAGCGGTATAAAAACGTCTTTAATTATAAACGTATTATACTTTTAAGCGTTATTAATAAGATAAAGGCTACTATTCTTCTTTTAAACTAAAAACTAACGATTACGGTATAAACTATAACTATTTTCGATAATCCGTCTTTTTAAACGTTTTTTAAATAGCTTTAAAGTTTTTAACTTAAGAGTATAAAGGATCGGGATATTCTTTAACTAAAAGACGTTATAGAAAACGGTCCGAATAACTTAAAAAGAGATAACTTCTTCGATAATTTCCTTAATCTCGGACTAATCTTATACTAAACTCTTTTTCCGGTTAATTAATATATATCGAAATATCTTTACTTTAGCCGGATTAAGATTATTATAACTAATTTTTAATATCTTTTTTTACCTTTCCTCCGTTAATTAGCTTTTAAGCTCGATATCCGAAAACTTCGGCTAAATTTAAAAGTTATATTTACTAAACGGTAACTTAGCTTAATTAGCTTTAACCGTTTCGACTTTCTTTACTTTCTATATCGGATTTCCTTTTAAAACAGAGTTATCCGGTTTTAAATTATTAACCGGCTTAACTTTAAAAGTAACTCTTTTATAGAAAGTATTAACTATCCTTACTATCTTTTTAATAGCTTAACGCGTTTACTTTTAAAAAAAAGGTAAGTTAAAACCTTTCTTTTATAGTTTCTTAGTTTATCGCTTATACTAACTATAAAAGCAACAGTAGTTTTCCTTTTATTAAATAAAAAGGTATATATCTATAAGTTCTGTTTTAACTACCTTAAATACTATTAAAACGAATATAGGTATATCTTTATCGGATAAGGAAAGAACGGGAATATTATTTAGTTTAAGTTAGTCGGAAACTTAAGTAAAGACGTCTTTATTATTAATAACGCCGCGCTCTTCGGAAATACAACTATTAAACTCTAGTTTTTTCTAAGCTTACTCTTTAAACGAAAGTTAATCTAAATAAAAGTCTTAAGCTTACTTTTTACTATAACGACTAATCTAGTATTACTAAAATAAAAATTAGCTTTAAGTAAGTTATCGGGCGAATATTCGAGAGTAAGCTTCGTTTAAAAGATAAATAATATCCCGAGAAGAATGTTATAGTTTATCTTCGTAATTCGGTCCTTTACTACGTAAAAAACGACTTACTTATAATAACCTCCGATTTAAACCGAAGTCTTAAAAACGCTTAAAAGGTTAATCTTTCTTTTATTATACGTTCGAAAACCGATATCGGTTTAAATAACTAAAAGTTTATACTTATTGTAAATATTTACTTTTAAAAGGTTAAATTCGGTTCCGGTATCGAGTATCGATAACTAAGTATTACTACCTTTAGATCCGATTCGAATAGTAAAATAATAAACCGAAGCGATACTCTTTTAAAGTCTTTCGATACGAGTATTTATATTAGTAACTTTTTAATAAAAATATATTTTAATTATACTAATTCGAGTATTAAAAACTTTTTAGTTTTTAAAAAAAGATTTAATCGAATCGAAACCGAGTTAGTTTTATTATAAAGACTTATCTTTTTATCGGACTACTATTACGTTTAAAGCTCCGGGTTAATTATTTACTCTATCGTTTAGGTTTTAGCTTTTTTTATAATTAAAATAAATAATCTTTATCCTACTATCTTAAAGTATTTAAATATAATAGATAATACTATCTTTAAAGTCGGGGCGTATTTAAAGGATCTTATCTTAAGTATATCCCTTAAAAGTATAAAAGAACCGATTAACTAATATTTTTCTAAAATCTAAGATAGCGTTTTATACTTTTATTTACAGGTTCTCTTTTAAAAACGGCTAATTAATATTATTCTCCTTAACCTTCTTTTTAGCTTAATTTCTAAATATCGGAATACTCCGAGTAGCGGTTTTTAAAACTTCGTCTTCGACTTAGGTAATCCTTCGCCTTTTAGCGACGTTATTATTAACTTAAGCTTAATTATTAACGTTAAGAACTTTTCCTTACTCTTCGATATTAGAAATCGTCGTCGGAGAGGCGGTAATAGTTAGCTTCTTAAGCGGTATATATCCGGAAGATATATTTAGAATACTGCTTTAATTAATAACCGCTTAAATCGACTCGATATTTGTATTATCGCTATTAAAGTTATCTATAGGATTATAAAGCAGTTTACCGATAATATACTTAAAATTACCTCGGAATCGAGGTTTACGTTTAACTAAGATTTTATACCTTTTAACCGCAGGTATTTAGTTTTAATTATCTTAGGCCCGAAGCTTTAAAGTTACTAAAACGACTTAAAGAGCTTTTACCCCCTTCTTATTACAGTACTAGCTAATTAAATCTACCCGGACTAGCTTTCCTTTATTTTCGAAGACCTCGTCTCTTATTTTAATTACTTAAAGTATTTATCTTAAATCTAAACAGAAGAGAATACCTTCCCTTTTTAGCTTTTTAAGTAAAAGGTATCGATTAGCGTTATAGTTATTCCGTCTATATCTATAATAGAGTTTCTTAGTTTTATCTTTTTTAAATTAGTTAACCTCTATCTCGTAATAATAAACGTAAGTAGTAAAGTCTTACTTATTAATATATTCTCTATTAGCTATATACTTAACGATATTATTAAGGCTAGTCGAAAAAGTAGGATTTTAAATTTAGTCTTTTAATAAGACACTTTTAAGTAATTAGCGATAATTATATAATCGGGCTTTAACTTTTTTATATACTTAGTTTCGAATATCGTTAATATCTTACTAAAAATAGGAGTTCTTTTAACTAATTTCCTTTTAAAGGTCTGTATTACTAATCTTTAAGTTATCTAATTATTTAAAAAGATCTTTATATTAATCGTCGAATATAACTAAAGGATTAATATTAGCCTATAGGTTTAGGTCTTACCTATTAAAAATCTTAAAGACTACGGCTTAAGTATAGAATTAAGCAGCTTTATTTTAAAGAGTAAGATCTTTAAGGAGGAGAGCCGGCGTAGGATCCGGTTAATAGGTCTATAAAGTTACTACCGGGAAGATAAGATTTCGTTCTTTCCGGTTATTGTAGATATTACGTCCGGATATCTTCTTATCGTACTCTTCTTTATATTAAACGATTAAATAAAACTTTAAAAGATTATTTATTAAATAAGGCTAAGATTACCTTTTTAAAGAATTTTCCGTAACTTTAAGCTCGATACGTAACCTTTTAATCTAAGAAGTAAGGAGTTTATCTTAAAACTCTATTTAAGTCTAATAATCTCGCTTCCCGGCCTTTATAAAGAGTTAATTATACTTTAAGATAGCGAAGTAAAGTAACTCTAAAGAGTTAATAATATAAGTAGAAATAAAAGCTCCTTTTTCTTAATCCGAGGTATAAAGCTATTAGCGATTGTAACGTTTATACGCCTGCTTTAATCGTTTCTTTTAATTAGCCTAAGTCTAAACGCTCGATATCTATATCGTAAAGTCTATTACTATCTTTAGTCTTATAACTATTATCTTTAAAATCTCTAAAGTATATTAATTAGAAATCTTTAAAATTAAATAAATAATATTATAACGCTTAAGATAATCGGTAATATTAATATTATCGAAAGGCTTAAAACTAAGAGCTTAAATCCTTTCGACCGGTAGAATACTAATAAATAGGCTTAGGTATTATATTAGTAGGGGAGCTAAAGGGGGATATACCGGTGTTTAAGGTTAATTAAAAGGTATAAAGGTTTCGTTAGTTTCCTTTTTCGAAAGAGTAGAAAAGGTTAGTTAATCTTTCGTCGATATTTTTTTTCTTTATTTTTTATTCGGACGGTTTAGTTTCTCTTATCCTTTTCTTTTCGACGTTCCTTTCGGCTTATTTTTAATCTTTATCTCTTTATTAATCGCTTAATTAAATCCGTCGATACGGTTAACTTTACTATATAATATTAAATTATTATTTAAAACGGATAAGGGTATTTAATATACTACGACTATAAACTTAGAAAAAGAAAATAAAATAAAAGAATATACTAAACTTTTTTTTCCGTCGGTAAAGTACTAAATAAAACCCGGGGATACTTAATTAATCTTAAGTTTACCGGAAAAGGTATTTAATATAAGTCTAGGATAATAGTAATAAAAATAGATAAACGTTAATTACTTCGATACTTATCGGAATAAAAAAAATACTTTAAATAAAATATTTTAAAAAGTAAAACATAAAACAGATTTAATTAATACTATTACTAAACGATATAACTATCGCGATAATCCTTTTCCTTCTCGGGCTTTTTAAAGAATTTATCTTTCCTACTAGTTAACTGTTTAGCTATTTATATATAATATTTTCTAGGTTTTTTAAAAAAAAAATAGCTTAAAACTTAGATTTTTAATTTAATTAGTATAATACCGGTAAACTGTAAAGTTATATTTAACTACAGAGACTTACTTCCTTTCTGTATTTCTTTATTTTAAATAAATATTCGGTTTAATAATAAGTAAAGAAACCTTTTTTTTCGTAGGCTTATCTTTATAACGTCGTCGATCTATCGTATATTATAATAAAAGTAGAATTAATCGGTAAAATTCGGTATTAAGCGTCGCGGCTTAAGTATTTACCTCGTTTCCCTTAGTCTATACCTTTAATATCTAGCGGTTATAAACCTCGGTTCCGGTAAGTTTTATACTTAAGCGGCTTAAAAGTATATAGTTTTAAACGTCGATATATTTTTTAAAATATCTTTAGTTTAATTAAATTAAAGAATTTAAAAAAACCGATAAAACCTATATTCGATTTATAAGGTAAATATTAAATATCGTAGAAACGAGTAACCCTTATAAAAAACTAAAAGTTACCGGCCTCGTTACGTTAAAGTTAATTAAAAGTAAGCCCGAAGGCTTATACTTTCGAACGACCGTCGGCTATAAAAATAAAGGCAGAAAGATAAAAAGGATAATATTTAAGTTTAATTACGTCGGGATAAGTATAAGCAGTAAAACTTCGTTATATATTATTCTTATCTAAGTAAAAAGAGTAATTAAAATAAGCACTCGAGATACCTTTTAAAAGACACCGACGTAAGGTTAGTAGGTCTAGTACTACTAGCTACCGCGTTAGTAAAAGAATATTAAATATATATAAAACGCAATTATTATCGTTAAGTCCTTTAAGGCTATATAAAGTGTTATAATACTAGTCGATATTTATAATAAATCTTAAATCTATCTTAACTATCGAAAGATCGACGCTAAATATAAAAAATTATTATATTTTATCCTTAAAAATAACGTTATTATATACGTATTTAAACGCGTTTATTATAAACTCGCTATTAATTTCGTACTTAGTCTTTATTAGTTCGTTATAATTAATAGAAAAGAGCGTGTTAGATATATAACCGATATAAAAGTTAGTAGTCTATCTATTAGACTTAATAAATTAGTTAGTAGACTCTATAGTCTGTTTATTAATATCGCCTATATTAACTCGAATTTTAATCGCGTTAATAAGTTACTTTATAATAATATTAACAGAAGCTTAAATATAAAAAACTAGAATTATTTTACAATTAGTTTAAAGCTACTTAGCTATTTTACAAAAAGTTTTATAAAAAGTATTATAAAAATATCTAAAAAGGAATAGAATACCGTTATTGTAATTAACGTAAAGGCTAATAAATACCTTTATCGTATCGGGCATATTTAACGTGTTTATAAAAGCTATAAGCTCGATATTAATAATAAGGTTTTTATAAGCTATTTTAATTAATAATAGTAAGTAAATTAAAAAAAGGATTATATAATAATTTGCTTAGTATAAAGTTTAAGGTTTATAATTATAAGAGGATTAATTAAGTTATAAAAGGTTTAGTAGTTTAAAGGTTTAGTAGTTTAAAGGTTTAATAGTTTAAAGGTTTAGTAGTTAAAAGGTTTAGTAGTTTAAAGGTTCGGTATAGTAGAAGGGTTTTTATAGTAGTAAGTTACTATCTAGTAACGCTAAAAAAAAGCGTTTATAGCTAAAATAAGTATAATATATTTTTTTAATACGAAAATTCATATATTACGTTATAGAACGCTTTAATTTAAAATTAAAAGTAAAGAGAATAATAAGAATTTCGTTATTATATATATAAGGTATTAGCCTTACTTATAAGTTATTTTAACGTAACGATCTATTACTTCTATTTTCGTTTAAGCTACGTTTAATTAATTCTAAATTAATATTCTTTAATATAGCGGGAGATAATAATTACTAAAGGTAAGTTATTTATAAAAATATAAGATATAATAGTTTCGTCGGTAGGTTTTAATAAACTTTAGAACGTTATAAATAAGGCTAAAATACGGTTTTTAGATTATATTATTATAGTTTATTTACTTAACTTTATAATAAAAAGATTTAACTTTATTACCGGGCTTTTATATTTAACTATAGCCGATAATAGCTTTAATAATAAATTTTTACTCTTTATTTATTATAATTAAACTTAAGCTTAAAGGGGTAGCTTTAGCTTATATAGATAAGACAAGGACGAGATATTTAACAGAGATTTTAAAGTTTTATTTTAACTAGTAAAAAAGTTCGATACGGTATTTAAAAAGGCTAAGTTTATCGAAGATATAATAAAGGCCGGCTTATTTAAAAAACAGCTTAGTCTAATAGTCGAATTTATAGCCTCGGTTAACTCTTTTAGCTAGTTTAATATAAACGTAATTATCTTTATTAAGGTTAAATAGTTTATAATATCGCGTATTATAATATATTTTTATATAAGCCTATATAATTTCTAAGTACTCTGCCGCTTCTTCTTTAATAATTTACTACTAATAATTAAACTTATATAATAAATTCTTAAATAAAAAAAGGAAACCGTAAGAAAGTTGTTTATAAAATATAATATATAAAATTTACTTTATTAATACTAACTATAAGGTATTTAATATATATAAAACGTAAAGTAATTAATATTTTTAAGATAAAAAATCCTATAAAGCCCCGACGTATAATATAAAGCTTAAAGTTATAGTTTAAACTATTTACTCGGCTTATCTATTTATAGCGGAATAGTTAGCTACGGTTATACGAATATCGATACTTATAGCTTAATATAAACCTTACTAAAGGATTACTATAAACTTATTATTTATATTAAAGATAAAAACGTTTAGTAAGCTTTAATTAAAATAAATATACTTAATATAAAGCTTAGCTTAGTCTTTTACGTTAAATATAGTTTTACTAATAAAACCTTTAATAAACTTAAACGTTTTATAAGTAATAAAAAAAACGTAGTTATTACCTTTTATAAAAACTAATAAACTTATAGAAAAATCGAGATATAGTACTAATAAAAGGATTTAAAAAGTATTAATCGGCTATAAATTACCGAAAGGAAAATACTTAAAGGTATTATAAAATCTATAAATAGCGTATTCCTTAACGTAATTTTTAACCTCCTATTTTATTTATAGAAAGAATATCGTGTTTCGGAAAAACTTAAAAATACGATTAATACCGATATATATACGATTATTATAAGCTATATATAGAATTCGGCAGATTCGGGAAAAAGGTATAACTAAATAGCTACGGTTTTTATCTATATAATAAAAGAGGCGGCTATAAGGATAAAGACGGAAATTATAAAAGCTAAAATCTAGTTTTTAAAGATTATTTTAAATCTTATTTAATTAGTCGTATAAATTTTTATAAATAAATTTAAAACTTCTGTCTATTTTTAAGGCTTAAATAAGATCGGTTTCGAATACTTTAAATATTTATATAGTTACTATAACTATACTATTAATAAAGGCGGTAACGATATCTACTATAGGTATATACTATAAAGCTATTTCCGCTTATTTAGCTAAGTCCTCCGAGGTAATCGTAGGCAGAAGAGGTTTGTTTAAAGGCTATAGCTTAAGTAAAACCTTAAGCACAGGTTAAGTATTAACTAAAATAGCTAGAATATCGGATATAATTAACGTAGCTAACTTTATAACTAAATAAGCTTACTGTTTAATAACGATATAAGTATAGACGATAAGATCTGTAAGTCTATAATTAAAAGCTTACGATATCGGTTTTGTAAGGGTATACTTATTTTTAATCTTAAATAGTCTTAATAAAACGTCGGTATTAATATAAGTTTTACTTAGCCGATAAATAATATAAATCTTATTAACGTATTTAGCTAAAAACAGCTGCTATTTAATAATACGATAAACGTTTTTAAAAAACTTAGCTACAGCTTTAAACAAGTACTTAATAGATTTATAATTAATAATAACGTAAATATCGTTATAATCGAGAAAATAAAAGTATTTCTCGAAAGCTTAAATAAATCCTAATATCTTTAGTTTTAAAGCGAAGTATTAAGTCTTTATAAAGCTAAGTATCTATAATAAAAATAAGATTAAACGGCTTTTTTCGTCGGCTTATAGTTAATAAAAGCTAATACTAATACCTTTTCTACTAATATTAACGTATAAATAGAATAACTTAATATAATCGGGAAACGTTAAGTCTACAGTATTAATTAAAGCTTACTTAAATTACTTTTAAGCCTTAAGATATCGTTATTAAAGTACGTTATAATAATCTTACTTTTTTTTTTAAGCTATAATAACTATAGGCGTAGTATTAGTAAGTAAGGCTATAACTTTAAAAGGGAATTTAAAGTAGTAAGTATATATATTACGTTAAGGATTTATATAAAGGCTGCTTTTAAAACCTAAAGTCTTTAACTTATTAAGCAGGTTAGCGATAATAAAGTAGTCGGGGATAAAATCTTTATAGTAACCTATAAGACTTAGACTTATCTTAAGAGTTTATAAATCGGTCGGTATTTTTAAATTACGAATAGCCTCGGTCTTTTCTTTCGTTATAAACAGTTTTAAATATAAAATAAAATATTTTAACGCTTTTAAACCTAGTTATATAAAATAATATTTACCTAATAATATAATATAACCGGAGTTCTTAAAGATAGTAAAAACTACTTTTAAATAGTTTAAGTAATTATTAATATTTTTAAAGAAAATAATAATATTGTTAATATAAACTAAGACGAATTACTAAAAATAAGAACTAAATAGTCGTTTTATCTTATATTAGAAGAAAGCTAGTAAATTTATAAGACTTATAATGCTAACCGTTATACGTTATAAATCGTAATAAAAAGTAACGAATATAGTTTTCTAGCGGTCTTTTAAAATAATCGGTTATTAAAAAAATCCTTTTATAATATTTATAATTATAAAAATAGTAAAACCTTTTAAAAAGTTAAGAATATTATCTTATCGAGGTAAAGGATAGTTATAAAAGACTAGTTTAATATTAATATAACGAAAGTTTACGATTATATATAGTTTAAAATTACGTTAAACGATAAACGTAAGTAATATATAAGAATAAATTTTATTAACCGGGACGTCTTTAATAACGCCGATACTTTTTAAAGAGTTAATAATTAAATTAAAGGCCGTTTAATCTTTATAAGATATATTATATAGTTTTTAGATAAGGTTATTAAGGTTAACGTTTTTTTTAAATAGAATATTTATTTTAATACCGTTATTAAATTAACTTAAGCTTAAACTAAATAGCTAGGTATAACGAAAGATTAACTACCGAACTTTATTAATCTGTTTCGAGGTCTACTTATTATAAATATCGGCGTTATTAATATTAAAATCGGGATCCGGTATAGGTATATTAAAAAGGTAACCGTCGGGAAATCGTCTTTTTTCCTTATTAAAAGGTATATCGTTTAATAAGTCGGCTAAAGGAATCGCTATTAGTATCTTATCCTTTTAAGTAAAATATATCCGAATATTTTCGGTAATAGTAAAGCGTTAAAGATAACTTATAACTTAGCTTTTATAAATTATAATAAAAAAGTTACCGAAATTTAAAAAGGGGAATATATAAGTATACTTATTTATAATAACGTTAAGAAGAGATCTATATATAGTACTATAACTATCAACTATAACTTATAAGGTAAATAAATATCTATCGGCTACTATAGGTAACTATCGGTAATAAGTTTTAATATTATAACCTTATCTAAGTAATATAATAACCTTTTATATAGCTTTAAAGACTACGGTTTATTTTTAAACTAAGGGATCTTTAGTATAAGTAGCTTAAATTTAATAAATAGTATCGGTAATACGAATCGTTTTATTACGCTCCGGGGGGCTTTATTTAATATATAATTACTTTACCTTTAAGAAAAAAAGTTTAAAAAGTAGTTTATAAGAAAGTTCGTCGATAATATATATATATTTAGTTATAGTTTAAAATTACTTCTTTTTATCGGGAATATCGATAAGGATTTTAATACAGTAGGTAATAAGTAAACCTTAGCTAATACTATTAAAAAGAATAAGTTTAAATAGTAGCTAACACTAAGTATTAAAGTAATTTTTTCGAAAGAGTTTTTCTAATATAAAAGTAGCGTTTAAAGCAGTATTAAAGACTTTTAAAATATATTTACCGGCTAAAGTTTATATAACTATTTTTAAATAATCGAGTTTAAAAAAAGAATAAAATTAATTCTATCGGTTTAAAGCTATAAAGGTAAATAATAATATATCTATTAAAAATAGTTTATATTTACTTTATATAACTTAAACTTTAAGGTTATTATAATAAAGTAGCGTTTTAGATTTAATAAATAATTTACTAGCTAATAAGGTCTTTTATTTTAATTTAAAAGATAATTTCTTACTTAATAAAGTCTTTATAGATAATTTACTATCTAATAAAGTCTTACGTTTCGATTTAAAAGATAATATATTTTAAGGTTACAGCTTTATAATATTATAATATAACAGAAGCTTAAAATTAATAGAATTAAGTATTTCGGCCGGATTTAGTCGATAAGTAAGTAAAATATTATTAACGTTTTTAATAATAATAGAAAAAAAAACTTATACCGCTAGTAAAAGCGTTCTTTAAGCTATCCGTTAAGCTATTTTTCCGATTTAATAAAACTAAAACTAAAAGGCTTAAAACCGTTAAACTCGGATATAAAGTCTACGTAATAACAATTATTATAGTATTATTTAATATTATTTAAAATCTCCGGAGTAAGTTCTTTTTTAACTATATAAGCCTTAACACTAAATTAACGATTATCGTTTATATTAAAGTAACAGTTACCTTTAACGTACCCTTTTATATATCGGTAGCCTCGATCGTTACTACGGTTATCGTAAGCAGGCTTTCTATATCTTTAGCTATTATCTTTATCTCGGAAATCTTAAGGTTTATTAGCAAGGGGTCCGGAAAGCTTATCTTAGCGATCTTTATCTTAACGATCTCTGTTTTAACGATCTCGGTCTTAGTTCTAGCTATAATCCCGACGGTCTTATAGGTTACGGTTATAGTTACGATCTTAATTACAATAGCGGTCGAAATCTTACCTACGGTTATTATTACGAAAAGTAAATCTAAAAAAGGCTCGATTATTATATTAACGGTTATCGAAACGATCTTTATTAAAGGTCCGATCGATATAAGTATTAGACTTTTAAAACTTTTAAAGCTTTCGCCGGAGATTTTTAAGCTTTTAAGCCTGCTTATCTGTATTTTCTTTATCCTTACGTTATTTTTAGTAGATACTATACTTTTTATAAGTAACCGTACACTTAAATTCTTTTAATATATTACCTTTTAAATAGAATATAATAGCCGCTTAAAGATCGGCGTTTAAACCTTTATAAATATAGTAGACTTTAACGTCTTCGTCGATTTTACCGGCTTTATTATATAAGCGAATTTTCTTATCGATATATTATTAAAAAAGAAGCTAGTCCTTTTTATCGAAACTATACTATATCTTATCGGCTTAAAATATAAAGTCGTTATAATTAAACGTAAATTATTATTATAATTTAATCTTTTAAAAAAAAAGATCGTTTTTTAATACTTCGCGTTTATTTAAAGTTAATAATATAAACTATTTAACTTTATTATTATCGAAGTAAGAAATAATACTAATAAATAAATTAACGAAAACGTTTTTTTTTTATATAGCTTAACTAAGTAATAGATTTTAAAAATATAAACGTTTATATCTTTACCGTTAAATTTAAATATATTTAGCTTTAATTTAAATACTATATTTCGGGATATAATAAAGGTTTAGTTTACGTTATTATATAAGTTCCGGAATTACCTGAAACGGCTTTAATCGCGTTTATAGCTATAGTCGCGGTCTTTTATAAGTAATAGAGCTCGGAATTATTTAAGTTCTTTTAATAATCTCTAACGTTTTAAAGATCTTTAATAAAATCGAAAGCAAAGATAGGATCGAAAGGGAGGTTTACAGTCTTCGACTTATAAAAGCGACGTATCGCGTCGATAGTAATAGCGTTCCGAATTATCTTTTATTTCAGATTCCGCTATTCTTTCTTTACTAAATACTTATTATCGAAATAAGCTAAAGGCTAAGCCGGTTCGGATAAAAAACTATATATTTATAAACCTAACGTTATAAGCTTCTTATCGTTAGTCCGGTAATTAAATAATAAATCTACGTCGGAATCGTACTAATATAATAACGAAAGCGTTCTTTAAACGTATTATAACGCGAAGGAAATTAAAGTCTCGATAAACGACGTTAATTTAAGCTATACGTTTATCTTTATAAAACTATTTTAAAAGGTTTCGGATTTCGTAAAAGACGTTATATAATATATATTTTACTAGCTTTAAAAAATCGTATAAAGCTATAGCTTATTTTATAATATAAATAAAAGTAGTATTATAAAGGTAGTTGATTTAAAAGTATAAAGGAGCTTAAAGTAAAGGATTATTTATATTTACTATAGTAAGAGAAGTAAGCTATAATCGAAAAAAGGGTTTAATATATAATAAACTATACAGATAAAGGCTATTAACTCGGGGTTATTCGATAAGTTCGACTATACTATTAAAATATTAATAATATAAAATAGCCGGTTAGATAATTTTATTAGTTATAATATATTACGGCTTTAAAAGCTTTAAAGTAAGAGAAAATATAAAGTTTAATAACTTCGATATAATAATCTCTGTATTTTATAGAACGTTAATAATCTTTATATCTTATAAAGCGTTAGTACTTTTTATATCCTATAGAGCGTTAATAACTTTTATATTTTATAGAACGTTACTCTTTTTTCCGCTTACCGAGTAATTAATATTATCTAGCTTAAACAGGAAAGAGCGGTTTTATATTCGAATAGCTATATCTTCTATTAAGAAGGTATATTTTTAATCCGCTTTTATTATTAACTAGAATAATAACGTCGAAAGACTTTAATAAACAGAAAGAGGTTTAGTAAGTAACTTAAAGGTAACTAAAGCTACTAAAGCTTTATCGAAGAGAGCTTTTAAAGCTTTATTATCGTTAAGAGCCTTTAAGGCTTTATTAACCTTAATAAATCGGCTATCCGGTTTACGAGCTTTATCGCGTTTACCTTTACTATTTATAAAAGTATTTTTTTATTATAGAGTAGTAAAAGGAAAAGAAAAATTAAACCAGATTAACTAATACGTTATTAGAATTAAAGGATCTCGAGGCTAGCTATTATCGAAGACTACTCGGTTTATTTTAGCCGACGTAAGCAGAAGTTATTCGAGTCCGATCGCTTTAATAACACGTTAGATTAGTTACGGCTATTAGTATTCGTTTTTAAGCCGTTAGCCGACCGGGCTTTATTATAAAGCTTTTTAGTAAGGTTTCGTACTAGCACTATAGTAATAGTATCTTTCGGACGCGTTACACGACGTGAAAGGGTTTAAATTATAAGATTTAACGTAAAAACGATTAAAACGAGGTTATAGCTACTATATCAGGTATTAATATAAGCTAGATCTAACTGAAAAACAGGCACGATAGCATGTATAGTACAGTTTTCAATTCTAGTGTATATATTGTGTTGTTTAATAAAAGAAACTAACTAAACTAGAGGGGAAGGAAAATGGTGTTTAGTAGGGTGGCTAGCTCTAAAGTGGCTTACGTAAGCCCTGACACTGACCATGTGGTGTATCCTGTATTCTTTTGCATTGCTACCCACTTAGGCCTCAATTGCACAAACAAAATGTACTTCGAAGCGAAGCGAAGCGGGAGTAATTGGTTTCCAGCTAGAAACAGGCCAGCTGGCAAGGCAGAGCAAGAAAATCAACACGCTGTACCTTCTCCTTTAGCGTTGGTTTCCTTCTAAGGAAGCATTGTTCTAAGAACACAATGCTTCCTTTTAGGAATACAATATCAACAAAAAGACATACTCTTTCTCTGTATTGCAAACTGTGTGTTTCTCTAGATTGCACACTGCGTGTTTCTCTACAGGGAAGTGTTGCAACGCATCAATTACAATATAAGACCAGATTCATTCACCTTCGTATCATTTCAGAGGAGAAATATTGCCAGCGGCTCAAGTCGAAGAGAATACCATTGCTGCCCAATATCCTCGCTCCTCTAACTCAGCAATACCACTGTTGTTCTCCATCACATTCCTTCCCTCATTGCCTTGACAGCACCATGGCGAGCCCCACCCACTATAGCTGTCAAAGGTGTGGTTCAATTCATAGTGGGTTTCTTGGTTGTTCTTCTCAGGCTTGTTTGTTTGTTAGGCACAACGGTGACGTTAAATACCTACTGTAGGTAGCTCTAAACCCTTCCCCATATTCTTCTATCTCCATCTGCTACACTTTGTGACTTTGGTCTCAACATTGGTCACCCACATACACCACGACATGACCCCTTGCATACCTCAAAGCGGGGCGACTGGCGACGTCGGCTCCGGTTTGAGGATGGCAGTTTGATCAAAAAGAGCTGGGAGGTCCGCAGCAGCCAGAGTGTTGCGATGCAATATGTCCGACAATGCGCCAAGCGTGCTCAAGGACGATGACACATTCCGCGATTTCCTCATAGAGAGATTGCGCATAAACTACTATCGAGACGAAGACGTCAAGAGCAACTTTCCGCATTCCAAGGCTGCTGTCTTCACACACGGCGACATCAAACCCAAGAACATTATGGTCTCCGCGGATGGCCACATCACCAGCCTGCTTGACTGGGAGTATTCAGGATTCATGCCTGACTACTGGGAGGCCGCCGGCATGTTAATGATAGTCTGGGGCTGGGAGAAGGAGTGCCCAGGTGGGCAGAAACAATGGAGCGAACAAAACCCAAAGACTGGGACTTCGATATGGCTCGGATCAAGAAGGCTGAAGCGGCTCTACGTTTTGGCATTTGGCAGGTTCTTCCAAGTACTACTCTGCTCTTGCGCCGATAAGGCATTGGTAACATCGGAAATCACATCACAAACGTCTTGGTCATCAACGGTCTTTCATGAACTCGAATTAAATGCCAGTCGTGCACTCGGGAATGGTCATAATCCGCATTGTTATTAATGGTGTGGACACTAGCGATTATCCGCGGCTAAGTCAGGTTCTGTGGCTGTATGGCCCCGAGGCGTACTGCACCGAGACGGGCGCGTCTCAATTCTTCGTCGAGTGGAGGGACAGGGAGGGCAGGAGGGCGCAGCTCGTGACGGCGCCCCTGGACGACAGGCTGATCCTGGACGGCGTGACAAGGAGGAGTGTGCTGCAGCTGGCGCGGGAGAGGCTGGGCGGTGAGCTCGAGGTCGTGGAGAGGAGGTATACTATAGATGAGGTGTTCGAGGCGGAGCAGGAGGGTAGGCTGGTTGGGTCGTTTGCCGCAGGAACGGCGTACTTTGTGACTCCCGTATCCCTGATCCACCACCGAGGAAAGGAGGTTAGCTTCGATATTGGCAACGGCGAGGGTGGTAAGTATACGCAAGCACTGAAGAATTGGTTGAAGGATATCATGTACGGGGGCGAGAATCATACTTGGGCGTCGTTGTTCAAGTGGAACCTATAAGTGCTTCTTGAAGGGTTGTTACATAAAAGCACATGGCAAAATGGCGTTTCGGTATCAAGGCACGAGGTCGGATGCCACTTATACAGAGGCAGAGTATCAGAGTTTAGCATTATTAGATTTGAGCGAATGGAAAATTAGACGAACCATCTGCACCCATCCTGTCGCCGTCTCACAACTGCTCGCAACCGATTGCCCCGGGATGTGGAAGCTGTCAGACCCCAAATGTTGCCCCAAGCAAAAAAAGTACCAAGTAAACGATTCCAATCCCAAAGCAACACCAGAATGCATCGCAGTACCTTTGTTTAATCCCACCATTAGATATCCCACTGGAAGGTACTTGAAAGAACGGACAGTCAGCCGTCAGCCCCCAAATAGATACTGCTGAAGTAGAGCAGACATGACGCCCACAATCGTCTTGGTATACTCCTTCTCGGAGAGCCTGACCGCTTCGTGAGACTCCCTGAGGATCTTCTCGAGCTCCTCGTCGTACTTTTCCATCTCACGAGTTAGCGAGTCCTGCACATTTCTGGTTGACTCCCCATGGTCCACGAGATGATCGTCACCACCAGTCATGCTCGCAAGTATAGTCTGAACCTTGTGCTCCGCAGCTTCCCAGTCATCCCACAACTGGCTAACCTCCGCCTCTAAAGCCTTGATTGTCGAGTATATGGATTGAACCTGCTTGCCGACATGGTATTGGCGCTCAGTGGTTGCGCCATCATCGGCGGCCAAAGTCTCCTTGAGTTTCGTTTCGGAGAAAGGTTTGATGATGAACTTGTTCTGAGATCTGGCCTGGGCGAGAACACGGTCGTTCTTCGTGTTTATGTCAGCCATAGCGCCCTTGAGATCCTCGTACAGCTTATTGAGTCTGTTGGTGCCATTGATGTATATGTGACTGCCTTCTGCTGCGATGCTATCTGCAGATGGTGAGCCGTGTCAGTCGGAACAATTGGAAAAAGGAATGGAACAATGTGGGATGAAGAACAGGGTAGGGACGGACGTACGATCTAGCTCCTTTTTCAACTCGTCACTCAAGGGCGCATCTGGAGTTCTTGGTTCATCTGGCGGGTTTAGTGGTTTCTGTTTCTGCAGCGACGGTTCCAAAGGCGAAGAGCCCTGGTGCTGCGGAGGTGGTGGAGGAGGCATCGATTGCTGCTGCTGAAGTGCATATTGGGATGGTGCCGAAGTCGCGTTCTTGACCTGGGGCGCCTGGTGCTTGTGTCTTCCGAAGAAAGCAGCAGTTACGTCGAGGTATCGGGGCTCCTTCGGTGCAGCATCTGGTTGCTGTTTGGTTTGGGGTGGAGTGTCGGGCATGAGACGCTCAAGCAGGCTTTTGTGACCGCTGCTCTCTGGGGGGGAAGAAGAGCTCGCGGAGTCAATGTGTATAGGCTGGGCGCCATTATTTTCCCGGACGGCTGCAGTATTGGAATACATCTTGGGAGAACAAGGCAGCTGGGAGGGGACTGCTCAGTTATAGGTGCGTTGGGCACCTTGGACAGCACTTTGTGCGTACCCTGGGTCTGCTAGCTGGGTCTTCTAGAAGTGGGCGGGTGGGCAGGGTGCTTGTGTTGGACTCGCGGCAAGGAGGAAATGAGAACTCGAAGTTTTCAGGATGAACCAAAGTAATGTGCTGTGCACAAAACCGGGGGATGGCAGCTGCTGTCGTTGGAAGAAGGAACGCCCCCCAACTCACAATTGCCAAATCGGGCAAGAGCATCAAGATCCAGAACTGCAGCCGACCCATCACCCCTCACATGTCATATTCCATATATCAATCTCAAGCCTATGGCCCGACGATAACTTAGCTGCTTGTGTCATGTCCGAAGGGCGACCCGACCGATCGAGATCTCAGGAGGAAGCATAATAGATTTGCGGTTCTCACCATTGTGAGCTCTCACCAATACAACAACACCATAGACTAGGGACATCTTCACGTCAAGCTTGAGAACTATAATATGTCGCCTCCATGATGCACAGTATTCCTGTGAGACTACATCGGGATGACCTCTCCAATTTCAAGGGGACTTTTTATACTTGAAGTTTGCAACACACATGCATGTTGCACGTTGGTGACACGGACTCGTACGGGGACAGGATATTGGAGGTACCCGGGCGTTGGATATTGGCCAGAGACGAGGATGTCTGAGACCAAGGCCTCGATACTACTGACCGACTGAGCTTTCAGATTAGCTCCTACGCTGTACCACTGCATAAATGCTTGATGTCCCTCAAGACAAGGTTTTCCATTACAGCCTGTGGCTCATCACCGGCTCAGATGCCCCCGTATCATTTCTGGAAAGACACGACAGCATATCGAAAGCTGCCGTTTGCATACCCTCTCCGCATGGCTCGGAAGGCCTGTAGAAAGGCGACACCGTCTCTGCCTTGGCTGAAGGCGAAGGCCCAGAGGGACGGGTTCTGTACAAGTGACCATGATATATCCCTGAACGACGTATGCCGATTAGCCAAACGATACATGACATGCTGGCATGTATCCTAAGGGGGTGGATGTTCGAAACTCACCATGTTGCTTTGACATCGGTGGAGATGTCCTTCGGTCCTCCTGAAATATCCAGACCGGCTTCCTTTGCGAAGTTGACGTAGTCGGCTTGCACACACAGCGGGGGTAGGAGCATTCCGTCTGCGATCATGTCAATATATGTGAATACCCATTATTTGGCTGACAGAGTATGGACGACCCCCTGGGGGCAGGGTCGGATCCGTGCCGGAGGTCTCCGACAGAGATGATAGGCCTGCTCACCTTCAATAGGCTTGATATCATCCGTAAATTGCTTCTCCTCCAGTCCTTCCGCCTTGAACCAGTCGGCCAGTGCCAGTTTGCCTCCCTTCTTTAGAACCTTTTCAGCGTTCTGGAAGAACAGTGCCTTGTTGGGAAAGTGGCTCAAAGCCTCACAGATCCAGACGGCGTCAAAGGACTCGGACTGCGCGGCAAAGACCTCACCCATCTTCTCGGCATCGAGCTCCATAAACTTGACCTTGCCCTTACCGATCCTTAGGAACCCGTCCGCGTCTGATTTCTGGTCAACCAAGCTTGCGTCACCCTTGGCAGCCTCGGACTTTGTCAGTCTGGTGGCCATCTCAACCTGCTTGGTGGAGATGGTGATGCCGGTTACTGTGCAGCCCATCTCCGCGGCGAGATACCTCGAGGTGCCGCCGATGCCGCATCCCACGTCCAGCACCTTGCTCCCCTCGGCAACCTGAGAGGTCTCGAGGAGCAGGCGGATGAGATTGACCTGGGCTTGTTCCTTGGTCTCATTGGCCTTCGACTCAGCGGTGGGCCAGTAGCCGTGGTGGATGTGATTGCCCCTGATATTGGTATCCCCAGAGTCAGCAAGCACTGGAAGTCGCCATGTGACCAAAGCAGGTGCTTGGACACACAAGCTGGAACCTCATTGTTGAAGGTTGCGCAACGTCGACCTCGGAAGTTATCGGGCACGCGTTCTCGAAGCCTGCAACTATGACATACCACAGATTCAGATAATACTCGCTGGCGAGGTCGTAGTGCAGCTTTATCCTGTCCTTCAGAGCTTGCATGGTGTCGTGAGCGAGACCCAGTGGAGTGTCATACTGCTTGCTAAGAGTAGTGTCCTCTTCTGCTGTCGCTGTAGAGGCCATCTTGATTCTTGAGTTAGGTGTGCTAAGTTCGATCAATCGAAACAGGCAGTATGGAATTTGAGTTCAATGTTGTGGGTGTTCAATTTGGAATGTTTGATGTCTTCAAGCTTTCTCATGAGCCTCCTGAGGTCGTTCATGCTGAAGCGTCGTCAAAACTACCTAGGTACCTATTCAGTACCAGGGGTACGGTATCTGGGTAGGATTGGACGTCATAACTGGGCTTCCCGTTGTTGCTTGCCTGTAACACTTCCTTGCTTTGTGGCACTGGAAAGGTTTAAAAAAAAAAACTGACCGGGGAGCTGAGCACACAGCTCCGGAAAGTCTCAGTCACCGTTCCGTCACAGCTTCAACCTTTCACGCCATACAGATGAGAATACAGTGAGTGTCACGCTTGATCAGAGTTGAGTAGTTGTAAGCCTTTTATATTTCGACCCAGGCCTTGTTAGGGGTTTTAGGGGAACGGATTACCCGAGTCCGCCTAGCACAAAGAAAGGTTCAGAACCACATACAAGACGGAGCTAGCTCATTGGTCTACCTACCTAGGTACTTAAGTACTGGCAACTATCATGTTCTCCAAGGTTGTTCATGAGATATTTGGCTTGGAATTTGGATGTACCCGGATATTTTCCATACCCTGGTATCGGATTTAGTCTACCGCATAGTCTGGTGAATCTGGTATTTTGCCCCCCCGCTTTTCTTATGCTCAGTCATCAGCCCCGATCGTTGAATAGTACATGTTATAGGTCAGTGTAAGTCCACAACCCCTCCAGAACCTTGGACGTGCCTTATCGGAGCCCCGATAAGTCGAGGAAGCTCAGAAGCGAGATTACGGTGTCTGTGCAAGACCGATTAAAGCGGGGGGGGAAAATACCAGATTCACCAGACTATGCGGTATACTGTATGTATGTACATACAAACTCACGCTTTACGTCGTGAAGTATGTACTGCACATAGCTGCAAAGAGGGGTCATTACTGAACAGGGGGAACCAGACTGCCAGACTGTGGCTTAAACAAGTGTTGTGGGGCGCTTCAGTGGTTTGCATTCGGAATCCCGAACCATGGCCTGAGCGCTGTGCGGGTGCGGGCCGGATTCTTGTGAGTTCGTGACAGCAGATCGCCATGGTTTCAGGTTCTCAAGGTTCTGTGTGGCTTCTCTATCATTTCCGCGCTTCCGGGAAATCAGACCCAAAGGCAACGCCGAGTATAGTACTACGTACATTGTCGCAAATGCCCTGTCTGCCTGTGGAGGATCCGGGACGGTGACGAAGCCAATGTACAAGCCCACCTGCTCACCTGTATCGTACAGATAGATAGATAGATGTACGTGCGTTCAACAAAGCAGACCGCTGGCTGTTGAGAGGCGTACAGTACCCAGTACGTACTCCAGGCACCACTGCGCCACGAGATCCGCGCTGGCAATCGCCCGACACGCGTGTCTCGTCGCTAATCCCGTTCTTGTTACCGACAGAGTCTCATCCTGACGCGAATATTTTCCGCGAGAAGGACGGCGAGTCTAGACCTCGATCCCCGGAACACCAACATCGAACTCAACAGAATAATTCCGGTCGGATAAGCGGCCTTTCAAAGGGACCGCATAATCTATGGCAGATGATTGCCTTGGTTGGCTGCCAGGCTGCCTCCCATGCGGGCCTGCTTACAGCTGGCCATTATGGCCCACAAACCACATTGATGACTGGGGTCTGGGAAGAGGGGGGTGGTGGCGCATTTGTGGAAATGCGGAGTCTTCAGACTCGGGACTGTCGGGGCGACGGAGCTGGGAGGCAGGGAGGGCAGTGGAGGAGTAGCAATCGATCAGCAGTACAAAGCAAGGCGACTTACAGAGATCTGCCATCTGGCTTGAGCACTTGCGTCACTACAGCCGTTTCCTTTTGCTCTGCTGGGTCATGTGAGCTTGCAGTCTTGCCAGGCTTGTATCACGAAGTCGACTGGTTTTGTTGTTGCCCTTGTTGCCCCTCTACTATGTAAATCTCGGGAATACGGGATGGTTGAGATGGATGAGTATTGAGACAGTATATACTGCGGTCTCGGTAACACTGGATGACAGTCCCGAGTTGCACACTACGGCCATTAACGGAGGACGGTGGCTCCTGCAAGTCTCGAATTCCGATCAAGTGATTCCTCGGTCTATCAGACTGTCAGACTATCTAACTACTTAAGTACATACATATAGATATGCAGTTTGGCACACCCGTGCCCGTGCAATCGCCACCCGTTGGACATGGCAGACTACCAGGTTGTCGTGATGATGCAATGGCTTTACACAGGCTGCCAGTTTGGGAGTCAGGCAGTTTGACAGTCTGGCCAGTACTTGAGTTTACCTTATGTAGCTACTGGGTGTGTACGATGCTGTCGTAATGATGCACATGTGCAGCTTCAATACGGCACTTGAAGGGCTCAGGCTCTGACAAAATCCTTAGGAATTTGGAAAACGGAGGACTCGCTGGGAACCTTTGGAAGTCAAGAACAACCTGTTGTCGTTCATCCTTCACCACTGCTACCCCTCCTTCAGAGACCACCACCTTCCTGCCGTGCTCATCGGATCCAGACCGCAGGATAGCTACTGCATGGCCTCACACCACACGCACACACACACGCATACCCCGAGCCAGCCTATTAAATGGCCTCGAGCCCCCAAGTCATCTTCCTTCTGCCTTTGTCTTGAAGTTTACCTTGGTCGGCCCGACGCCTCAGACTTAGCTACCCTATAAGATCTCCTTGACCGCCTGCTCTGACCCTGATCATCAGAACTATTCAGGCTTCTCTAACCTCAACCTTGATTAAGCACCGGCAGCATAACCTTGAGAGGCAACTGACTTTCTTGAGCCTCCTGCCTGTCCCGGGCCAGTCTTGAACTTATTTACCTGACTTCCAATACCGACAACCCTGCAAGTGGAAAAAAGGGCAGGAATTTCCATCTTGACCAATATCGAGTCAATATAGCCTTTGAATTCAGGTCAGAAACAGTACCGTGGGCCAAGACCTGGTCGGCGTGAGTGAAGCCGGTTACAGAGACAAGACAAGAAACATCTGTGCCGCCACCTGGTATTTTACCGCGGCACCAACCCCCGGAAGCCTGTACTCAGGTACCAACCCGCCCTGCCCGCCATACGGCCGCCCAACCGCTGTCAATCTCCAGCGAGGGTTCCACTATTCTCGCCTAAACCCTTTGCAGGTGAGCCTCAGCCTTACAGTTGTTCCCGAACTCTTCTGTCTACCACTCGTTGCAGCCGCAGCGCAAGCACCTGAAGAAGACGCGCCCCATCCTCTCCCATCAGCCCATCCCACCCAAGCGGGTGGCTCCAGCGGGTCATCGACGGCCATCGATGGCCACAGAATCTGGAGTGGGACCCGAGTTTGTTACCTAGTGCATACAAACTGCAGGTGACGTTCTCTGAGGTGGAGGTGGAGGTGGAGGTGGAAATTGAGGCCCAGTCTGCCTTCGTTTGCCTTCGTTTGCCTCTCAATTTCCCCGTGGGAGTCGAGATTACCAGGCATGGATCCCAACAATGAGATCGGCTACCGGCTCGTGTCATCGGAGCCCCAAGCCCGGCCTACATGATAATGGGCTTCCTCGCCGCCTCTACAGACCCTTTGCCTGATCATCGATCAACTTTCCTAAGTAGTCTGCCTCCAAGCTTTGATAGCATCACGGACTCGTTTGTTTCCTACTTTCTTGGATGATTTGCGCCTATATCCGCTGAACTTGGCAAACACCTTCCCTGTTTACTCATTCCCTTGATTAGAGTATTGATGAAATGAGCATACCCACCTGTCACTTTGTTTGAGTTGCTCTCGTCTTTTTCTAGAACAACTTCATTTCGTCACTCAGCCTTCGAGCGTGCCGGTCTTGATCAAAACTTACAGACTGGGTACAATAAGAGCCCAGTGCTCCTCGGAGTTCTTAGTCAGGGACATCTCTCATCTGTCTGAACCGAGAGAGAGAAAGAGACACAACCGAGCCCGCAACCTATTTCCTCAGCAACAAGACCCATCTGGATATCCAGCTAAATCATCATGGTTTCTATTCGCAGACCTCGTCGAGCTCCTCGTGAAAGTTGGGGCACTGTAGAAACCGGCAGTATGAGTTCTATATCCTACAGCGACACATCCTCTCGGCCTCGGAGCCGAAACACGGGCTTCCCTGAGCCGTTCTGCGGGAGTAAGCTCCACTCATGCAAACCCTCTCAGTGAACCACAACTAACAAGAGCTATAGAGCGCAACACAACCCTACCACACCCTGATGCCAACACCTCGCCTGATGCATGCATCTCCCAGGACGATATCGCAGTAAGCCGTGTACAGTCCCGGCAGAGGCGATCGTTCCTGGCCAAAAACAAGCGGGCCACCAACCACGGGATCATCACGCCTGAGATGGAGCAAATGTACAGCGAGATGGTCGCCGTCGACAGCGAGTCGGAGCCCTCGCCGGGCAGGGAGGAACACGGCAGGCTATCCACTATCCCCGGAACGCCGGCACTGAGCAGCATGGCGAGACCACCCTCCAAGGACGGCGGCGCCAGTTTCGCCTCAGACTCGACCGACGACCACGGGAACGTGACGGACCGACATCACCACCACTTTCACCTAAGAGTGTCAAGTGATGGTGGATCGTCGGCCAAGTCTGGCAGGCGGAGGAACTTCATGCAGAAGCTGGGCATCTCCCACCACCGACCGTAGTGCAGAGGGTCGGGCTGCTGTGGAATGCTCTACAAACCGAAGAGAGATGCACCGAGGAACAAGACGATTACAAGTACAGCGTAATGGTGGCAACACTGCCATAGGGACGACAAAGTCCGACTGGCGGAGAGAAACAGAATCATTTTGCAATAAGCGACAAGCATGGAGTTGGGAATGGGAAACTTTGGATGGGAGAGACTTGAATTTGGGATTTGGTCCAAAAAAGGTTGGGATCACGAGTTAACGCTGTTCTTTTGTCAATTGGGGAAAGGGGAAGGAGGGGATAGCATTGCATACAGACGTATTCTATGGGAGGAAAACCAAAAAAAGAGTAAGGGTTCGGAAGAGTGTGCAATTGGTCACGAGGCTTGGTCTGTCTGCTGGGTTCGACAGAAGCATAGCCTCCCCGGAAACAAACACAACACAGAAAACAAACACATACCTACGTCTACATACTACCTAGACCTCCGTCACACTCGTTGTATAGCCTAGACACTATTTTCGATCTCAGTCATAAAGGCACAAATAAATTCCAATGAATGTAGTCAAGGAGTCAGTCATAGTCAAAAACGATTGCAGTAAACGAGCTAGTCACAGTCGACAACGAATGTAGTAAAGGAACCAGTCACAGTCCGATCACCTAACCTTGGTCTATGTCATATTAGGTCGATGTCACAACCATTAGAGTGTCACCGTTCTCTTCTGTTTAGATTTGTTGCTCTTCAAGGCGGCTATACCGCGTTCGAGGAGGGTCGGGGACCCGGAGAGAGGGTGGAGATAGTAGGGGATGTTATTTTGAGGGCGATAGAGGCGCCTCAAGGATTGGAATTTGCCGTGTTTCATGTCGTCGTCTGTATTAGACCGCTAACCAACCCCGTCAAGATGCTGTTGACGACCTTGACCACCCAAAGTAAACTTCCAAAGCACGGACACGTTGAATCCCCCTGCCCCCTTATTCATGGAAGACCTCCTCCTGAACGCCTCCACCTCCAATACAATACTGCAGGTAATCATAATTAGTTGGGGCCTTGCGCCTCCTTTTCCCGTTGCTCCTCCTCCAGTTGCTCCCTGAGCCTGGCGGCGGCCTCCACGTCGGCCTTCTCACCCTTTCGCCGCTGTCTCTCCTCGTACTGTTTCCGGCTTGACATGATGCGGTCCACGATGTTGCCCGCGTTGACATCCTGGAAGGTGTGCTCGCCGATTTCCTGGTAGATGCCGAGTTCCTTAGGGGCCGTGTAAGGGTCGTAGGTGAGAGGCATGAAGGACGTAGGCCCGTGGTATACGGCGTGGGGAGTACCCCATGACCAGGATGTCAGGTAGGGTTTAGTCGGTGTAAATGGCGCGCCGAAGATCACGCAGTTGACATACTGCCGTCATATTAATATCCAAAACCTTCTTACTGACATAGTGGGGGGAGGGGGGGTCAATGATAAAGAAACTTACCCTGCACTGCAGCACACACAAGCCTCGCTCGTAGATGTTCATGATGGGGTAGTTCACACCCTTCCAGTGGTTGATGACCTCGTCGTCGTGCACACCCGCGACAACGTAGACGGGGGAATAGTCCTTGTCCCAGCCCTTCTGGGCGGCGAGCCTCTCCTCCGTCTCCACCACGAGGCGCAGGAACTCGATGTGCCCGCTCGAGAACAAGTCGAACCCGCCGTCGACGTACACCAGCCTCTGGCCGGGCCTGGGCGTCGGGCCCTCGAAGAGCTGCGTGAAGGCGCCCTCGTCGTGGATGTCGTCGTGGCCCGTCTTGGTGTGCATGGCCTCGGCCTCCCAGAACCAGACGCTCGCGCCGGGGGCCTTGGCCGTCTCGTCGGTGGCGTACTGCCGCACGCGCTCCCTCATGGCGGCGCCCTCGGCCCTCCTCTCGGCCTCGCTACCGTGGCCCTCGTCGCCCGCGAGCCGCCGCCGCAGGGACCTGATGAAGTGGGTGCGGGTGCAGAGCAGCATGCGGCCGACGAGGTCGGTGGTGGAGATGGACGGGGTGCGCCTGACGACCTGGAAGCGGCCGGCCTCCTTGACGAAGCGGTAGCAGTCCTCGCCGCTGCTGTCCGACGTGATGTCGTCGCCGTGCACGACGTACTTGCACCCGTGGTGGGTGATCCAGCCGAGCTGCGTGACGTAGGGCGCGCGCGGCACGCTGCGCGTGACCCAGCGGCAGGCGTCGACGGCGGCGAGGCGCTCCTGCAGGTTCATGACCGTCGGGCCCTTGTTCTCCAGGATCGACTCGTCCGAGTGCACGCCGACGTACAGCTCCTCGCCCAGCTGGCGCGCCTGCATCATGGCCCCCGCGTGCCCGTGGTGGAAGAAGTCCCAGCAGCCGTCCACCCATATGCGGCCCTCCAGGACCTCGGGGGCGGGTTCCCCTGGGGGAGAGACTGGGTCTATTCCTGACATGTTTGGTGCTGTGCGATCTAGGGAAGATATGATTGGTCCAGTCTAACTAGTCTGGAGGTGTTTGTTGTCTTGAGTTCCCTAAGTATGGTGTTCTCGTCGTTGATAGTGAGAATGTGGGATGGATGCCTGTGCTATAATACAGCGAATTCGGGGAGAGAGCAAATACCACTCACTCATTTCAGTTCAGGGGCGGCTACAAGCAACCTTGAAAGCTTGGAAGCTCAGAAGACCAGTAAAAGGGGAAGTTTAGGCTTGCATCACGTCACCGTTAATTACCTACCTGGGTAATTCGTTTGTAGGTTATGAGGAGGACAAATAAACTCTATAGGCCAACTTACGCAATTACGCTTTCGGTCACAGTATCTTTGGGATATACAGTAGATGGATGCCCTGAGCGCATAGTTCAGTGGCCGTCTATATACCTACATAGGTACCTATTTGGCTGGGTTTGTTAGCAGTCGCAGCCTGAAGACCCTGGCTTTCCGGGTAAAGGCCCCTGGAAATGCCATTAGACTATCTATCTCCTCAAGTTCCTCGTACTTAAGTAGGTTTGCATCATAGTCCGGGCCCAATCGCAAAACCACCCGCTTTAGATAGGTGTTGTTACTGTACTCGTGTGTACTCGCATGCTCTATGCTCTATTCTATTCAACAGTCAACGCACTAGACCGTTTCAGATGGGTCGTGTTTGCTGTGCCGCCGCCGAGTTGGGACATATTCATGGCCTGAGGGGGTGCATAAGCAAAAGCAAACCCATGTCCGATGCCCATGTCGTTCCTACTCTGTGCCAAGCTGCTGGGTGATCATGATCCCTTGTACGTACATACACGTGCTCAAGGAGGCAACCCCGGGGCGTAAGATGTTGGTGATGGAACGCTGGAACGCTGGGAAGGGATACCAAACAGGACTATCTATCGTAGGAATGCAACTCTGGCCCCCCCAGCGATATCTGGTTCGCTTTTCCATCCGAAGTATCTGCTGCCGGAAATGTAACATTGATCATAGCTGACTGAGTCTTACATTCCCCCGTAGTTCCCTCATTGCCAGTTCTCACGATCATTTATAAACCGCATTCTCCCCCCCTCCCCCCCGCTCAGAAAACTGTTAGGCTGTCGTAGGGCTGATTGCGCAAAACTAAGGGCCCCTGGAGCACTCACTACACCCCTCAGAACCCTGAGCAAATCGGGGGTTTCTTGACCTTGACAGCACGTGGCAGCGGGCTCAGTTAGCGGGCTGCTCAGTGTGGACGCGGGCAATCGCAATCTTACAGTAGGGTAGGCCAAATTTTAGTGGATGGGGGGCCCCACGCCCGAACCCGATCGTCCGTTATGAAGAGGTCCGGGAGAGGTGGTTCTGGGCCCGACGCCGCCAATGTCCCATCACCAACTCCTACCACGCTCTTCAACCTCTCGTCCTTGTCCTTCTTCTCCAGCTCGAACTCGCGATCACGACCGAATACGGGACCAGCTGCGCCGGCAACGACAGGCGGAGTGACCACTTTTGCGAACGGCGCGACATTCGGCGACCCGTTCCAGCCCTACCGGGACAACTCTAACTCCCCCTACACACGGACACAATTACCACAGCCACGACAACCACAACCACAAACACAACCGCAGCAGCAGCAGCAGCAACGGCAGCGGCAACGACAACAGCAGCAGTCTCCACGAAGTTACAAGGGCCTACGGCGCCGCGCAAACTCAAGCTACTCCCTCCGGGACAGGAATGGCGTCGGAGCTGCCCTCGGCATAGACACATACGAGCCCGCACAACACGGAGGAGGAGGAGGAGGAGGAGGAGGACGCACCGCCAACGACAACAACAACGCAGAGACGGTCGTGATCGACAACGGCCAGCCGCCCGCCCTGCCGGACTTTGCGCTCTCGTCGGCCGCGAAGCTTCCGCCAAAGACACGGGACGCCGCCGGCTTCTTCACGCCGCGCACGTCGACGACTGCGAGGTCTTCCCTGGACATTGCCCGCGGGTACTTCCAGTCGCCGTCCAGCGGCAACGCCAGGATGTTGAGCAGGACAGGCACGGGGGGCGCGACCGTGAATGGGTTCCCGACCGCCGGGGGCATGATGGCGCCCCCGCCGTCCTCGGGGGGCGCGCCGGGCGAGTCCAATATATTGCACCAGCACATACAGGAGTTGGCGAACAAGAGGATATCCACGTTGGAGTATCTGCGGAAGGCGTATGTCCCGTTTCCGTCCCAAGCCCCCCTCCCCTCCCTACACATATACACGCCGGACGAGACAAGCTGCTAACCCGCCTGACTGTAGCCACGAGGGCCGCGTCTACTGGTTCAACACCCTCCTCTTCGACAAGCCCGACCTCGCCAAGATGCCCTACTTCGACACACGACGGCTAGCCCGCCGCGCCACAAACTACCTCCTCCTCGGCCTCTCCCTCCCGACCGTCATCGACCTCAACTCGGCCACGCCCCTCGAGTTCCTCCGGTCCCTGAACCTGCTCCTCACAGAGTTCGACTCCTTCCAGCAGCTCCACTCCGAGACGGGCGGGACGACCTCGACGCTGTCGCGCGCGCGGATACCACACATGTTCAGGCGGGCCACGCCCTCGGCCAAGGCGAGGAGGAGCAGCAGCGCCAACAACGAGGTCATCATGGAGGGCTCCGAGGCGGGCGCCGGCGGCCCCGGCGGGGCCTCCGCGTCCGGCCCCTCGTCGTCCAACAACGGCCTGTCCGTCGGCAACGGGCTCGGCGGCTCGGCCAGCGTGGTGAGCTTCGGGCAGTGCGAGGGGGACATGATGCCCGGCGAGGAGTACGTCCACCTGCTGACGCCGTCCCTGCCCTTCGACCCGGACTTCTTCGAGACCTTTGCGACGCTGTGCGATGTCCTCATCGACGCCTACTCACGGCTGTTGAACTTGCTGGCCACGCCGAGGGACTGCAACGCCGTCGTCGCGGAGCTGTTCACCAAGGCGGACAGCAGGGTGCGCAAGATCATTGTGCAGGGCATCGTGAAGGAGTTTGAGGATACGAGTAGGGGAGGAGTGAAGACCGAGATGGCCAACGTGGGCAAGATTGTGATTGGAGGGCTGATGTGATAATATGATGCATGGGTGGTGCCTGGGGGAGGCTACAGGAGTGGGTGGGTGGCAGGGCAATATAAGGGATGACGTTGGGTAATGTTTTACTATATGATGATACCATCTACTATTTTTTATTTATTTAGCCATCATGCCGTCACAACACTGGAGTCTTGCGATGAGATTCTCCCTCAATCTGGGACGTTATATAGAAGGCAACTGATGATAGATTCAATTGCTATATGGATACTTGTGCTATCTAAGCAAAGCAGGCTGTTGCCCTATCTAAGGTGAAAGAGGGAAGGGTGATAACAAAAAAAAGGAAGAAAAGAAAGAGTTCATTCAGAAACCATAACGCATTATTGAATCGTCAGCGGCTTTTGCCTCAGTGCTTGACTCTATAAGGTGTGTTCATCATGTAGAACTCAGAAGGAATTGTCATCTGCTTCCTTGTCTGATCAAGGACTTCGTTGACGAGAAAAGCCTCCCACGAGGCCCAGAAGTTTGGGTTGTCAACTCCATCCGAGACAGACAAGAGAGCAGAAGACGGCAACGGGGTTATGTGGTAACGTTGATAAGTGTGAAGTCCCCTCGCACCAAGAATGAGCCCCATCGAGTAACCCGGTCAAGCGTAAACTTGACCAAAGGCAATCGCATACCTATCAATCTCGACGAAAACACCTCTCAAGCCCTCCCCACGAGCGCCCCCAGCACTAGACCGCCATAACGTCCGCCCCGCCATCGAACGGCCACACCCCAGAGGCCAACGGCTGTGACGCCACCCTGTGCGCAGGACTCATATCTTCGTCCATGGAGCGCGGTCAGGTGGAATCGCCAGTGTTAGACCCCATGAAGCGGGAACCGAAAGATGTAGCGACGGGGCAGGGCAGGCAAAGTCAGACAAGGGATCAGAGGAGGATAGAGATCAGCCGCGGTGGTGCTTCTATGGCGGCGCCTTTCGGCGTTCTCCTTCTTGGAGGAAGGAGATTGTCCGGGGACTTTCTCCCGAAGCATGCTTGTGAGACAAACTCGTGAGAGATGTCTCCGTGTGAAGCTTCGATGGCGATTTGTTGGGCGAGGGGAACTTGGAGAGGAAAGGGAAGGAAGGAAAAGAAAACTTGAGGCTCTGCGATGGAAAGTTTTTTGATATAAGAGCGATAGTGGGGCGCGCTAGCAGTCGCCAATCAGGGCCGGCTTATGTAAGGCTGCAAGGTCCCCCCGTTGCGACAGGGATCTTTCAACACTGAACCAGGTTCTGGCAGGCGCGTCGAATTTCCATAGAGCGAGCTGCAGCAGCCTGAAACTAATTGAAGCTCAAAGGCTCGTCTTAACTGCCAACAAGAAAGGCGCCTGCTTCTCTTCGTTCTCTTCGTTCCCTTCGTTTTCTACACCTGCAGATAACCACTGCTAGAGGAAATCACCCAAGATGTCTCTATTCGGTTCTGCCAGCTCTGCGGCCACAGCCGCCAACAACACGGTGGGCGACCTCAAGCAGGACGTCGCGGTCGAGCAGCCTCCTACCGATGGTGTCACCGATATCACTTTTAATAAGAACATAAACGCCCCGTCAGATTTCCTCGCCGTCGCCAGTTGGGACAAGAAGGTCCGCATCTATGAGGTTACGCCTCAGGGCCAGGCTCAGCCCCGACACGCCTATGATCACGATGGCCCCGTCTTCAGCGTCGACTGGTTCAAGGCAAGTGCTTCACTTCTCACTTCCCACCTCCCACCTCTTCCCACCCCATGCGCCTCAGTCTAACCAAGCGGAAACAACCAGGACGGCACCAAAATCGTCTCCGCCTCCGCCGACAAAACAGCCAAGCTATGCGACCTCGCCACGCAACAGACGGTGCAGGTGGCCGCACACGACGCCCCCATCCGGACGGTGCGCTGCTTCGAGGCCAACGGCACGCCCATGATCGCCACGGGCTCTTGGGACAAGACGGTCAAGTACTGGGACTGCAGGCAGAGCACGCCCGCCGCGACGCTACAGTGCCAGGAGCGCGTGTACAGCATGGACATCCGGGACAATCTGCTGGTCGTGGGCACCGCCGACCGCTACATCAACGTCGTCAACCTCGCCCAGCCGGACAAGTTCTACAAGACCCTCCAGAGCCCCCTTAAGTGGCAGACCAGGGTGGTCAGCTGCTTCACGGATGCTGCGGGCTTCGCGATTGGTAGTATCGAGGGACGGTGTGCGATTCAGTATGTGGAGGAGAAGGACGCAAAGTAAGTTGGGAGCACTGATGCCCTCCCCGACCTCCTTTGACCCCCGAATATTGCGGGCCATACACTGACGGTCAACAGCTCCAACTTCTCGTTCAAGTGCCACCGCGACCCACCACAGGGCAACGTCACCAGCGTCTACGCCGTAAACGATATCTCCTTCCACCCTGTCCACGGCACCTTCTCCACGGCCGGATCGGACGGCACGTTCCACTTCTGGGACAAGGACGCCAAGCACCGTCTCAAGGGTTACCCCAACGTGGGCGGAAGCATCACAGCCACCAACTTCAACAAGAACGGCAACATCTTCGCATACGCCATCAGCTACGACTGGTCAAAGGGATACCAGGCGAACACGCAGCAGCAGCCCGTCAAGATCATGCTGCACCCAATCCAGCAGGATGAGTGCAAGCCAAGGCCGAGCGTGAAGAAGCGATAGGGGGAGCGATTGAATTTCAGAGCTGAAGATGAAAGAAGCACTTTCTTTTGCATAGAATTTCATAAATGATGGTGTATGACGAGACTCATCAAATTCTATGCATTAGTGTTTTCTTTGAGGATACGAACTCGTCCTTCGTGATAGGTTGGTGGCATTCTTCTCAATATGCTTTCTCGTACTGTCTTGCCCCAACAGCACTGGGCTAACACATGATAGTTGTCTGTTGATCTGCAGCAGGCCCCGCAGCCGTTGGCTGCGTGTAAGTTGAGTGGTGAAGCTCATCGATCCTGGGTCAAATCTCGTGGTGGCTGATAAAAAGGAATATTTCACGATTTGCACGCAAGAGCATATGACTGGATGCATGAGCCAGGGTTTCTTTCCCCTGATGGCGGGTGTGCATATGACGATGTAACATCCCCAAGTAGTGGCATAGCATGTCGCTGGGCAAGGCTGGCGTATGGGTATTGTGGTACTGTGTTTTATAAGTCTGTTTTGCTCGGGGGTTTTTAAGCCCATAATTGCCGTTTTTACCCTCTCATTTCGAGTCGTGATCATTGAGAAGTGAGTAGTCTGCAAGGTATGAGAAGGCTTCAGGCCAGTTCCTTTGACACAGATAACCTTCGAGGAATTAGGAAACGCCCAGAAAATTGACCCCAACATTGATCGGCTTCAGTTTGTACTTGGAACAGTATGGAGGGTCATCAATAACATTGAAAGAATGAGCTCTGACCGCGCCAGTTCTTACAATCTTATACACCACAGGATCTCGTGAATAGTTAACGAGTGACCACTGCGTCTCATCAGCCCGTTTTGAAGACTCATCATCGTCCCAGTCGTCCAGTCCGTGGGGAAACATGCCCAAGCCCCAGGAATAACATCAAGCAAGAAAAACAAGAAACATAATCGTGCCGGAAGGACCGTCATGGCCTTGGCTTTTGTGAGGTCGCCTAGGGACCATCACAGTAATCATATACGCCGTCATACACCTTCATCCCATCCCTCAGAGAGCCTGGTGGTCCAGTCCTCACAGGCACGGGACAGGGCTCAACCGCCTCCCAAATCCGCAGAAACGCCCGCACTCACCCACCCCGGACTCACACGGCAGGCTTGCCCTGCGCACCACCGCCGCCGAGGACGTCGTCCACGACCCCGTCCCACAGGCCCCTCAGCATGCCGCCCGCAGACTCCCCCCCGGCGGCGTGGTCGTCGTGCACAAACATCAGCTCCACGCCGTCGGGCCCCATGCCCTCGACCTCGGACAGCGGCGACACGGCGTTGACCCTGCTCGGGTCGGCGGCCAGGACGACGATCTCGGGGGCCGCGAGGGGCGCGTCGGGGACCTCGGGGGCGTGGCCGACCGTCGGGGACCGCGCGGGGGCGAAGTTGTCCGGGAGGAGGGGCACGCGGATCTGGTGGTGGTGGTGGTGGTCGAGGGCGGAGGCGGAGGACGCGGAGGCCGCCGAGGTGCCGGCGGAGAGCAGGTCCGCGCCGGGCAGGACGGCGAAGTCCATGGGGTTGTGGGGGGCGGGCCCGGCCTGGGGGCGGCGCGGGTGCTGCGTGGTGTGGAAGCCCTGCATCAGGGGGATGACCCGGTTGGGGTTGGGGGTCGGGACTACCGGGCGGTGGGAGGTGGTGATTGTGCGCTGTGGTTGGGCGGGCTGGGGGTTAGTGGGGCGGTGGTCTCACTCAAAAGGATGCTTGCTACGCTTTACTGGTGCCGGGGAGGGAGGTGGCTAGCTGCCCGTCTGGTCTGAGGGGTGGGGAGGCGGTGGGTTGAGGTGTCGTGAAACGGGGTAAGTTCGGGAACCGAAATGGAAGCAGTCCATCTCACTATGGCTATGTGTTTTTGTGTTTTGAGAGCTGGGACGATTGGACATGTCGTGTGATGCGGCATGAGATGGACAAAGGCAACCCGTCAACAAACTCACCTCCGAAGCTGGTACATCTTGCTGCTCGAGTTCCTTCCGGACCCTCGAGGCAGCGGCTTTAGAGAGGTTTTGGGCAAGTCTGCTGGGCCGAGGGGCCGCGGCTGTGGTGCTCAGGGTTCGTGTGAGCTTGGCAATCTCGCGGGGAGCTGTCACTCTGGTCATGGTGGTGGTGGTGGTGGTGGTGTGTCAAAAGGGGAAATCGGTGGTTGTTGGTTGGCAATAGGTGACACTGAATGAGGATGAGGATGAGAATGGCGTTACGGCTGTATAAAATGATGGAATGACAAGAGGGGCCGGTGAAAGCTATATGAGGGAGACGGAGACGGAGAGGGTCTTTGAGTCCTGGAGATATAACCTATTTACCACAGCACTGTCCCCGAGTACCTAAGCAGGTAGGTGGATGAGCTGATGCTGGTTCGAGGTGGTCGAGGTGGTCGAGGTGGTCGGATGTCCGGGACCTTCCCTGATGCAGGATCCCCGAGTGCCCGTGGTTTGATGAGGAGAGTCTACTATGTAGTCAGGCCAGGAACGGAACTGGAGGTGATCAACAACGGGACGGAAGGTGGTAGTAGTTCGATACGAAGCCACTCAAAGTGCCTGGATTCTGGTGGTTTCGGCTATCCAATCGAGGGGGGTTTTCCAGTCAAGTTGAGAGGTGAGTTGGAGAAGTCACGACTACATATATCTCCCCAACTTTCCCCTCATCCTCACCCCCGTTTTATATGCTCAAGTACATACTGTACACTAGGTACATACTTTGAGTGTTTACATGTCAGATTCGTGTTGTTGGCATTTGCACTTCACCTGTTCGCTTGTGCCTTTCTCGTCTCCAGCTCCAGACGAGGCACCAAAGGTATGTAGCATCACCGTTGTTCAGCTCTCAACAATATCCGAAACGGGTGGCATAATGGGAGGAAACCCATGAAGATCCGTTGAGAGCTGAGAAGGGAGCTCGGCTCACAGGCTGGCATTGGCTCCTAAAAGCGGTCAGCAAGTCCCAAAGGTTCCCCGAACCATGGGGAAACCTGCTCTCCCCATTTGAGTTTAGGTCGACGGCTAACAGCTTTCCCAGATGAGACCCTGACAGGGCGGCAGTGACCCGCACCAATCTGGAACTCTTTCGATGAGACACACACTTTGGGGGCCCCGGGCACGTCGACAAAGAAGTGGTCCAATATGTTGGTCCAATGGCGCATCACGGCACGGGCTTGCATGGACTGCGGTGATGGATGCGATTGCCTCCAATTCTAGTCCTCGAATCATCTACCGACCGGCTTCAATTGTCCGATAGGTATGTATAAACCCGCTCTCTTCCTGCCACGATTCCCGTGCCGACTCGATAAAGAACTAGCATGTTCCGCTTTCAGACATCATTCACTCAACATTAACGCTTTCCAGCCTGCTCCCACACTTTGTCCCATGTGTCAAGTTTCGCCATCGTCTCTCTCCTCCGATCCGATATTGTCGCTGTCGAGTTGGCGGTGTTGGGGTCGGGAGAGAACATGAGTCTCTCCGTGACGGATGGCGGCCCCGCAAGGTAGGCCAACGTGACAGGAATCCGAGGTGCTGAAGATTCCCTAACAAAAAGAAGGAACAGAAATCCCATGAGTCTCATTGGTCGGTAAGTCTGTATGCAGACAAGCAAGACTTACCTGGACAGTTCGTCTTTTGTGACGGTGGCGGATGGTGTACTGCTATGAGGCATCTTGTTCGATGGCATTGGAGGTCTCAATGAAGCCGAGTGCTTGACACAGATGCTTCAATTCACCACCATGCCTCTACAGATGACCGACTCGATCTTTATATTCGGAGCCATACCTGCTCTGACAGGAACCGAATGGCTTCTTGCCATACCAGTGCGGTCTCGATAGAGCACACTTGCGGTTGAGCAGTTCGTTCACAACAGTGGGAATGCCTAGGCGCGTGCCCTCACCACCTATGGAGTCATGGCTTCTTCGACAAGCACAATTATGCCCTCGCAGGTGCCAGACTTATGCGGAAGCACTGCTGATCTTGCTTTCAAGGTTCTCACTTCTGCAGCCACGTCGAAGGCGATTGGCTACTGACAGGCAATCTCCGGGGCCTGCCTGCCCAGTACTAAAAAGTGCACGTTTGCCATGATCACACCTGTCTATCAGCACCAGACAAGTAACGAATGTTGCAGTGCTGTGCTCTGAGGATCCCTGTCACTCAAAATTTCGACTCGGCCGCGGTGGAAATGGTTTGACGTGAGCGGGAATGGGCATGTTGGCGGTCGCATTACCGTACGGCACAGCAAGGCCATATACGTCGACACATGCATGGATCGGGAGCATACAGACAAGCTATGCTTGGCGATTGTTGTTGTATCCAACGAGACGTTCATCGCCAGGATGAAAGGCTGCTTAATCCATGTGTATGTACGTGCACGCCACCGCAAGCTTCGGGCAGACAACCCATTGGAGCACGAGATGCTTTTCCAAGTTCTTTACGCCCCCTTGTCACAAGAGGTTCTTTTTCTGCAAGTTCTTACACTCGGGTACTCGCCGTCCCCTGTCGAGTGATCTACGGCGTTCGGTCTATTTTGAGCAACTGGACAATCGCTGCGTGGCTGAATAGGGCTGGAAGCGCGTCTCTAGAGAGCACTGCGGAGCGATTATGCACCGCAACAATGGCCAATTCCATCTTCCAAAGCATATCAATGCTTCGACAAGGTCTGTCATATAAAAGCTGACGTGCCGCTGCAAATTGGATCTGCCCAGAAGATAAGTAAAACTTCCCCGCCAGCTTCATCATCATCAATGACACCGATTGGGACATCGTCAACATGGGCACACCAACCAACTCTCTCATTACTGACCATGATGTGTCCTCGCCCCATAAGCTCACTCACTGCGAGATACCACGCATTATTATCAATGAGAGCATGGAGGAGGTCGAAGATACTCCACTGGAACAATTGCCCGACTTGGCCGGGATGGGGTTGGACGATACACGTTCCGGACCTCCCTTGATGGTGAGATAGGTCTGCCAATGACTTTATGGTTCTACTTCTGACTAGAGATCCGGGTCAGCGGGTTCCACATCATTATAATGAGAATACGGAAATGGCCAACACGATACGCTCGAATTCCAGCAGCTCAACCTGGCCGCACCCCATCACAGGTAGCCTAGGGCAGCGAACAAAGCCCACTTCATCACTCCCACAACAAGATTACACAGTGGGATTTATGGAAACAACTCTTGCTAAATGTGACAGTCATGGAAATACGTCTGGCTCAGAGAGTACCTTTGGACCAATTCCCTTCCGTGCTCGACCTGGGTTCCAGTCTCAGGACCTTCCCATGTCGCAATGCGGTTCCCTAACTTCGTGTTCCACTATCGGGACTACTCCGACCCTGTCGAGTAGCAGCGGCAACAGATCTGGGAGCATTGTATCTGAAAAGGTGCCGGCGTCTCCGGCGATTTCAAGGTCTGCCTCGTCTGTAGCTGGTAGCATTATAGGTCCCGATTGCGGCAGATTCGGGTTCGGTATTCATTCTGTTCCACTCCAAAGCTCGGACGACCCCACACGAGACATGCCCTCGGTTTTGGCAAGAAAACCCTCGGTTATGGATACACCGTCCGAGGCTTCTGAGACACAACCCATGAGCCATGCCCCCGACGGTAATTTGTTGCCGACCATTCAGACCAAGGATGTTGTGGCCAGATCGAATAGCAGGGCCAGCTCTTCCGTGCTCGGAGACGAGGCGGGAGATGAACCTTCGGATGAACTGGGCCAGCATCCACTTTACCACCTTAAACGCCAGATCATTGATCTGCTGGAGCGATTCCACTCTTACACAGCTGCAAACCAACACGGCACCGGCTCAGGCAGCGGCAGCGGCGGCAGCGGCAGCAACGACGGCAACCAGCAGCCGTCTCGCCAAGGCAAGCAGACCGCTACTCGGATGAGACGGAGGAGGAACTCCGTCGATCAGGGTGATGACGAGTCCGGGGACAACGGCGATGGGTCCTCTAAACAACCTAAGGAGCCTGAGGACACCGATGCGGATACTGGCGTGCGTCTGACTCTCGGTTGCCCCTTCAGCAAAAAGGAGCCGGTGAGGCACCGAGGCTGCTATAGATACAAGCTCAGTAGGGTTCGGGACGTGAAGCAGGTTAGCCCTCCCATGCCAATGACTTCTACTCATGGAGTGTATTAGGATATATAGGAGGTGTCTTGCGAGGCAAGGGCTCTTGGAGACCATTTCTTGTTCACCTCGTGGAACATCTTTCTATATATCCCAAGACACCTCGTAAGATTACTCAATACTGACTTGGCATGAGTTGAATAGCATTTGAGGAGATGTCACCCCAGGGCGGTGCATTGTCCCGTCTGTGGCCAAACCTTCCAGAATGTTGAGACACGAGATGTCCACTCTGAACAGGGACAATGTCTCGAGAACCCTGACTTCAATGTTGAAGGGGTCACAGATATACAGTTCGAGAAGCTGGCCATCAGAGGCTCTCGAAGGAATTCTCAAGAGGAACAGTGGTTTCATGTCTACGAGATCCTCTTCCCGGGCCATCCTCGACCAAAATCTCCGTTTATCAATCTGTCTCTGGGTGAAAATCTCCAGTCATACCTGGATTTCTGTACCCAGAAGGGCCCTGCAATTCTATCCAACTCGCTCGAATATCGACCTTGGGACAGCCGGGGCAGTGATCCTTCTGACCAAGTAACAAGTGGAATCGAGCTCCTCCAGGCCATGTGGGTGCAAGAAGTCTCTGAGGACCAGCCTATGCACAACATCCCGCCCCCTGAGCCGAACTCTCTTCTTCTTGCCAGAGACGAAGCAGCTCTGCAGACCGTCTGCCCACCATCCATCGAAGAATACCCACAGCCGGGGCTTACAGGAGCTGCAAGGTACGGCAGCAGCTTTCTTGAAGGTACTGTACTTGACCTACCCACGACTTCAGAGCGCTCTTGGGAAGGGGTCACACCATTCGATCACTTGCCCACCGTCACACAGGACTCAGGCACTGCTGACATCTCATCTGAAGTGCCACAAGCCGTCGATGGATTGGTAGAATCCGATCCGCACGCCTACACTCTTGACCCCGGTTGGTCAACTCATGAAGCTATGGTACCGACGGGAGAACTGGATCATGCCTACTTAGAGTATCTAGGGAATTGGTGCTCCCCTTGGTGGCTCGACTGATAAGCTCCGCTAAGGTGGTCGTCTTCACTCACTCGTTCGTAACCAGTGTGGTCTTCTCGGTGTGGGCGATTATCGAGGGTGAATTTTGGGAAGTGGTCGTTGTAGTGGTGGACAGGCGCCACCGGGTCCTATGTGTGTATTTGAGAAACTCTCTGGTATGGTGGCCATCTGGGAGAATTCTCCCAAAAAGCAGTATCGAAATAACACTGAGCGGCTCGCACACTCGAGCGTCCGTTTAGCCACTTGATTGAACCTAACCCTGGCCGCCCCCTGCTGACAGACCCATGAAGAAGAAAACGAGTAGGGTTGAACCCTCAAGCGTTTAGTTGTCGGTGTGGATCCCCCAGATAGGGCCGTGTGTAATACTCAATCTCCCATGTCTCCTGATCTGGATCTAGACTCCCGGAGGTGTCTATATAGGACTCTCTTATGCTGCTGCCTCCAGTGCCGCAGCCACAACCTGCCACTCCACCAACTCTAAGAGTGAAATGATTGATTGCAAACAAATGTGTTGGTGAAAAAAGTGGTCAATTCATGGCGTGACTCTCGGATAACTGTCCTTTTCCCCAGTACGGCTGAGTGCTGACACCGCTCCACCTCTGCCGTCTGCCTTCCAGGCATCGATTTAAGAAACCTTGCATATAAGGTCCATGACCAACTACTCTTGTAGGCAGATATTGTATCGATGAACCACACTCATTCACACGTCAAACCATTTACAAGACACTTCTCCAGTCTCACAGAACAGCCCTGAGACCCGCCAAGATGTTCGACTTCCTCAAGAGGAGGCCAGCCGGCCACGACCCCCGGTCCGCCAGCGCCAAGGCCCTCGGGATCCCCGAGGGCGAGCCCGTCCACATGGAGTACGCCTCCAAAGACGTCGCCCTCCCGCCGGACTTCCTCTCGCCGGCCGGCGCCGGGCCCGTGACCATCACCCCGGTCGACTGGGCCGGGACCGAGCTCCCGGGCAACGAGGGCCGCTTCGCCGTCGTGCTGGACGGCGTGCTCTCGCCGGGCGAGTGCGCCGAGCTGGGTCGGCTGGCCGAGTCGAGCGTGGACGTGGCCCGCATGGACAACAGCAACAACGAGCCCCGCGCCGCGGCCGCGGCGACGCCCCCCGCGGCAGGCGGCGGCGACCCGTGGATCCCGGCCATGGTGAACGCGGGCGGCGGGCTCGAGGTGCTCGACAGCCGGTACCGGAACTCGGACCGCATCGTGTGGGACAGCCAGGAGGTCGTCGACCGCCTCTGGGCGCGGTGCATGCACGGCCGGGCCGGCGAGGTGCTCCGGGAGCGGATGGGGGTGCTGGACGGCGACGAGGGCCTCGGGTGCTTCACGAGGAAGGCGCCGTACTTCAAGGTGGTGAAGCAGAGGTGGGAGTTCAGCCGGGCGAACAGGAGGATGCGGTTCCTGAGATACGGGCCGGGGCAGTTCTTCAGGCGTGAGTTGAGACGGAACACCCTCTCATTCCTCCCTCATCATACATAAGCCCTTTTTGCTGTCACGTTTCTCTCCTTTTGATCTTTGACGCGCCAAAGCTGACGATTTTCTATTAGCCCACTGTGATGGCGCATATGGCGAGGTGGTCGATGACGAGGAATTCCAGTCCTTCTTCACCATCCAGCTTTACTTGAACGACTCGGTCGCCGCGGCGGGGGAGGACGCCGAGCTGGTCGGGGGTGCGACATCTTTCCTCTCGAACGACGGCAACAAGAAGGTGGATGTGGACCCCAAGGCGGGCCGGGTATTAATCTTCCAGCATCGCAGACTCTACCATGCCGGAGCTGATGTTGTCAAGGGGACAAAGTACGCGATGAGGACGGATATCCTATTCAAATTGGTGAAACCTGATGAGTCAGAGACTGGTAAACCAGATGAGGTGGTCTAGACGTGTATAGATGAGCATAAGAGATATCATCTGAAGATATCATTTAGGGTTTTCAATATTTTGCACTCGTGCTTGTGACCTCCTTCAATCCAGCCCTCGACTTGACACTCCTGTAAATTCTTACGTGTAAGCAATAGCCCCGGGAAAGTATACACCGCATGCGTAACCAATGCACTTACCTTACTACAGTATCCAGCTCTCTCGCACCCGGTGCAACTCTTCAAGCCATTTTCGCCCTCCCCGCCACACGTCTCACACTTGGGTCCCTTGACTTTCCCACCCAACTCCAGCACGCGTGCCAAAGAACAGGGCACCGCTCTCGCGCCTCCGGCACCCCCCTTCTCGACCCTCACGAAGCCCCTTTTCGACTCATCTGCGGGCTTTGTGCGCTTCGCATTAGGGATCACAGCCGTGGAGCCCTTCTTGAAGCCCAGCCCCTTGAGGTCCAGCTCGTCGTGCCCAAGGCCTTCGAAGACAAGGGCGAAAGGGCTGGCGTCCCGGTCGGCGAGGATGAGGGTGGGCTTGGTGATTGTCATATTGTCCTTGACCTGGGCTAGGAGGTACCATCTTTCTCCCGATGGGGATGAGGCCGTTAGTGGTACCGCATCCTGGTCCTGCTCAGGGATTGTGAGGAAGGTTGGGAAGAGAGTGGTGTTGGTGAAGTCCTGCATGGCGCTGGTCATGGTGGGAGTAAGGATATGCTTTGTGTTCCAAGGTTGTGAGTTGTAGCCGGAGACTAGTGACAGAAAAAGATGTGGCTGAGATGATTTACCAGGCTTTCTGATGTAGTGGGGCTCAGGGGTTCAGGGGTATTCGAGTCCCTGGGACAGTAACACATCTGTCACACGGTTTGTTTTCATTCTTTCCAAGTGTCCTCTCGGATCCAGTTTATAACTACGGGGACATAACGTCCCTATCAGTAGAAATTTAGCCCTGGAGATTTATTTGGGGCAGTGGTTATTTCCTGCTCGATCCAGATGTTCTCTCCAATCCATTGGTTACATTGGTTCCTTGGCTCGTTATAAACACACACATATCATCTCGCATCTACCAGTCGATATAAGCGTAGTAATATGTTCTCACTACAGATATAATATTGAAGCTTTGTCTGAATCGGGATACTGATATTCACGTCCTCATCCTTGTTACATATGGTGTCGAATGTGTTTCTATACATACACACATACATACATACATACATATATATATATATGCGATCGCTGCCTGAAATTCCCTGATCGATGCCATCCCAGATGCCTCAAGCTTTCAAATACTAACAAACCTGGGCAGTGACAAATAGCCGCTGTCTGTTGCCGCGGTGTATACATCCAGATCTGCTCCACTCTAAGTGGAACTCCGGGGAAAGTGGATCACCAAAGGATGCCATGCATCAGGCCGGGGGCCACGCTTCTCCATGATACCCCGCCGGACGTAAACTCTCCTGTTCTGTTCCCCAGATAAGTCTGGACCCTTCCAACTTTATTTCAACGCCCCTTCTCTGGCCTTGAGGGACAGGTTGTTTTGATGGCTATGGAGTTCTCTACTAGGCAGCTACCGAGAGCGGCCGCTGTCACTGTGACAAAATTTCGTCCCATCGGTATATCCCAACGACCAACCTCCCGAGGTCATTCGTGGTTTCCTACAATACAGGTATCTCGTGTTTTGACTATGACCGGGTGGCTCAGTCGATGGAAGATCTGAACGATGCCCTTCATGTTGCTCGCCACGTTCGGTGGCCCGGTTAGTATATAAAATCCCAATAACAGGTCTTCCCGAAAGCAAGAAATGACAGGCAACAAGATATCAAATTTTGCTTCGAGAGTCTCAACGCAGAGTGCAGGATATTAGACGCCCCCCAAAAACAAAATCTCGCCCAAAACTAACCCTGCCTCTCTATTCCTTCCAGACTCCGAGCCATACCGGCATTCCCTATCCTACGTGTACAGTGCTTTCTCGCACTAAGTCGTGAACATTTCCCTGCGCTCTTTTTCTCGTCGTCCCATAATCCAGTTGTAATTAAGATGAGGCTACAAGTGTAGTCCAAAAAGTCAAATCCAAATTGGCCCCATCATGGTGGGTATTCTTGTGGTGCTGAATCAAGCACCTGTTGACATCCAGCCAAAAGTGCCCGCAGCAACGGCCAAAATGACGATCGTGATGATCGATGCACCTGCCTTGTCGCCCGTGGTCGGCTCTGTCATCGCACCTCTGAAGTTATCGGACGAGGCACCGGCGTTGTTGTTTCCAACACTCGTGCCGCCTGTTGAGTTTGTGACAGGCGCAACTACGTGGTCGATGAGGAGGGACGAAACGGCGCCCAACACGTTCATTTGCTGGCCAGCTCCCACACTGTTGTCGAAGTGACCACTGTGCCATTGGAATCCGCATTGCCTGCCCGACGATCCACCAGTACATTGCTTGATGGCTGCTTGTGTCGAGACGGTCAAAACCTTCATGATCTGGTCATATGTGAAGGGCGCAAGCTGTGTCGTGATTGCCATCCATCGGTGAATATACCCCTTGAAACTCAGCATGTCGGTAGTGCACGTCATTATCGTCTCGCAAGCTACTTCGTATGCAATGTTGTCGGGGAAAAAGACCCTGATGGTGGCGTTCAGGAGACTCTGCAATCGATCCTTCCATACCTCATCGCCATTTGTCTGTGGGGAAGTCAGTGAACCAAACCCGAAAGATTGCGTAGAGAATATAGACATACATAATTGTACATGTGGGCGGCACCAAGCAGAAAGACGGCGTTGTTGTACGAGAACTGTGCCTTGTTGATGTCGGTGCAGTTAGTCCCCACATGGGCACCATCGTAGATGTTGTAGTTGTCATCCATAAACCCTACACCTCTAACCCAGTCCCAGGTCTTTTCTGCCCAGTCAGCGTAGGTCGCGTTCTTGGTATAGCGAGCTAGTCGTGCGCCAAGGTTGAAGAAACAGCCGTTCGCAATGCCTGGCAAGTGTTAGCACCTGATGTAGACCGCACGACTTGCACGAAGGGACCTCACTGTTCTTGTAGTCATAACCATTGTTTGAGAGGGGAATCTGCCACCGCAAACCGCCGTTGCAAACGTCATCGTGTCTTGACGGGTCCGCCTGAGTGTTGAATACGGCCTGGGCTAAGGCCAGCCACTGGGGTTGGTCTGCGGGAGGGTTAGGGAATTTGTTTTCGGCAGCAGTCATGGCCGACATGCCCCAAAAGCCCTGGAGGCGGTGTTAGTCTAACATCAAGTCAAGAGGACAGAGGTACTACTAGCTTGGTCATCGTTCCCTAGTGAAGCTGTCACATTGGGGGGCATGTAGTCTTGGTTCGGCCCAACTTGGAAGAGCATTGCCTGCGACACGACGTCGTTGTAAGTGTCGTCTCCGGTAAAATGCCAATAATCGATCATGGTTCCCCATAAAGCACCTCCCTCCCACCAGTAGTAGTCGCCAGCGGGAGGAGGCCCAGGTAGGATGCCAGGTGTCTGGCCGGACGTATTCCCCTTGTAGTAGACCATGGCGTCGTAAGCGAGTTGAGCAGCAGAGCTCTTGATATCAGCTATAGACTGCAAGTCAGCACGGCTTCGCGATACCAGGACGGACTAGTGCCCCGGTACCAGTCCGGCCAAGAGAAAGACCAAGATTGCGAGCGACATACACTTCGAGGAAATGGAGTAGGCGGCGTTGGCGACTGGAGTGAGGAGAGGAAGCGCCAAAGCGGCGCACAGAGCAATGAACGACATAGTGAACATTTCTTGTTGATAATAGTAAGCGAGCGACGTTGGTTGAGGGCGAGGTTGTTGGGAGCAAGAACCGGGCAAAGTCAAATTCGACAGGTTCCAAAAGGGTCGATTGCCAGACAGTGACGCCTCGTCACAGGGACAGCAAATTAAGCCGTGCGCATCGAGTCCCGACCGAGCGATACATGAAAATCAGCGAGGGCCGTAAGTGATGCGATGTTTGAAGACGGTTGTGACACGTTTTGGTACCTAGGGTACTTTGTCACAGATAGTTGTGAATGAAAAGGGATGGGAAGGAGGCGGAAGGAGAGCGAATATTGGAAGGAGAGAGGTAGGAAGTCAGGACCAGGAAGGGGAACGGGCAACAGAACGGTATTGGACGGGATCTAACAGTACAGTAGAGAGCTCGGGAGCCACTGGGGCTTGTGACGGTCTGTCGGAAGTAGCCAAGCTTATAAACTTGGTAGATAGCTACCTAGCTACCCAAGTAGGTACTTGGACTGGGCTGGGTTGTCTGGGCGCCGAGGTGCTACTGGCTCAATTGGTTCAGTGAGCGGTTTCCTCCAACTCCGGAAACTCGTGTTTGGCTCTGGGCGCTAAACACTGAAGATGCCATCCATTACGGTTTACATTCCTCCAAGTTCCACGGCCCCTTGTTCCCTTCCCGCCTTTTGTCGGCGTCATCAAATCAGTCCTGATTACAGTGAATGAAGGCCCGCCATCAGTTCCGGCATGCATGCATGCATCTCTGGTTTGCCCGTGATACGCTGGTCTCGCCAATAGGAAGAGTTTCGTGGAAAGGAACTATGAGTTGTGACAACCCTGTCTTGTTCCTTTCACTGACTTTGAGATATCTATTAAGTCACATCAAGACGAACAATACATTGCAATCTGAGAGTATCATCCCTGAACATCAATGATTGAACCCCGGTACCCCCGCAACATCGAACCCTCCCCCGCGACCCACAGCGGGTCACTTGACCTAATCCGGGGGTGGGTCGGGGCGGTGCATTCCAGACCAATGTGGAGACCCGCAACATCAGATCTCAATTGCTCCCTTTACAAATATCCATGGAAGTCACATAGTACATGATATGGAACGAAGGAGGTGCTTCCTACTTCTGTCCCCAACCCCAAGTGTTCATGTCTCGATGAATGCCGGCGTTACCAAATGGATATGCATCTCGTCGACCAACGGAACCCTGGTCGTCACTAAAATCTTTCCTCCACAGACTAGAGATATCTCGATCTACTCCATTGGAAAACCCGTATCTCTTGTTCAAGGGTTTTTCTCCTGGAGGCGCTCTCCCTCCTTGTATTTGCGGTGTCCGAGTATGCAGACTGGCATACACACTCAGTTCAGCGCCGTTTTCAAGTGCAAGTTTGTGATGACCTTCGTCGAGGACGATGAAGCCGTTCTGTTCAAGGAGCTGTCGAGCTTCACCCGGGGTACCAAACAGTCTGGCCTCATATTCGCCTTCCTCCGAGGCCATCCTCTGTATCTCCAGTTGTTGTCGTCCCAGAAGCCTTCGCTGTCGAGAGTGCCGTCGTGGTTACCGGCCACCACCAACTTCAGCGGTGCTGCGACCTTGGAGAGAGCGTCGATAACCTTTCTGTATTCATTCAGCTCGGAATCGGCTGTGAGGTCACCATACCTTCATACATAATGGCATATACCTGCCCGGTAGGTCGCAGTTGTTTCGAGGAGATGCCCGAGTACGAGGAAGTGGCTTGAGTCTCAACACCTACACCCCCTCTCTTCTCCAAGGTTTTTGTAGTGGAAGAAGGGGCCACTCGTTTCGTTACGTGTTTACGAGAAATACCCAAGTGTGGTAAAGGCACATTGCAGACATTTCCTCATGATACCTCCATATTTAGGCTGCAGGTGCCCCGTGGTATCGTCGCATCGAAAACGAACCAATTGCCTCGCTGTCTGGTGTGACATCAATTGGTATGTTGCAGCGGCCGAGCCCCGGAAAAAGGTCGTTCGAAGCGGGGAATCAGAACGGTATATATTTCATAGGACTCCAAACCCAGTTGTACCACACATACCAAAGGCAAAGGGCATACCAATTCGATCTCTGAGGACCATGCCCATCGAAACGGTTGAAATACCTTACTGGTCCAGCTCGGCCACCCAAATGGGCGTCACCAAATGGCAAATAGAAGCGGTAGTGAGGGCCATCGAGAAATGCCCCATCATTGACAACCATGCGCACCCACTCCTCAAGCCTGACGCGCTCGCCAAACACCCTTTACTATCCATAACCACTGAGGCATCGGGAGATGCCATCCATGCCGCGCTGACAAGTCTCTCGCACCTCCGCGGCATCAAACAGCTAGCCCGCGTCCTCGACTGTGCGCAGTCGTGGGAGGCTGTGGTGGCCGCCATCGAACAGCGGCGCATTGTAGATTATGAAGACTGGATTCGTGAGTGTCTCTATGGAATCGAGACGATCCTTGTCGACGACGGTCTGGATGATGTGGATGATGTTTATGACTATTCCTGGCACAACTCATTCACGAGCAGCGCTTGCAGGCGCATTGTCAGGATAGAGACTGTCGCGGGGAGGATCATCCACAGACACGCCGTGAGCTTGAAGGATGATCAAGACTCGGATCTTGTATTCGAACGGGTGTTCGAGGACTTCGATGCCGCCATCCGGGATGCCATTGAAGACACCGAAGTTGTCGGGTTCAAGAGCGTGATCTGTTACCGGACGGGGCTGGATGTTCCCGCGGTGCCGGACCTTACGCTGGCAAGGTCCTCTCTAGAGGAGATTGTCACTAACTATGCGAGCTCGTCCGATTCGGTCAGGATAGACCATCCCGGCCTCAATGATCTCGTGTTGCACCGGGCAGCAACGCTCATCAGTGCGGCACCGGGGCATCAGAAGAAGCCGATACAGTTCCATACCGGACTGGGCGATAACGACATCACTCTCACGAAGTCCTCGCCGGCTCACTTGCAGGATTTCATCCGAGCCTATCCCACGGTACCCATTGTGCTGTTACACGCCAGCTACCCTTTCACGCGGGAACTTGGATACCTGGCGACTGTATACGCCAACGTCTATGCTGTAAGTACCACCCGGTTTGAGGTATCATCCTTCGTGTGGAAACCTTTCACTAATTCTGGAACTGAACAGGATGTTGGTGAAATCTTTCCATTCGTCAGCCAAGACGGCCAAGAAGCTGCGATACGACAGATTCTGGAGCTTTGTCCGTGGTCCAAGATCATATGGTCAACAGATGGCCACTGGTTCCCAGAGACGTACATTCTTGCCATACTGCAGATCAGAGAAGTGCTAACATCAGTAAGTCCAAGTCTGTCAAATTCAAGTTCGAATCTGAAGCTCTGATTGGGGATAACAGGTCCTGTGTGACTACGTTCGCAAAGGGGCAATAAGCTGGAAAGGTGCCATTGAACTCGCCACAGACGTTCTCTTCAATAACTCGAACAAGCTGTACCGTCTCGGCCTTGAACCCGATTTATCCGGGCTGGTACCCTTGGAGTATGAAATAGAGAACGAGGAAAGGATCGAAAATTACCAGCTAAGTACAGACGCCGATATATTCGCTCGCTTCCTCAGAAACAAGCAAACGCCTGATTTCGTCCGGGTATGCTGGACAGACCTCACGGCTATGCCACGGATGAGGATGATCCCCTTCAGGAAACTCACAAGGTCACTCAATGAACGCCTTGACATAGGTATCACGAAGGCATGCCTCGGCATCCTACAGAATGACATGATGGTGCCAGGGTTCAGCGCGAGTGGCGAGTATAGACTACACCCGGACTTTTCATCCCTCAAGACTGGGCCCATACCAGGGCATTTCAGCATGCAGGGCGATTTCCGGGAGCAAGATGGATCAAAGGTTCCCCTGTGTCCCAGGACACAGCTGTCGCGAGCCGCGGGGTTCGGCGCAGGAGAAGGCTTGTCGTTCCTCGTCGGCTTTGAGATCGAGTTCCTCCTGCTGCAACGCACCGACTCCGGCCGCTACGAGCCTCTCCCAAACGACGGACACTCCTGGTCCGTATCACGCTCCTTCTCCGACCCGAAGATCTCAAAGCTCCTTGCGGACATCGTCCAGGCCCTGGATTCGATGGGCATCTTCGTCGAGCAAGTCCACGCCGAGAGCGCCCCGGGCCAGTTCGAGCTCGTCCTGCCCCCTTCGCCGCCCGTCGAGGCGGTTGACGCCCTGCTTCACACACGAGAGGTGATAGCTGCCCAGGCCACGGAGGCTGGATACAAGTCCACTCTGTACCCGAAGCCGTTTCCCCATGCATGCGGTACTGCGGCCCATGCGCATATCTCGATCTCGTCGGATGGTGGTGACAGAAAGGAGATGTATGAGCCGTTCTATGCGGGAATCTTGAGACATTTGCGGGCGATCACTGCATTTACGTACAGTAACCCGGCTAGTTATGAGAGGGTGGGGGATGGGGTATGGGCTGGTGGGAGGTTAGTCCATGTCTCACCATTTTGTTCTCTTGAACTTCCCGGGGTTGCATCACTGACCTTGAGCAGATGGGTTACATGGGGAACACAGAATCGAGAAACACTATTGAGAAAGATCGTAGGCAGCCACTGGGAACTCAAATGTATTGACGGCCTTGCGAATCCCTACTTGGCGATGGCAGCGGTACTACTGGCTGGTACGAATGGGTTCAAGACCAAGGAAATATTGGTTTGGCAGGATTGCGAAGTAGACCCTGCCAGCCTCACGGAAAACGAACGCAAGGAGCTCAATATCACGGAGATGCTACCCGAGAACGTGTCAAGCGCGCTGCTGGCTTTGGAGCAAGACGAACAGATGGTGGAGCTGATGGGGCCTGAGCTTGTTGAGAAGTACGCTGCTGTCAAGGAGTTCGAGCTGAAGTTTCTAGGCGATATGAGCAAGGAGGAGAGTCGACAGTGGCTCATTACACGGTATTAGGAAGGTTACGTAGGTTCAAACTCCCCAATTTTCCCGGGGAAATGTCCTTGATCTCACCCTCTGGGAGTCTCAGATCGAACCAGATGTTGTTCAAGGGTGCTGGTTCACAAGATCTTGGGTGGAAAATGAAAGAGGGTGAGATAATGTCGCTCGTTGACAAAACAGGTGCAGGACAAAAACATGTCAAGAAATACTTGGAAGTGGTAGCATTCAGAGAACGAATCGAGAACGATCAAGATTTCATGAGATAACGAGGTTGGAATGTCGAGGGTATCAAAGTTCCCATTCCGGCCAAAGCAGCATGTCCTCCGTGTTCGCCCTAGGTAGTCCTATTGACCTGTTACCAATTGGGGAGGCTTGAGAACGGTCGAACTCGTATCATCAAAGCCTTACTCTGGTAGAGATTGTATGGTATGTATCACTGCTGAGAGTTTCCATGGCCACCTGCGGGAGAGACAGCACATGAACACGGTGCAGTATGTGATGTTGAAGGGATTGAGCACCGTATCTTGGGTAGTAGGCAGTGGGTGTGCTCAACAGAAGATTCTTCCTGAGCGATTATGGGTCAGTAACAGTCAAGCTTCTAAAGTTCCGACAGTGGAAGAGTATAGTTCACTTACAAAGCAAGGCAAATATGGCCGCGATGCTACCGGCAACTCCTCCGACGTCCTTCACTGCGTTGACAACGGTGCCAACAGGGTTCTCTTGTAGGTTCTTTCCAGCCTCATCCACCCAGTGGTCGACATCCTTCTGGGCGATGTTGAGGTGAAACTCAGGCGCTTCGAAAATGGTAGGCCAGCAAGGACCTTGGACACCAGGAGGCAGGCTGCCACAGTGACCGGCCAGCACACCGTTGATGGCGCTGGCGGCGAGGAGGGAGACCAGGCTGAGCTTCATGATTGACGATAGGCGGTGACGATGACTGGAGGTGACAAAATGGACAACTCCGGGAGTCTACTCAATCAGGCAGTCAGGCAGTCATGACAATTTGTGTTCACTGAACCTCCCATATAAATACTGAGTAGATATTGACTATTGACGTGTCAGGCCTTGAGCCGTGTAAGTCAGAACCCTGCAGCAAATCAGTGGGGCCGTCCCCGCGGTTTACTACACGTCCCAGGGATTAAAAAGGTTAATTGCCAATGGTGAAAAACGGTTGGCTGGTCAAGGTGGTTCCGTCTTTCTCACCAAAATTGATATGGGAGGAACATTACTGTCAGACCCAGAACGGTGGCGAGACTGACGTTTCGGCCTCCAGTATTCAAGTCGATCGGTAGCGTTCTCACCAATCTACTACTGGGAAGCTACCTCGCTCCTAAAACGGTATGATCTGTGGGAAATAACCTTTTTATTCCCTGCGACGTGTATAGCCACGCCACTGTAAACCCACTAAGAATGCACATGCTTGTTCCCGTCATTGCGTACAAATCAGAAGGCGTTCCCTGAACAGGGATCACAGCGCAAGACATTTAGGTGACCTGTCCTTACAATGAGAAGCACGCCCCAGACACACCCTTGATTTGCACAAGCTGACGACGACAGGCAACGACGACATTGGAAGGGAAAGTCTTAATTGAATATTTGGAGCTTTAAACATTTTCTGCTAGGACAATTGGCGAGACCGGGTCTGTCCGAAGTAAATAAAACCCAGCGGCTCGACAAGCAAACCACCCGGCGCAACGTGATCCTCACCCGACAGGCACCTTGCACGCCCTTCCTCCTCCTCTACACAAGCTTCTGGGCGACGCTGCACACACGCTGCACACCAGACAACGATTCGACCGAACGACGCCAACAATAGCTAGAAAAGAGGCATTGATACGACCTTGACGAGGTCTCAGTGCCAGCCATGGCTTGGCAGGGCCCGTACGACAACTCGTACTCAAATCCGAATACACAAAGTCCTATGAATGACTTCAAGGACCAGACTCTCGAGGACGATGCCTTCGGCCCAAGTGCTGGCAATATCGTCAGCGCATTCGATGCATTCCGTACGCAAGGCCACTCCCAACTCCCTTCCGTCAAGTCCCAAGCAGTCCGCCCCCTTACCATGACTTTTACCATAGCCGACATAACAAACTAACTCGTGCTCCTTCCTCACTTCAGCTAAATCCAAACCCCAATATGTAACACGCACCTCGGGCGGCGGCAAATGGACCGTCGCCATGATCATCGTCTCGCTCGTGCTCGTCTGGTCCGAGCTGGCGCGGTGGTGGCGTGGTGCCGAGCAGCACACCTTCGCGGTCGAGAAGGGCGTCGGGCACGGCATGCAGATCAACCTGGACACGGTGGTGCAGATGAGGTGCGGCGACGTGCACGTCAACGTCCAGGACGCCTCGGGCGACCGCATCCTCGCCGCCTCGCGCCTCAAGCGCGACCCCACCAACTGGTCGCAGTGGGTCGACAAGAAGGGCAACCACAAGCTGAACAGGGACGACCAGGGCCGCGTCGTCACGGGGGAGGGGTACGCGGCGGCCCAGCACGACGAGGGCTTCGGCGAGGAGCATGTGCATGATATCGTGCGCCTGGGCGGGAAGAGGCCCAAGTTCGCCAAGACGCCCAGGTTGCGAGGCAAGGGCCAGGGCGATAGTTGTCGTATCTATGGCAATCTGGACTTGAACAAGGTGCAGGGCGATTTTCATATCACGGCCAGGGGTCACGGTTATATGGAGTTTGGCGAGCACCTGGACCACAACTGTGAGTTTCCCTTCTTTATTGGCTTTCCATGGGTGAATGACCGACTAACGCCACCTGCAGCCTTCAACTTCTCGCACATCGTCAACGAGCTTTCCTTCGGAGGCTTCTACCCCTCCCTCGAGAACCCCCTCGACCGGACCATCAACGTGGCCACCGCGCACTTCCACAAGTTCCAGTACTTCGTGTCGGTCGTGCCAACCGTCTACAGCGTTGGCCCCGCGAGCATACACAACGACAAGACGCTCTTCACGAACCAGTACGCCGTGACCGAGCAGAGCACCGAGGTCACCGAGCGCACCATTCCGGGCGTCTTCTTCAAGTACGACATCGAGCCCATATTGCTACAGATCGAGGAGTCCAGAGATAGTTTCCTCGTCTTCCTCATCAAGGTGATCAACATCCTCAGCGGCGCCCTCGTCGCGGGTCACTGGGGATTTACCATATCTGATTGGGTCAAGGAGACGTGGGGGAAGAAGCGGAGGAGGACCACCGGTATGATCGGTGTCGAGAAGGGTGGCTACGAGGATTAAGATCCGACATGAAGAGAGGGAGGGAGGCTTCATGTGGTTTCAATTTTTTTATTATGTCTGGATGTCTTCTACCAGATCTGGCATATATAGAGCAGGGCAGGGGCGCATAGGTTACTCGCAATGGGATTTCCATCTACCTGTCTTCTCCCCAGTCGACATCTTCCACGCAAGCGACCCGTCACAGAACTTGGGAGCCCTCTATTCATGTACCCACGCCCTATCATCCCTCGACTCGATGACCTCGTCCACAGGCAACCTCTTGCCCACAATCTCCTCCCCGTTCGGCAGGTCGTTCTCGACAGCCCGCCTGTCGGCCTCGGCCTCGTCCCTGGCGATCCCGGCCCTGACATGCCTCACGACGAGCCGCCGCCGCGCCACGGCAAAGTCGACATCGACGAACCAGACCTCGTCCATCAGCCGCGCGGCCGACGCCCACGGCTCCTTGTCGAGCGCGACGTAGTTGCCCTCGAACACGACGAGCCTGTGGGACGGCAGGATCGGGATGTCGTCCTCCTTGGGGTCCTTGACGGCGTGGTCGAACGACGGCGCCAGGACCGTGCCCGGCGGGTAGGCCCCGGCGGCAGGTGCGGCGGCGGGGGGCGGCGGAACGGGGAGGGGCTCGCGCAGGGCCCGGACGAGCCCCAGGAACGAGGCGCCGTCAAAGGTGAACTCGGCGCCGCGGCGGGCGTGCGCCGCGGCCGGGTCCGGCATGGCCGAGAGCTGCGCGCGCGTCAGGTGGTACCCGTCCATGGGCACGAAGGCGGCCACGGGGCCCGGGGTGTGGGAGGGGTGGGAGGGGCCCAGGGCGGCGTGGCGCCTGTTGAGCTCTGCCGTCACGACCTGGGAGAGGGTCGTCTTGCCGGAGCCTGGGATGCCGCCGATGCCGATCACTGGGGAAGGGGGCGGGTCAGTCGTTGCCTTTGTTTGTTTTGTTTTGTGTCTACGTGTGTGTGTCTATCGTGTTGAGGTCCTGGGGGCCACCTTGGGCTAGATACCGTGAAGCAGCAGGGGTAGGAGTAGGGGTATGGTTAAGAGGTTCTTCAATCTGGACAGTCCAATCCCTTCATTCCAATACCAGCAATATATCCTCAACTTGTTCGTCCCTCAAGACAGATATAGGCGCCCCTGAAGTTTCACCTCGATGAGATAGTGGGAGGCACTCACTGAAACGTCGTTCTAATGGAGTCTGTAGGAACTTGTCCCAGACCTTATCCACTATCCGTTTGACTTGATCATCCATCTTGATTAACCGGTTGAAATATGACTGTGTACTATATGAAATATTATGAGAAGTATGGAACAAATAATGGGAGATGATGGGCGGATATGAGTATAAGAGTTCGAATTCAGTTAGTTCCGGAACGACGTTGAAGACCAATAAATAACGGCTGAACAGGAGGGAGGAGGGGCGGCTGCAGCAATTGGCCTTCACAATGTTGCATCATGTCGACCATTACCAACAAATGGGGCCCCACCTAAAATAGTTCAACCGTCCATTCTCTTTCTCCCTGACTTGCAACCACAACATCCCATTATCACATAGAAAACCTGCATCCTGATGTCAACACCTGCAGCCCTACGGAGATTGTGTGACAAACCCATTCCCCAGTTTTTTCCTCCTTGGTTCCACAACAAACGGCGAAGCTGTTACACACCTGGTCCTGAACGACCTCCTCGGACTTTGACCTGAGGACAACGAAGGGAGCCTGACGAGAGCAGTCGTTGGTGTGCGAGTATAATAAAGATGGACGACGACTTCGACTCGGGGCTCTTCAACATCTCCATCTCAGACTCAGAAGGGGACGACGTCGACATAAGCCATGGCTTCGCACAGGCAACCAAGGTGGACCGCAAGGGCCAGTCTGAGGCCCAGTTCCAGGTAGTGAAACGAGACTACCGGCCAAAGGTCGAGAACGGCGAGGTGAGCAGCCAAACCAGTCACACTGATGATTCTCATGTCACAAGGCTAACATCCTTTCAGGTTAGTAAGACGGTCAGTCTACCATTGGGCCAGAAGGTAGCCAAGCAGGAGGCCCAGGAGCTGTTGCATGCCGTTGAGGAGCTGTACTTCTTCAGGAAATACGACGAGGCCGTCACGTTCCTCGCAAAGGTGTTCGATGGTGGGGAGGAAGGCATAGATGGTGATTTTCAGATTGTATTGAAAACTTACGAGAAAAAATGCCTAGAGAAGCTGGGCCGGATTCCAACATGAACTCTTTTCGATATGCTCAAATTCATTCCACCAACGTTCTATCTCATCTCGAGCCAGACCGTGTAGGTATCGCGAGTGGTGGGGTAATGCACATGTCACGATCGAATGAACGTTTTTGAGTAGAGTAGTCTTTTTCTTATTTAAAGTTGGTGACTTGTGTCTATCCTCTATCAAATGGTCAAGCCGTGTCCGGCGACCTTGAAAATCAGCCAACCCCTTCTAGTGCTCGAGGTATCTCCGTAACGCCGTCTACATAATACAGCCGAGGACTCCTATCGCTCTACTTTATCCCCTTCCCTCGCCCCAATTTTGGTGTGGTGTCAAAAAATCAACGCTATGCTGGTTGTATCAAAGGATCGTATGCGGGTCGTAGGGCATCAGAGACGATGCGCAAGACTTTCGGTCGGTGTGCTAGAATAGGTACCCGCAAATGCGGTCTAAACAAATTTGTCTGGACCAACGTGCGGGCACTGATGGTGGGTTTGGATGTGTGTGTTTGTGTGTGTGTGTGTTGTCAGGGAAGCGCAGCCTGGCAGCAAGTTCATGCAGCCATAGCCACGCCCGCCTTCTCCTTCTCCCTCTCCTCGGCAAACACCCGCCTGCTCATGGCGAGCACGGCCTCGAAGCCCTCCTTGCCCAGGACGGCGTTGTCCTTGAAGCGGTTGACCGAGAAGTCCTCGATCTTGTTCTTTATCCTCTGCCAGCCGCCGCACAGGGCCGTGATCTTGGCCTCCTGGGCGAACTGCGTCTGGCGGTCGTTCATGGGCCTGTAGACGACCGTCTCCTGGCAGTTGATGACGTTGGACCACGTCAGGTTCCACGACACCATGGTGACGGTCCTGCTGGACGGGTCGACGTACGACGTCTCGAACACCTGCGACGAGTCGCCCGCGCCGAGCACGGCCTTGACCCACTCCGGCGCGGCCTGCTTGCAGGTGATGAGGCGCTCGGTGCGGAGGATGCCGGTCGTGGGGTCGACGGAGCGGTTGAGGGTGTCGACGGCGACGACGTGGGTGACCTTGTCGTTCCAAGGGCAGTATTTCCGCCAGTTGGCGGTTGATACCTCCTCCCAGGAGTAGTTGAAGGTGTGTGAGCTGGAAAAGACCTTCATTTTGGCTGGCGGTAACGGTTTGATTTTTTTTTGGAGGGTATGGAAAGTGATGAGCGTATAGGAGCGTCAACAGTGGAGGTGCTCGAATTGATTGATTCTCTTGAGTTCTGCTTTGTCGAACCTATTTGGAGTTTCGCGTAATTCTCGGGGTGAGGTTTTTCGCGATTCGGGCGCGGTGATAATTGTGGGCAAACGGCGATGATAGGCGTCGCGGTTGATTCGGATTTATCAATCGGAATCTCTAAAAATAAAGTAGTCTTCCGTGTGTCGGGTGTGTATTTTTTGTGTCGTGTGTTGTCCAAATCAGACTCTTGCAAAAATCAGAAGTCTATCGGATTAGAAAGACTGAATACTTGATGTGCAATCGTAAAGACAGTGGTTGGCAGCTGTATACAGCTTTAATGGGGATATGATGGGGGGAAAGAGGGCGACAAATAGCCTCTGAGGTGTGAAGGTTTAAGGAGGGATGCGCGCTTTTATGGGGCTGGCCTGGGAGTCTCGAAAATTTGTTCGCCGCCCGTGACAAGGGTCATAACGAAGAGAGATCGGATCTTCAGTCAACCAGGCGGGGACATTTAGGCCTTCTGATTGGCCCGCTAAGTCAGAGCAGGAAAAGGTCAATGCGGCCCGGTGGAGCGGAGGTGCCGGTTCGTTTAGATAGCTACCTAAGTACCTATTAGTAGGTTGTCTGCAATCCTAGTCTTATCTAATTTGGCCCATTGCTCAGCGTTAATCTGCTAGCGACAGCATAGTGCTGAACCCTGACCATTGTCTACCCCGGCCTTTTGGCATGGATCCCAAAAACCTTCCCCGGGTCCGCGAGCAAAAAGCCTGGGTCCTTCACAAGAGAAACAGGGCGAAATCGGCCGGCCGAGATTCGTTACTGGTGAGGAGCCAGGAGCACGAGGCTTTGAACTAAAGAACCCTAAACACCGTCGAGGGGCCCAATTCTTTTTCTACGCATGCTGTCATCAGGGTCCAGAGATGACAGCCCTTCTGGACCCTTGATGACCCGGATGTGGTTCACTTGACGTCTCAAGAGAGTCGATCCCGACTTTCTGTCAATTGCCATCGGCTTCCTGTTCCCCCCGGACTGCGGACTGCTACCCTGCCCCGGCCCGCCAGCAATTCTGCAAGAAATAGTGTCGTCATCGGATCTCGCATTATTACGGAGCCACTTCTCACACGGCCAATCCGACCCGGTAGCCGCATCCAAGCCAGTCGATACCATACCTCAGGCCTCTGTAAGTGGCTTTTAAATCGAGATGGACCAATCACTAGTTTCGCTACAGCACTGGGAACCGATACGCAGGCTCACAAAGCCATCCGTGACCAAGAAAAGGACGTCATCACCATACTAGCCAATTGTTTACACGGTGAGCGGTATCCGACGGTATCACAGGTTGCAACACTTCGTCGTGAAACCTCGTCACCTCCTCTTCTTCTCTTTGAAAACGCGTCATTGGTCGGTCATGGCTATCATGATATCTAGACCCAAAATGCCACACGGGGTACATCGCTCGACACATGCAATTTAGAAATCATCTCCTCTGCTGATGATCTCCTTGCAAGACGGCTTGATCAGGATTGTCTGGGCACAGTCAGTATCGTAAATATATACATATCCTCAAAGATAGTTGGGTGGAGGTCGTCATAACTTACATGCTCGAACTGGGCCGTGTATGAGCCCTTCTTGTCAACCAGAGGCGGGTAGTCCTGCACAATACCCTGGTTGACGAGGTGGTTCAACCCCAACAGGTACTTGTCGCAGCCGATACGGTCAAGATACCTCCTGCAGAACGGCAGTGTGCCGAAGTTCTTCTTGATGGTGTTGAGGAGCGACTTGGCTGATGACAGCCTGAGGTCGACCTTGGGCGCATCCGCCATGAGGGCGTAGTGCGAAACCTCACCCTGGTCCCTGACGTAACCGTTTCCGGTGCTACCAAAGGTCTCAATGGCAAACACGTCGCCCTCCTCCATCTTGGTCTGGTCGTCCGTCTTGACGATCGGCACGCTCTTGTCGCCGTGGATGCTGTAGTGGTGGATCGTGTGTCCGTTCAAATTCCGGATCGACTTGATGGGGTAGGTCTTGCCGTCCAGCTCGATCTCGTAGCTCTCCATCGTCTCCTGGATAGCACCACCGATCTCACCCAGCCGCGCATCGATACCCGCCTCCTTGACACCCGTGTTGGTAGCCGCCTTGACAGCCGCCAACAAGTTGTCGTACTTGGGCTCGAAAGCCATCGAGAAGGCGCTGTCCAGGATGCGCCCGTTGACGTGCACGCCAATGTCGATCTTGATGACGTCGTCCTGCCCGAACACCATCTTGTTGCCCGCGTTGGGCGTGTAGTGCGCCGCGACGTCGTTGAGGTTCATGCCCGTGGGGAAGCCCATGCCGGCCACGATGGCGTCGCCCTCGTCCAGCCCCGAGTGCCCGACCAGCGCGCGCACGCTGTCCTCGATGCCGTTGGCGATGTCGGTCAGCGCCATGCCCGGCTGGATCCACCCCTGCGCCCACTGCCGCACCTGCCGGTGCGTCTCGGCCGCGTGCCGGTAGTCCCGCAGGAAGTCGTCGTTCATCAGGAGGCGCTCCCTCTCCCGCACCTCCTCGCTCGTCGTGCGGTAGCGGTTCTCATCGCCGTCGTACTCGACCTCCTCGCCCGCCGGGTAGGTGCCGTTGGGGAAGAGCTGCGACAGGAGGACCCTGGGCGGGTCGGACTGTGTGGTGGCCTTCTTCTTCTTCTTCTTCTTCTTGTTCTTCTTCTTCTTCTTCTTGGCGGCTCCTTCTCCTTCTACTTGCGCGCCCTCGTCCGCCTCGTCGTCGGAGCCTTCGCTGTCGTGGTCGGCGGCAGCACCTTGCCCCTCGGCCTTGGTAGCGTCCTGCACTGTGATTATATGTTAGACGTTTCAAGAGCCAGTGGCAGCAATCTCTGGGGGTCACTGTACCCTTGAGCTTCTCGAGCTCTTCTGTAGGAGCCTGGTCCGCCATTTTCAATATGCTCTTCTACGAGGAACAAAAGGGAAGAGATATTCAGGCGGCCCCGGATTTGAGAAAAACCACCCCACTGCGGCAGCCTTCAATGTCAAGACCAAGGCGCGCGCCCAAGTAATAAGTGGGCACTGGAGGGATCGTCTGAAAGTCTTTATTGTGGCTGCGATGACGATTTGAGCCACTGACTGTGAACAGCCACACGGTCGATAACGATAACGATAGCAAGGTTGATCAAAATTCGCGCACGTACCACCCGTCAACGAGTAAGTCAGTCCTCCGGTGTCGTCACTATTTCTCCTCAATCGGAGCCGTATTCAACGATCATAATCCCAGGGGATTCCACATCACCCAGTGGTATAACATACCCAAATGCTCACCTATAGAAACACTCAGCCTCCCTAATCCGGCTCTAGAAAGCCAGGGAGGTCAGGTCGTGATGAGGAATGCCACTCCGAACCGCACCGTTCCGTGCAGCAGCGGCCGCGCCGCTGCGCTTCCCTGGACTCGCGACGGTCGTCCATCACCATCACCAGCACCACAGCAAGCACAAGACACCACCACTCTCCTCCTACTTCCACAGCACCCCCGCCACCCGCCGCGATGAAGCAGACAGCAAGACGCACTACGAGGTCCTACAGGTCCAGACCAGCGCCCACCCGGCCGACATCAAGAAGTCCTTCTACGCCCTCTCCAAGGCGAACCACCCGGACCACAACCAGCACGACCCCGCCGCGGGGAAGCGCTTCGTGCGCATCAGCGAGGCCTACAGCGTGCTCTCCAGCGCCGACCGCCGCGCCAGGTACGACCGCGACGTCCTGCGCCTGCACGAACGGCCGGCACACGGGCACGGGCACGGGCACGGCCACGGGCACGCTCACGGCGACCACCACCGCGGCAGCTACAGCAGCACCGGCCCCGCCGGCGGGCGGCCCGCCTCGGGCCTGAGCCGGCGCAGGGGCGCCTTCCACGGGCCGCCGCCGAGCTTCTACCGGAACGGGGGGTGGGGCGCCTACCAGGCGAAGAGGGGCCAGGCGCACGAGGAGACCACCGGCGGCGGTGGTGGTAATGGTGGGGCGCGGCGCGGCGCCGACGATTCCCAGCCCCGGCAGCAGCAGTGGAAGAACAACACGTTCTACTCCGAGAACGGGTTCAGGAAGTTCGGCGGGGGCATGGGCCCGGGGCAGGACCCGTTGGGGAAGGGGGGCGCGGCGGGGGCCGGCGACGTCCCGCACTTCGACAGGGCCGCCCAGGCGGCGCACACGCGGACGCAGGCGCGGGTCGATGAGATTAGGCGGAGGAGGATGGCGAGGGATTCTTCCTTCCCCAGCGCGAGCGACTGGGGGGAGAGCAGGAGTTTCTTCGCCGTCCTGACCGTGTTGGGGATTGCCATTGGGGTGCCTTATTTCTTAACGAGGGAATGGACTGCGGCAACGGCGAAGAAGAAGAAGAAGAATGATTGGAGTAGGACCGCGACGGGCTGAATCAAGGAGTGTTGATAACCCTTCGAACCCCTGGCTATCGTCGCCACTAGCCATCGTACGTAAGAGACACAATAGTGCTCACGATATACCCCTTATGAAGCAACACATAGAACAGAGCGCAGATGCATGTAAAATTGTATTGGAAGGGACCTGCAATTGCCCCATGGACTTCCAAGCGCGCGCTCTAATCTACACCTTCCGAGATGTTTCCATATTCATTCGAATGCTGATCCTCTAAGCTGCAAGATTTTGTATACACGGGTAAAAGTCTAGGCAGACTATGCGAGCCATCCAACTCTTCTTCGAAGATTGTATGCGCATCCAGATGAAAGGACAGAAACGGCCTCCCATATCCTAGATCACCACTTTAACCCTCGAAGGTGAAGCTGGCACCGACCTGTTTCATTGGTGTTAGTGTCTACAGACATATCTTTCATTCTGGTGCGGAGGTTGCGTACCTTGTGGGTGGCCTGGTCAAGCTTCTGGGTATCGAAAGAGGCACCAATGCCGAGAGTGACACCGGGGCGGAGGAGGACGTTGTAGGCGACGGCAGTAACACCGCGGTCGTTAATCTTGCCCTATAGAAATTGTTAACGAATCATGTCATTGCCTCGTACTCGCGGTCGCAAACAAACCTTGACGAAAGAGACGGGGTCGATGCGGTACTTGGTAGCGACCTCGAGACCGACGGCACCGCCGGGGGTCTTGGAGTCCCACTGAGCCTTGGCACCGGCCTCAACCATGGGGTTGACCTTGTGGTAGTAGGAAGCGGCGAAGATGCTGCACTTGTCCGAGGCGGTGATGGCGGCGGTGTAGGTGGGGTGGGCGTAACCGACGGAGGCGGCGAAGGTGGTGATGGCGGCCCTCTGGACGTCATAGCCAGCAGCGGCACCTGCGAGGAAGCCCTCGTGGCCGAGGACGGCGTCGACGTTGGCGGTGGGGCCCTTGAGCAGGTCGAAGAAACCGCGGAAGTTGAACTTGGGCTGCTTGAAGTTCAGGTTGAGCTTGGCGCCCTTCTTCTGGGACTCGGGCAGGAAGGAGAAGACACCCTCGAGCTTCAGGCCCTTGGCCAGGTTGTCGGCGGCCTCAACCTTGGTCTCGAGCGCGTTCAGGGTGTTCCATGTCTGGGTGACGGTGATGCCTGGTCGTATACCGAACTTGATCAGCAAAAGTTGATAGCCAGGAGCGAGAACTGTGCCAAATTGGACCGGGCAGCGGCACTATCGGCACCCGAGTCCAAATAGCTCCAGCTCGTACTGGGGAGGCGGCGGCCCTGCGTGAGGGTCACGGCTCGTTCGTGGGGGTTTGTTTGTACCGTTCTTCTTGTCATTGTACTTTCCCTCGATCTGTATGCCCAAAAGAAACCTCAGGTCAGCCTCCAGGTTACGTTACATTTGTGTTTCCACCGCAACTGATTATGTCGCATGGTCTTGACGAAGCTTATGGGGCCGGAGCTTATGCGTACCGCGCCAGAAGTGGCCTTCTCGTGGCTGCTCTTGCCGGCAACCTTGAAGGCAACATTGTTAGGGGTGTTGCTCTTGACCTCGACGGTAGCGGCGGCGAGGTGGTAGAAGTCCTTGTTGAGCAACTAGAGGGGCAAAGACGTAAGTTAGTAAAGCTGTCTTATACTGCGACTATGGCAGAACGAATTGGCCCCCTCGCAACTCCCCCTGATGGGGTTGAAGCTGGAGAGGAGCCAGTGGAGCAGTGGAGAGTAGTAAAGACTCACGTCGTTGGCCGACTTGGCAATGTCAGAGTAGGCTGGGATAGACATGTTGGCTGGTGGGAGGGAGAAAGGTATGCTAGAAGATTATGCCTGGGAAGTGTAGTTGACTAGAGGAGTGAGACTTGATTTGGTGGAATCGAGTGCTTTTGTTGTTGAGGGCAATCAGAGCTTGGCTGGAGCTTGTTGTCAATGCGACCGCCGCAGCGCGAAATTTGTTTCCGCTCCGGTCGGCAGCCACAGCCAGCAGCCAGCAAGGCTCAACCAAGCAAAGTCCTTACAAGCCTTTCGTCATTGGGCAGGTCGGCTAAATTCGGCCCCACAATACCTAGGGTACTTAGTCCCTAAGATACATAGGTACATACTACAGGGGGTAGCGAAACAGGCCCAGCAGAATATATACTCCAGTCAATTGGAAGTCTGGCAGTCTGGACTTCGACTGCATTGGTGACCACCATCACGACGTGTCGTGCAGAGCACTCTCAAAGACTTCTATACACCTCTTTATCACTAAATCTGACTACATCTTCAGTCCGCGACAGAGACTGAGGAGCTTCTCAAGCCGATGATGATCTGAGTTTGAATCTCTATATAATGGGTATCGGTAAACTAGCCGTTTATCCTTTAATAAAACCATGACCAGATTTCTCCATGATACAGCTTGACATTTGTCTTGAATTCTATTGCATCTAAACGGTGGTGGTATATAATCCCTCGCAGCTATATTTTGTTGTCCATCCCAAGATCCGAGTACCCCATGTCATGCCAGCGCGCACTCTATCAAATCTATCGAACACACATGCTTTACTCAGTGGCGTCGTACTTCTGCTGGTGAGAAGCGATCGCACTATAGCACACAGAATTAGCATTAGAATCTAGAACAGTTTCAACGAAGGAACTCAGAACTTACCGTCCAGAAGGATCGGACTGCTTCACCCACTTAGGCACCCACCGCATGACGGTCTCGGCGCAGGTGGGAGGGAAGTGCTCGTCGAACATGCAGCGGTACCAGTAGGCCTCCTTGGTGTCGGGAATGTCGGTTCCCCACTCGGGCTTGGGGTTCTTCATCATCTCGTCCGTGACCTGCTCCTCCGCCGTGTCCTTGAGCGCGTCGATCCAGCCGTATCCGACACCGTCGGAGAATTGCTCCTTCTGGCGCCAGAGGATCTCGTCGGGCAGGTATGGCTCCTTGGAGGGGTCGTCGGACGTGTCGAAGGCCTTGCGCAGGATGTATTTCTCGATGTGGTCCTTGGTGATCATCTTGTCCGTAGGGTCGATGTCCATGGACACCTCGAGGAACTCCTTGTCCAGGAAGGGCACACGCGCCTCAAGACCCCACGCGGAGGTGGACTTGTTGGCACGGAGGCAGTCAGCCAGGTGCAGGTTCTTGATACGGCGAACACACTCCTCGTGGAAGGACTCCTTGTCGGGAGCGTGTCCGAAGTACAGGTAACCGCCGAAGATCTCGTCACTTCCCTCGCCACTGAGCACCATCTTGATACCCATAGCCTTGATCTTGCGCGACAACAAGTACATGGGTGTTGACGCCCGAATGGTCGTTACATCGTAGGTCTCGAGGTGGAAGATAACATCGGAAAGGGCGTTAAGACCGTCCTCAATGGTGAAGGTCATGACGTGATGTTTTGTGCCCAGGAACTTGGCAACCTTGAGGGCGGCCTCGTTGTCTGGGGATCCGGGGAGACCGATAGAGAAGGAGTTGAGCTGGGGCAGATATGTCAGGGTGGACAGCTTGTTGTCATCATCGATACCAACGAGACCCTCGCCCTTGTCCTCGTCTCCTGCTGGCTCCTCGCCGCCGTTGGCAGCCAGAGCAGCCTTCTTCAGGCGCATCATCTCTCGTTGTGCGATAGACGCCACCAGACTGGAGTCCAGACCTCCGGACAGCAGGACACCGTATGGCACCTCAGCCATCAGTCGTTTCCGGACAGACTTCTCCAGGGTCTCGCGCAGGTGCGTCAGATCAACGGGCTTTGAGGGCACGTTGGCGGGGTCCCACCATGACGGCTCAAAGTATCTCGTTGTCTTGCCGGTCAAGCTGTCGTAGACATGTCCTGGGGGGAAAGCCTCGATCTTGTCGCACACAGGGTGCAAACTCTTGAGCTCAGAGCCGAAGTAGACGGCGCCAGGCTGCTTCGAGTTCCAACCATAGTAGAGTGTCGTGACGCCGATGGGGTCACGCGCGGCTATTGTGCGGTCCTGCTTCTTGTCGTAAAGCACAAAGGAGAACATGCCGTCGAGGTGCTTGGGGGCGTCGAGGCCATATTCCATGTACTGCAAGGTTTGGTGAGTACTTCCATGCGCCACTGCCGGTCCACGTGAGGAGGACTTACCAGAGGAATGACGACCTCGCAATCAGAATGTGTCTTGAAGTGGTATGGTGTTGTGAGGCTCTTTCGGATCAACCTGTGGTTGTAGATCTCGCCGTTGACAGCGAGGAGGATGCTCTCATCGGCGTTGGTCAGGGGCTGGGCGCCGCTGTCGACACCGACGATACTCAGACGCTCATGGCACAGGACTGTCGCGCGTCGTCAGTAAGGGCTTGAGCACTTTTTGTTTGTCTCGTGTCTCTTGTGGTCTGTACATACTCGTGTTGTGGCAGATAGCGCTTCCACTCCAATCGGGTCCCCTGTGGCGGATTCTGTGATCGCAATGTCAATTCAGCTGCTTATCCAAACGGAAGCGGTGCCACATACGCCTTGGACAATTTCAAAGCTTGCGGCTTGAACTTCTGCACCTCAGGGTGACTGCGCGCAAAGTATTGTTAGCCCCAGCTCAATTCGCGACTCTCACATTGCGACGATGGTGGGGCACCATATCGTCAGGTGCCCCTCCATAGTTCGAGCGAGCTGCAGGAACAACGTACCCGTGGCAAGCGAAGATACCACACATCTTGAGGGCTCTATGTCTGAACTCTTTATGGGTATCTAGAGGGTGGATAGCAGACTAGGAGGGAGGAAGTAGTATGACGAAGAAAGAAGATTCGGGAGATCTGCGCGGCAGAAAGAAAAGTTGTTGAACGACGGAAGAGAAAGGTATTGGTTACGCCACAGCGAAGAGCCGAAGCAACGAGGCCTCTAGGAAGAGGCAAGACAGTTGAGTCAGAGGCAGGCAATTGAGTCAGAGTCAGCCAAATTCGGTTTGATAAAACTCGTCCAGAACAGTCTCGAAACTCCATTCGGTACGTAACGCCTATGATTTAAATCTTGTGCAAGCTGTGGGCATTTCCATTCCGATGCCGCAGCGGGTCAAGAGTCACAGATCTGCGCTTATCAAGATCCCTGGACCCCTGATTGACTACAGCACATACTACATAGTGGCCTGAGCCTCAGTCTACCTAACACCACGCAATAGTGAGCGGCTTTGCTAGCAGGTCATGCTGGACATTCAGACTGCATTTATCGTGGGCGACAGACAGTAACGCAGTGTTGCGGCTTTCACTTGTTGGGAGGTAGGCAGGATGCGATTGCCTTAGGACAAAATCCGTCGTCAATGTCTGTCTGGTGTTTCGGTCGATCGTCAGATACCGGCCGCGTCAGGGCAAATCACCCTCTGTTCCTGAGACGGTGAACAGTCGGTATGCTCGGGGTGCATAATCATTCTCTCTTCATTGTCATGTCCAGGGCCCTGTTTGAAGGCTAAATCAAAAGAAACTACGCAAAGTGCGCAAGGACAATGCATCTAAAACTCCACGAAAATGAACCATCCGCCCTGCCCTAAACTCCTAAAGTCCTGCGAATTCGCAACGAAGAGAGAACCATCCGAGTCGCACAATCTCCTTCCACTGCTGAGCCCCTCCTCTAAGGCGCTGGGTTGTCGCGCACGACCCGCTTCACGCGCCGCTCATACTCTGCCCGGTCCTTCTTGAACAGGTTGTATGCGTCGGCCTGGGCGGGCGATTCGGGGTTCGGGTCGTTGAGAAGGTCCTGGACGCCGAGCAGGATCTGCTTCACGGTGATGGCTGGCTTCCAAGCCTCCTCCTCGTTGAGGATCGACAGGCAAACGGTGCCGCTAGGGTAGACATTTGGGTGGAATAGAGGAGGTACGAATTTGCCTGTGAGGGAGTCAATATTTATGCGTCCACCGCAAACCCTTGGGGAGAGGAGCTCGACGTACACTTGGGGGGCTTTGTTGGGTATTCTGGGAAGAAAGGCCGATAGTTAGCGACAAAGGTCTCATCAATTTGTATGTGCATGATGCTCACCGTCGGGGAATTGCATGGTCAGCTTGAACTGGCCACCCTCCCAGATGGTCTTCTCCTTGCCAGGAATACCGCACTCCCAGTTCTTGAGGTCGAGAACGCCCTGCGCGTTGCGAGTCGGCCTCGCGTAGAATCCGAAGGGGTGGTCTCTGCGCCAGAGCTTGCTGCGAGGCAAGTCTTGTTAGTAAAGTGCGGTGCGTTGCTAGAAGACGTAGGCTGCACGTACCGCTCCTCTTGCAGGCGGTTCATACAGAGAGACATGGTCGCAGCGTTACACAACTATCGCGATCGTCTGTCTTCTTGTTTGTACAGGCTGTCCCTGGTCGAGACGTTCGGGAAGGCGTTGGATACACGTTGCCCAGCTACCGCGTGAATGCGACGAAGATTCACCCGAGGCACGGCGGAGGTGGGGCCAAACGGTGGTCGAACGATGGGCAGGGGTGGTTTGAAGCTATGTTCGGGGGAGCTTATATGTCCTTGGGGGGGGGGGGGGACAGAATGGACAGGATGAACAAATCCAGGCAGAAACCGGATGAAATGTGAGAAGTCAACAAGAAAGAGGGTGGCTTCGGAGGGGCTTTGGTAACTTCCAATCGTGAATGAAAGAAGGTGACAACCTTGTACGGCTGAGGCTCTGAGGGTTTGAAAGGCAGAGGCAGAAATCAGTGCCATCCAGGCCAAAGGGTGCGCTGCCAAAAAAGGCAGGCGGCGACCGCTCTAAGTGTCAGGTCCAGCTGGTTGGTGGGACTGGTGGGGTGGTGTGACAGCCAGCGGCCGGAGGGCAGCGGGGATAAGGGTGGGACCCCGCTGTGGAAACAATCCCTGCCTCAAGCCCGCCTAATATGCATGAAGCGATTGCGGGGATCAAGTGGCATTCTTGTGCATGCAGATCAACAAGAAGTTCCTCGGCATTGTCTGAGATAGCTTTATCGTCGTCACCTTCTACAAAGCCTCTTTTTCTCTGTGGAACCGAACAGTCTCTTATTCTCATAAAACAGTTGCCTTATAACTCATAGTTTTGCGACACAACCGCTGCAACCATTCCTTTCCAGGTTCTTACCGACCTCGGACCACGCCTAGACCAACCAGAGCATATCACACCCAACTCGCATCGTATCGGCATTGCTCTTGACACTCAGGCAGTGTCTCGCATGAGAATTCCAGAGCCAACCGATAAGATGGCATCTAAATCTGGAGAATCCGATGCCGCGAAGGCAGAGCCTAAGGCTCAAGACCAGAACTTGGAGGATATGACCGATGTCCCAGACCCTGACGAGGACGATCTAGATGACTTGGATGGCATGTGAAGATGAGCTTTGAGGACCAATGGACGTTTTCTGACGATCAAACTTCAGATATGTTGGACGATTTCTCAGCTGTGAAAATCGACCCGAAAAAGCCCCAAGTACCAGATGCTGGACCGGACAGGCCGTCCCCAACGGCTCAAGCACCAGATGCAAAGGCAGAGGCGGAAGATGACATCCCGTTGGATGACGACTTTGCGAAGCAACTCCAGGCAGGCATGGCGGAGCTGATGGGAGAAATGGACAGCTCGGTAATTTACTAACGTCCCCAATCCTCGACTTCCCGCGAAATTAACAAAAATCCCAGCCTGAAATGCAAGCACAATTCGAGAGCATATTCAAGGAACTCGGCGCCGCAGCAGCAGCTACCGGCGAGGCTCCCTCACCAGCCTCTGCTCCGGCCGCAGAAGCACCAAGAGACACACAGGCCTCGTCATCTTCCAAAGGCCCCGATGCCTCATTCCAAGAGACGATCCGCCGGACTATGGAGCGCATGCAAGCATCTGGCGAGCAAGCGACAGCTGCCGCACAGAGCGAGGGCTCAGACGACTTCATGGCGGAACTGCTCAAGCAGATGCAGGCGGGTGGTGGCTTGGAGGGCGGCCTCGAGGGGAGCGAGGAGGAGTTCTCTAAGATGTTGATGGGCATGATGGAGCAGCTGACCAACAAGGACATCCTGTACGAGCCGATGAAGGAGTTGAACGACAAGTTCCCGGACTGGATGGCGAAGAACAAACAAAGCATCTCAGAGGAGGACAGGAAGAGGTATGAAGTTCAGGAGGGGCTTGCGAAAGAAATCGTTGCCAAGTTCGAGGAAAGCACGTATTCCGATTCAAATACCACGGATCGGGAATACATCGTGGACAGGATGCAGAAGGTGAGTCAATGTTCTGAGGTTGCAGGATCATACGATACGCTGGTATGCTAACCTGCCCTCTTTTGATTAGATGCAAGCTGCTGGATCTCCACCGCCAGACCTTGTGGGGGACATGCCTTCAGCTCAGGATGCCATGGGTGCCCCCGACGCAGAGTCTTGCAATCCTCAATGAGGTTACAAAATATTTGTTGGATATGCCGAGTTATACCCCTAATTTCTGTAAATGCAATTGTGTGCCATACAAACAGGTTCTTGGCCTCGAACGCCTATCCCCAGGATGCCACATCCGAACGCCGACCTTACTCCAATGGATGCGAATAAGTGCCAGTCCAAATCAAACCAAGTCATTACGACCCAACCAAAGATGCAGTATGCCAATAATCAAGACAAATCCATGTCGCCCGAAGGATCGTGCGCCTGGCCTTGGGCTTTCTGCTCCTGGGAGAGGTAATCCATAAACAACTCGTCGTAGTCATCGTCGTCAGACCAATGAAGCGTGTCGGGCGGGTTCTGGGATCGCTGCTGCTGCCACCGTGGCCGTTCGTCGATGGGTCTGTCCGGTATTGAATCTGCCAGGGCCTCGTACTCCTCAATTTCCGCCAATTGCTCCTGTTCGAGCGCGTCCACCATCATCTCGTCCGTGCCGAGGTTGGGTTCCGGTGCCTCCCGCCTCCTACCCAATGGCCTCGACATAGCCTCCTCCCTGAGTCGCGCCGCCTCCTCGATGTCCGACTCGAATACTATTCCATCGAGGTCTGCGTTCTTCGCTTGCTGTATGTCCTTGTTCAGGGAGAACCACTCCAGCTTGAGCAACTACACCCCGACCGACCGACAGACCGTTAACAATCTCCAACCTTGCCTGTTTGGGTTCCACCCGCGAGGGAAGAAGGGCAACGGAAAAGAAACTCACCTCCTGCTCCCCGCCCCTCATCTCCCACCTCTTGTCCTCCGCCCTCTGCCTCACGTTCCGGAGGAACAACTGCCTCCTGCCCTCCTGCGCGGTCTCGCGCTTCTGGTTCACGGGGTTCGGCCGCGTCGGCCGCGACGCGAACTTGCCGCCCGGGTGCTTGGCCGCCGCCGCCGCCGGCGTGGGCGATGACTGGGCCTCCCTCCGCGCGTTGGCGTCGCGGGGGGTCAGCGGGGGCGGCGTGGTCGCGCGGATGGGGCTGGAGGACAGGGGCGAGGAGACGGCGGGCCGGTAGGAGGATGCGCCGCCCGTGGCCGCGCCGGTGAAGTCGAATATTGGGGGGAGGGCCATCGTGGCGGACATGTCTACTGTTGACGACTAGGGCGGGTTTGCCGTCGGTTATTGGGTGTTTTCTGTAAAGGGGGGTAGGTGAGAAGTCGAAATGGGAGCCAAAAAACCCTAGTTGCGCTTGGAGGTGCTTTCTTGTAAGTGAAGCCGCGGCCATGACAAAAGAGTCCAGGATGCGCCGACGCGTTAGCGCGTTTAATGGGTCTTTGTTTGGCGGACCACTTAAACTTGGTGTTATCTCAGCACAGATCAGCTGCACTAACAATTTCTGGTTTAGATTGATCAATTTGCTCCCTGGCCATGTCAGATGCAAAGTTGTTGATACCATGATTCCGACAACTAAGAGCTCCCGGTTCGCTCAATATTTGTAGTTCTCTCTTTGTATTATGGATCATGGCGACCGTCCAGAATCCAATGCCAATGTTTTCGCGGGTTGTGGTCACCGCACCCAATGATGGTCAACATGTGCTGCGATACACGATCACGCACATGCACAAGGCGCCAATCGTCATCAACAATAATGAGGGAAAATACTTGAATTGCTATATGCTGTGAGGCCTGCTGTGGTTTCCCAAGAAATCATCTTGATATTGGCCCAGCCTCCCCAGTGGCAGAATGGAAAAATGTATTGTATCAGATACATACACGAGAAGGGAAATGTGTCATCACCGTCACCGTCGCCGTCACCGTCGCCGTCACCGTCGCCGTCACCGTCACCGTCACACCGAGTCCTGCCCCTTCCCCTAACGTCCTTTACGAGAAATTAGACGAGGCCGTGGCCTGCGAGTCTGAAGCCACCGAAACACCGGTCACGGTGACACTGCCCCCCGAGGCGCTAGTCACCCGGACGTCGACAGTGTCGGTCCCAAACCCGCTGGAGTTCTCGAAGAAGTTGTACTCGGACCGCGTGGTAGACTGCCAGCTGCTACCGCCGTCCGTGCTGACCTCTAGCTTGGAGACGGGCTCGTTGGAGTTGACGACCTGCATGCTGAACCAGTATGCGCTCGTCCCGGACTTGTTGTGGAGGACGATGGGCGACGAGATGCCGCAGGGAACCTGGGTGTACGAAGTGCTGATGTCGCCTGCTGACTTGGACCCGAGCTGCTCGAAGGCGTCTTCGAAGAGGTCCAGATGGCCTTCGTCGCACTCGGGGCATTGGTCGACGACCTGGGAGATCGGATGAGCGTGGTGTCAAGCGACGGTCAAGGGGGGGGGGGGGGGGATTCTTACCATGACAGTGATGGAGTTTCCATTGGGTCCAGTCACCTGAAGACAAGCTCCGCATTCCGCGGCACTGTCCCAGGCTGATCCAGAGTAAGCCGTTCCGTATAGGCCGGAAGGAATGGTTGACATGGTGGTGAAGGAGCACGATCCTCCGCTGAGGTTGCCGCCGTAGAAGGTGGACATGCCAGATACGGCCGATGATGAGTACGATTTGCTATTGGACGATGAAGACAATGATGAGGCGGTGGCCGCAGCTGGGGCGGCTGATGTTGAGGAGGATTTGCTTAGGGACGATGAAGACAACGATGAGGCGGTGGCCGCAGCTGGGGCGGCTGATGTTGAGGACGATTTGCTTAGGGACGATGAAGACAACGATGAGGCGGTGGCCGCAGCTGGGGCGGCATTGCCTGATGTCCCCGACGCAGACGTATGGGCCTGCTTTACTGGGCAAGCAATGACCGCCGAAGTTGCCGACATGGCCAGAAACATTGTCTGGAGCTTCATCTTTTCCAAAGGAGGGTGTAGGCCTGGGCAAGTTGGTCCGGGCTGTAGCAAGTGAAGGACGGGACTCTATCCCATACAGTATAAAGAGCGAAGGTGACGATCAGGAAGGGAAACCGGTCCACAGGAGCAATACGGGCAAAATGAGAGACGAAAAACACAATGAGATATCTGAATAGGGAGACAGGACAAGTCAACTCGGTTGATGGTGAGGTGGACGAGGTCATTTTAAATGACTGAGCCGCACCCTTGAACCAACGCCCCTCAAAACGGGCTAGGGGTTTCAGGTGATGTTCCTGACAAGCATCAAGCTTATTTATTCTAGACTATGGGCAGAGCCAGAAGCCGGAAGCTTGTAGTGAGGTCAACCTCGCCAGTAGTACCTACCGGCAGGGTTGGTCTGGGGAGTTTCCGACGATGGTTAGTAAGGCTGAGCGGATAAGTCGGCATGGGTGGTCCCAGACTTTCGATACTCGATGATCAATGTTGGAAGACGTGTCCATTATAATTCCAGAGACTACGGATCAGTACTGGTCGATTGCTAGCGCCACCTACTTGGATGCTTCTGCTGTCGATGCCGAGGTTTCGACTTTATGAGAATGCTGCCCAATTACTGATGGTGTCCAGGGGTTTGGGAGAGCATGCCTTGTTTACAGAAGACATGCCATATACCCCGTGACACCTCCTAACTCATTAGAGAAGAAGAAGTAGCATCAGACAGTTGCGATATCTAATGTCGAGCTGGCTGGCTCAAAGTCTCTTCAGTTGCTGTACCACGGCCATGTCACGACGAGGAAGTTCATTGACAGGGATCCAAAGCCGAGTTCAAAACGCACGTCTTATCTGAACGATGAAATTGGATGATGGTGTCTATGAATTCACGTTGATCGTGGGGAAGTCACGGGGCATTTCCAACTATGTTGATACCTTATCCTGGTGGATTTTGGGCTAGAGGAATTTCAGAACTTGAAAGTATTGTATTGTTTTAGGCGTGTCGATGTTCACGATGCCGGCTTTGAACACCATGCGTCTCCTCTCGCATGTGCTGGCCCCGGGCAGCGTCAGCTGGGTTGTACCAGGAAAGGATTGACTAAGGCATCTAGCTCTGAGGCGTGTATCTTCTACGACGGCTGTTTTGGTGAGATAATGAATATCTAGGTGTGGGTGGTCGGGGACAATCTTGAGGTGTTGATGGATGGTCACACAAATACATAAGTACTTAAGCAGGTACCTAGGTACCTAGGTAGTTTCGGCCGGGAGGAGTGGAACCGAGACCGGGACTTCCGAGACGGTTGGAGACGGTTGGGGACCGTTGAGGGACCGTTGGGGGCGGCTCGGCTTGCGACCAAAAAACGTCCAACAATTGCCACCTCGATTTCGGCTCTAGCTTCACCTTGTGACGGGACGAACAGACGCAGTATCTGACTGGCCCCCATTGTACGATCATGACCATCATATGACAGTCCGAACCATGATACCACGAGCATGAACTCCTCAATATACTCGACGTTTTTCCGTCGTGCGTCGACAGGTCCGGCGCAGTGGACATGTACATCATGTCGCAGCCAACCGTTCAGGACAGCACCCAATCGACCTGGCACATTCCGACAATTTAATCCTGCCAGAACATTTCACTCCTCGCGATCTACGAGGCCACCACCTCGGCCACGGAGATTGATCCTATATGCAAGCGGCGGGCTGGCTGGTGCGAGTTTACTGGCAGTTGCAGACGACATCAAGGGAACTTACGAAGGCGCCGAAAGGGCAGGGAGGGTGGCTTCCGCCCTGTTCATTTGCATTAATGAGTGAGTTGGCTGGGCTCTCATCGTCCTATTTACCAATGCTGACATTGGCTCGATCAGTTACCGAACGACTTTAAACAAGAGGGACAATACGCAGGACGAAGTAGAGAGGGGCAGCCTGCTGAGTGGCTGCCACAAGCGATGCGCCGAAAGGACACTACGGGTCTTGGAGAAGAACGGCGGAATCTTTATCAAGCTGGGCCAGCATCTGAGTGCCATGAACTACCTGCTGCCCACCGAATGGACCACGACATTTATACCACTACAGGACAAGTGCCCGGTGTCCTCATACGAGTCCATCGAACAGATGTTCAAAAGGGATACAGGGGAGGACCTGTCCGATTATTTCTCCGAGTTCAAGCGCGAGCCGATCGGCGCTGCGTCCCTTGCCCAGGTACACCTGGCCACGATCAAGGAGACTGGTCAGAAAGTCGCCGTCAAAGTACAGCACCCCAAATTGGCACAATGGGCCCCCCTCGACCTGGCCCTGACGAGGTACACCTTCACGACGCTGAAGAGATTCTTCCCTGAGTACGACCTGGAATGGCTGTCCAAGGAGATGGACCTCTCGCTGCCCCTGGAGCTCGACTTCCAGTGCGAGGCGGAAAATGCCATGCGCACCAAGGCCTACTTCGCCGAGTTCCCGCACCTACCGCTCGTCATCCCCACCGTGATCTGGGCCAAGCAACGTATCCTCGTCATGGCTTGCGAGGCGGGTAGCCGCTTAGACGACCTGGATTACCTCGACTCCAACGGAATCGACCGCGACGAGGTCTCCACCACACTGGCGCACGTGTTTAATGAGATGATTTTCGGCGAGGGCGCACCTCTGCACTGCGACCCGCACGGCGGCAACATCGCAATCCGGAAGAACGACTCGAGGCGGTCCGGCGCCAATTTTGACGTGATACTGTACGACCACGGGCTCTACCGGGATATCCCGACCGACCTGCGCCGCTCATACGCCAAGATGTGGCTGGCTGTCATTGATGGCGACATGGAGCGGATGAAGAAGCACACCAAGGATGTGGCCGGAATAACGGACGAGCAGTTCCCCCTATTCGCCTCAGCCATCACCGGTCGCGATTACAGTGTCCTCAAGTCATCCATCATGAAGCCGAAGAGTGAGGATGAGAAGAAGACCATGGGCACTGCTCTGCAAGAGGGTCTGATTGAGGACCTGATACAAATGTTGGGCCAAGTGCCTAGGGTTATATTACTAATCCTCAAGACGAACGACCTCACCCGCAGTCTCGACGAGAGCCTGCACACGCGCCAGGGCCCGATCCGGAACTTCTTGATCTTGGCGAGGTATTGCATGAGGACTGTCTTCAACGAGCAACTCGAGCAGATCCGGCAGCGTGGGTCGTACTTCTGGCCACCGAACACGTTGAGGCTGCTTGCCGCGTCACTTGGTTTCCTGCGGGTGGAGGTAAAGTTGAAGGCGTTCGAGTTCTGGCTCGGTATCAAGAGAATGGCTGGGTGGAACACGGACGTTATGGGAATGTAAGTTGTGGAAAACGAGAAAGAGAACGAATATGGAAATAGACTTTTGATACCTACCTTGCATCATGGCTGGGAGTTTTGATAGACGGAGAGACCGGGAGCACAGAATACATACATTACTAATGGTACATGATTTTTCGAACAATCCTCTCATATGTCCGTTCCCCTTCCTCTTCCTGGCCTTATCGGGGGGGGGGGGGGCGTCGAGAATGGTGTCAGACCATTGGTCACTTCCATGAGGTCGTATCAGTCCCACAGTCAGCTCCCAATGCCTCAATGGTTATTTTCCCCCATGTTCCGCGCGGATGACGGGGGCATTTACACGCCTAGCCTGTCCTTTTGCATAAATATATGACGGCAAGCACCCGGACATGGATACTGCCCTGCCTCCTCTTCTTTGCGTTCTTCCACCTCCCTCTTATCCTTCTCTCCTGGATGCGAATTTCCATTGGTAGTCGGCATATCCTCTTTGTATCCCACAGCAGTGGCCACCTTGCGCAGCCTTGTGTCGTCCTCGATGTCTTCACCTGAGGAAGTTTTCCATGGTGGCTCGCCTCCTGGCTTTTGGGCGAGATGGGACATGTATACCGGCATTCGTGGGCCGTTCCAATTCGCAACTTGGTGTATGTCAAGCCCGAAACCACTGTGTTTTGCCTCCTTTGAATACCAATACATTGTGTTCCCCCCTCCCCACCCATAATACCCGCAGAGCAAATGCTGACACCATGTTCATCATGTACACAGACTATCTCAGGGATGTTTGGGCCCGTCTGCGCAGGGGACATATTATCAGTGTCCTTTTCGGCCAACATGACATCCGCGAGCACGCCTTTGCAGAGTTCTATCAAGCCGTGAGTAAGTTGGTTCAAGATCGGTGACTTAAGACTACAGTACTGCCCTGCATCTCTCTCACCCCAAACACACACCCGTACCCCTTTTCTTATGAGGAACCTATGTCGATCCCCCAACATTTACCCACACCGGAATTCCCCTCCTCACGCCCACGCACTTGACCAGGGTCAGCCTCCCTCTTCCCCAGCCCTCTTCCACCCATCCCAGCACCGACAAGGAAACAAACCATTCGAAGAAGAACAAGAAAAAGAAAAGGCACAAGTCAATAACAAAACAAAAACCCCAGGCCATAACAACGCCGCCTACGAGGCCACCACCGCGGTCCCGTCCCTGGTGGCCTCCGCGCACGGCGTGGTCCTGGAGCTGGGCCCGGGGGCGGGCACCCAGCTGGGGCGCTTCACGCCTGAGCGCGTCGAGCACGTGTACGGCGTCGAGCCCAACACGGCCTTCTCGCCCGGCTTCGCGGACCGCCTGCGGGCGGCCAGGCTCGGGCAGGACGGCAAGTACACGCTCATCCCCTGCGGCGTCGAGGACGGGGAGTCGCTCGCGCGGTTTGGCGTCGTGGAGGGGAGCGTGGACTGTGTCGTGAGCATGCAGGTTTTGGTGAGTTTTTGGGTTTCTCACGTGCCCTTTGCTTTTTTTCTGTTTTCATTTGATGATTTGGAGATACGAAAGTGGAATAATGACTGATGATGGTGTATGTAGTGTTCGATCCCAGATCTGGAGGCACAAGTTCGTCACATGTATAAGCTCCTGAAGCCTGGCGGCCAATTAATATTCTGGGAGCACTGTCGCAGCTCGGATCTTGTGACGAGAGCTGTGCAATGTCAGTCTACTCCCTATACATTGGCGTATTAAGAGTTACTAGGCGCAACGGATGTCTTATAACTTACGCCTTCTTTCTAGGGCTATGGTGCCTTCTGTGGCCCACTGTCATCGGTGGCTGCCGTCTCGACCGTGTGACAAAGGAAGCACTTGTCGGAGCCGCGGACTGGGAGAAAGTCGAAGTCGAGACGAACATGTTCCAACTGCCACATGATCCGATGCCCCGTCTCTGGGGTAGGCTGTTCAAGCCGACGACGGCTTGAAAACGTGAGTGCGTTAGTCTTCCTACCTCGTCAAGGGATCAGGAGAATCACACCCATTATCAAACATGAGTTCCATTCAGTATCTAGACTATGACGAATTCAACCCTCAAATATGAGGATAGGAATACGTCTCTATCTATCTACCAGGCCCCATGAGATTTACTAGGCCATCTGTCTGCTCTTGATACCGCAGCCAAGTTTCCCTGCGTCCTTCCGCATCAGAAGAAAAGACAGCCGAGCCGAGGACATGACTTGAGTCGCCATCAAAAGTCCAAGATCATTCAATAATCTCAGACGTACTTCATCAACAAAACATAATAGCAAAAACACACCAGGATTCCGAAGATTTGCAGCTTCGCCAGCTGTTACTCGAAATCCTTTTCCGCGAACGAATCTAGACTCCATAAATACCAGCATCCTCGGCGCCCACATATAGAGACAAGCTCAGCTTTCATTTCTTGCAGTTTGTTGAGAGCATCGGAAGTAAAAAGTTAGGTCTAACCAGGGCTACCTCCTGTTTTCTCCGCTTCAGAGCTGTCGCCATATCTCCCGTAGGCGGTGGACTTTTTGTGTGTTGTCTCAAATATCGAGTACCCGTACCCTCAAGTCATCAGTTCAAAGGATACTCATCAGATCGTGGATGTAAGACTTGTTTTTTGCCAGGGCACCAGTCCACGATCCCGAAGTCTCCCCGAGGAAGTCAATGTTACTGGTGTTAAATCTGGACGCATTCAGCCCACTGTGCTCGTCAAGAGTGGAGGGAGTAGGCTCCTCAGTGCCAGCCGTATCGTCCGACGGATCCTGCTGCTCGTTACCCCACTGAATCAAGTTCTCGCTCGCATGTGACGCACCAGCGGCGCTGTCTTGCTCACCGGGGGCTGTCACAGTGATATCTGGGGCTCGAGGCGGCGGGCTTGAGGGGATCCGACCCAACTTGGTGTGAGAATGGTGTTTAGGGGATACTGGAGCATAAGCCGGAGGACCGTCTCCGTCAAGATCGTCAGTTGTTGGAGAAGTTTGGGCCTGAAGACTCCCCTCAGTCATGTCGTCATCTACATTGGCAGCTCGGAATGGAATGATTGCCTCGCTGACACCGGTCTGGGTAGCTTGAGTAGGACGACCTTTCATAGGTGAAGGGCTTCGGTAACTGCCTCGCGAGCTGCCCCTGGCATGGGCACCTCGGGTAGTGGAGCTTGTTCCTGTTCTCTCACGTCTCTTGAAAACCTCCACGAAGGGCTTGGACCGGTTCTGACCTCGGGTTTTGAACTCATCCGATATACGCTGCAGGGCTCCGTCACGACCTTCTGTCGACTTGAATCTCACAACCCTAGTCATCGGAGTCCATTGTAAGACTTTGACGATGTTGTCTTGGTCTTCCGCTGCGAGAATTTCAAGAGCCTCAGCGTCTGAAGTTGTATTCGTAACAAACAATCCAATCAGATCATCCTTCTCAGATAACGAGGACGAGGACTCCGGATCACGGCTATCGTGTAGCCAGGCAGAGTTTGCAACGATCTGCTGGATCTGGCTCTTGTAGTCGGGCATTGGTGCATCGTGAGCTTCGTCCCACTCGAACCCTCGTGTACTCATCTGCTGACGAGACGATCGAGTCGCCTCATTCAGGAAGCTGAGTTCGGTCAGCCAGTATGGTGGTGTCTTAGCTGTAGAGCGTAGCCGGATTAGCTCATCAGCCGTGTAAACAATGCGACGGGGCTTGGAGGTTGTGGGTGCCAGAACCTCCTGGGAAATTTGATCCTGGGGCGAGGTCGCCTCCAGAGTCTGAGTTGGCTGACCCTGCGCGGCCTGCTCTCGGACTCGACGCTTGAACAACTCGAACACCTGTGGGGCGCAACATTCGTCAATGTAGGCTACCCTTTGTTGGTAATCCAGTTTTGCAAAATCCGAGTGCCTACTCAACAACACTGCTGCCGCCGTTCCTCGAATAAGTCCGGGCAGTGCATCAAATCTAGCCAGTTCGGCGGGACCAGTTTCGCGAATGAAGACGACGATGTTCATCACCCACGTGACAATATCCTCGACGAGATTAGCTGGAACTGTGGTCGTGGTACCTTGATGTTGCGAGGATGTGATGGTAGCTTGGGCTGCGAGAGGCTGCTTAGACGCGGGTGGTCCAGTGGGCTGGGAAGGTTGCGACGGATGCAATGCAGAAGGTGTAGGAACATAGACGGTCGAAGACGCATCACCAGGACCCGACTCCTTTGCTGCGGAGGAAGCGACCACCGTCGAGTCAACACCCGTGGCTTGGAGGGCCGTATCTACTCCCGACTCGTTGGCAACGATGAGGCCTTTGTCCGTTACGGCGGCATTTGTGAGCTCCCGCGAAGTCTGATTCGCTTGGTCGACGAACTTACGAAGCGCATCCACGAAAGCGACCATGTCGTCGCGCTGTCTGAGCTTGACGACGTACCAGCTTGTGCGACCGGTCGCAGTCCTAAACTGGAGGATGACTTCTTGAGATTGCGTCACAAGGTTTCCATATTCATTGGGAGAAAGCTTCACGTCCTCGATCCTCTCATCGTTGACCTGAAGCATGATTTGGTCGTCAGATGGATCGCGTCCAGCAATCAAGTAGACAGCGCCGGGGTATTTGGCGTTCCTGTCCATGAAGGCGGGTGACGCAAGCTCGGCATTGACCTGAAAGACGATAGAGGCTCCATCTGGCAAAGCAGGGCTGATATCATTGGGTGTCTGTTGCTTCTGGACCTGGGGGCCTGATTTGTGAGCCTCGGAAGTTGCTGGCTCAACTGAACTCCGTTGTTGATGTATTGGGTTGGGTCTTGAAGACTGAAGAGGACGGGCTCCGTATGTGGTAGGTGAGATACCAGTAGTTTCGGCTCGTCCTTTGAACCCAGGGGGTGCTGGCCCACGGCGAGCTGCGTGAACGCCAGGAGAAACAGAGGTATTTGAAGAGTTTCGGTTGAAACCGGAGGGCGCAGGCGCACGAGGGCTGTTGACCGACTTGCTTGGTATCTGGACAGGGCCGTCTCCTTGATGGGTCTGGCCGGCCAGGTAGGGGCCTTTCTGGCCTTGGCGAAACTGAGCTCGAGGATCGATCTGTCCGCTGGGCCCTCGACGGAGACGCTGGTCATCGTAGCCGATAGTAACCATCATGCCGGCAAGTTTACTGGCACGGTGAATACGAGCCAGTTGGCCGTCGGCAATGCTCTCCATACCTGCGACCTGAATAGCGTCGTCATCATCGAAGGCGCCGTCAGCGATGGCCGCCCTCCATTTATTGACGGGGCCACCCTGGGGAAGTGAAAGATTGAGAGGAAGATTGGCTTGATGACCAAATCTACCATCGTCCATTGGGAGATCGTCGAGGCGATGAGAGCCAAGCTCCTCCTGCAAATAGTCAGTATCACATTGAACAATTCACAAGTAGGTAGATGCTTACCAGCATGGCCTTCTCAATGTCGCTCAACGGGCGCTGTGGCATAGAACGGGAAGCCATCTTGTTCAATGTTGCTCGAATAATAGTTGCAGTGTGTTATGCTGCCCTCAATAATCAGTATATACTCAAATTCAATTGAAGGGTCCCATGGGAAATTCTTTGCAAGGTGATTTGGTGGATTCAAGGGCGCAAGTACTTGAACCAACAAACTCTCCCGAAGGAAATGAACAATCCAGTAGAGGGACTATGGTCCAAAGGAGTCGAAATGGAAGGGTATAGCATGGAAGCCTAGATTGTGAAGCAGAGAGATGGCACCAAGTGCTACCCATCTAGGTACCTACTTAGGCATAGAACAAGAAGCAGTATCGAGACTCTTGTTTCCTCCTAACACACACCATAGGCACGAACGAGGACAACACATCAAAGGAAAAGATGGACCCCAGGCTTGGAAAGCAATAGAAAGGGTTCAAGTGTGCCTGATCCGCAGGTGTCAAGGAAGGGGGATGGGGAGGGGAGGACTTGCAAATCCTTGTTGCAGGAGGATAAAGGATCAAGATGTGTCTGGTGTTGCAAGGTTGTCCTCAGGCCTTTGAGAAAGTTTTTGTTCTCAAGGAAGATGGTGATGGATAAAAGGCTTTTGGGGGAGAAACGAGCAGATGAGCGCCAGGGCAGGGAAATATAACACGCAATGTGTTGTTCGAAGGGAATGGAATAAAACCTCATAGGAGAAACGTAAAGAGTGAACGTCACTTACACTGATGACTATGAAGTCTTGGAAATTACACTCCAATGCAAATTGGGGAGAAAGGGAAAGAAGGTTATGAGAGGGAAACCGTTTTATGAGTAGCAAGTCGTGCGTTGATGTTGTCGTTTCTTGAAAATGGAGACGCGGTCGGGGGTGCGGTTGGAAACCTGTCGCATAGACGAATACTTAGGTACCTTCCGTGAAATCTGAGATGTGCTCTGCATCAGCTGATGTGTTGGTCAACTAAGAGACTTGCTTGTACCAGGAAGGAGTTGCTGTGGCACCGTGGCAGGGTGCTTAGGTGTGGAAATATGTACGTGTGTAGGTGTGTTGATGTTGAGGGTATCGTTAGGTGGTATGTGCAGGTGGTATGGGAAAATGGGCGGCACGGTTGCTAGGTCAACTGGCTTTTGTACCTTATTGCAGAAAGTCAGGCAGCAGTTCAGGGCACCAGGTTCCTTCCATCAGGGGAGTGAGAAGAGCAACTCTTGCTACAGACGAGGGTACCTAGGTAGTGCTGGGTGTAGGAGGGCAAATGTAGGGGGTTTGATGACTGAAATTCCCAGGGCAAGTACCCAGCTTCTCAGGGAAACATGGAAGGAACGAGGCATGGAGTTATCTAACTACAGGGCTCCTCTCACAAGAAACCCTTCTGTAACTAATGGAGAGATCTGGGCTGTTATTCAGCCTACCTAGGTAGTTGTTCTATAGCTTCCTCTCCATACACTGCTCTTATATTCATTGTCTCTACTGCTAGGGTCAGGCAGAGAAATAGGAAGTGAGACTAAAGATGTGCCATGTTTCACTATCTGAGGCGTAGCCGGGTAAAGTACCTTACCTATACTCTAAGCAACTCCACGGTCCACAGGTGGCTCAATGGTGCTCAGTGTATCGCGTTCTTCAGCCAGCTGCCCACCTGGTTCACAAGCACCATTATTCGAGGATTCTTGCAGTTGAGTCTAGCTTGTATCAAATTTCCTGAAAGGAACATTTATAGACAGAGGGTGAAACAGAAGATAAAAGGAAACAAAGAAATAAAGATTTCAAGAAGAAGCAAGCACGATACATATAAGACGATTGAGTGGCAATTATCACATCAAGTACCCTTATCCAAGTTGATGCCGTGGTAGGAAGTCCCCATTACCTTATGGGCAAGTGGCCTGAGTGATTCTTTGCCAAACTATACCTGCAAGCAGCTAAAGCCACCTTTTTGTCTTCTTTTCTTTCCAGTTCCCTATTTTTCCCTTCCTCCAATTTCTTCTACCTTCTTCCAGGGGGATGGGACCCAGGTTAACGGGGTTGCCCACCAAGCTTGTGCCTTATCTAGAAGTGAGTATTCCGCTCGCATCCACAGAAGGGCCATATGTCTCAAGAGCGAGGAGATATGTACGAGAGGCAAGAAGCAGCAGAAACTGAAGCCATTACTCGATATTACTATCTTGCTGGAGGTTGATATAAGCATCAACCCTTAGGGGCATGGCTTGAATTGTCGGTAAATTAAGGAGCCCAATGGCACCGATTATCCTGTTGCGTCTCATTGTGGGAGGAGAGGGAAGTCTCCATATGTGACCACCTGGGCCCCCTCCCCTAGGCAGAATCTGCACCTGATACTCAAAACTGAGAGCTTGTTGGCCAAGGTTAAATTCACTTATACGGAAAAATAAAAATTTTGAACACGCAGTAACGTACCGGCCATCAAACAACCATCCGATGCAAGGCGTAGCCCCGGTTTGGAACACAAGATTATATCCTCATGATGGAGACCACTTGTCGGGCGGAAATTTGTACAAAAGTCTGCAAGCATAAGATGATAAGATAGAAGATATAATGTAAAATAAAAGCAACATATCAGACACGACCAACTTACACCTTGGGAAAATGTGAATGGGTTCCTGCTTGCAAAGTCACATACGCGCGAGTTGTTCGAGTTTCACGTTGCGAGAGTGTGGACAAGTCCTCCAAAATTTATGTTGTCATCAATGTAATTCATTGCTGTTCATGGGGCCCGGAAGTTCCTTCCTAGCACACCGCGAGGTATCTCAAATGCTATCGAGCCTCGAAAAAAACCAAGTCATTTCCTTCAATCCCCGAAAAAACGCCTTCCCAATATGCCAGTAGCATCAAACAATTTGCTTTTCCCAAGATGTGCTTGATCTATCGTGCGGCAGCGTCCTTGGGGGGGCCATCCAGGCCGTCCTTGCCCTGTCGGCCGATTCCGCTCATGTCGGTCTCGCCGGAGGACTTAGTAGCCGGGCCACGCAGGCCGGCGGTGGTACCAGCGCCGGTGGAGATGTCGCTGGCGACGTCACGGCCGGAGCCGACGTTGACGGTGCTGGCGTCTGAGGAGTTCCAGTCGGAGGCGACTGGGGGCTGCTCGGGGAGAGGCAGGTTGGACTGAGCCTCGTTGATCTTGTCGGCCTTGGATTGAGTCATTTCTACTTGTATGTTAGCTATTTCGTTCATACCGACAACTGGTGGGAGGAAGTGCAACCTACTGTTTGGTGGTTGTATGGTGGTTTGGGAGGTATGTGTTTGGTTGTGGTTGTGGTAGTGGTGGGATTGGTGTGTATTCTGATTTGTGTTGGGTATCTTGTTTACTGAATGAAGAAGAAAGAAACTTTTGAGGCTCAACAGGTGGCTGAAGCGACTTATTTGTATTGCAGTGAGGTCGTAGATCTTGGAGAGGGAGTCTCTGCTCCGGGTACCTGTGACGTCACCTAACGACGAGCAATTGACGTATGAACAAATTGACGTCAAAATGGTCAAAATGGGCCCTCTTTCCGAGCCGCCGGGCCCATATATTTACCGACTGTTTGGATCTACATACTATGACCGACCTCAAGTGCTGCTAGTTCGTCCCTACGCAATCGCCTACACAGTACTAATTCCAAGTTCAGTTGCACTGAAGGCAATTGGGCGGGACGAATGCTTTCTACCACAGTACTATTATTCAAATCAGACACGTAACACAGCAGGTTCGGGCAGGTTCCAAAGAGACACGGATCAAAACATGAGGCTCTAATAGCAACACCCCCGCATATAGGGCACTTCCGAAAGCTTGAAGACGATCATAAGTAAATTTTACTTACGCCAGGTATCTAACCACAAACGCCTAGGGTCCCCATGCTATGACGAGCCGTCCCAAATGTCATCCTGCCTTCAACACCTTACGTACATCGATCCTTCATAACGCCTTGGCCATATGGTTCCAGGCCACTTTTGTACAATTACGCCCTTCAGGGACCACTTAGGCAACGCGCTTGTCTGTCTCCGCCGAGGTTGCCTTCTCGCCAAGATCTGGGTTGAGATAGTCTGAATTTTCGGCTGCCTCGTAATCGGCGATCAAGTCAGTTACCACTTCTCGAGACTCGTCGAATTCGTTCAGGTTGTCGGAAAATGGCGCCGTCTTCTTGTACCCCTCCATGAAGGCGTTCCGCTTCCGCATGCCATCGTACTGTCGGACAATTCTCTTGAACAGCTGTACAACGTAGTTAGAAGCTGCGACAAGACCCAAAAGGCAAGGGTGATAGCTGCGACTTACTGTAGCAATGCTCGTGTGGTTTGCCAGCATGAGACCGCTTACACGGTGGCTCATTGGGATGTACGGGCTGCGCTTCGTCAGGGCAACCTGGATGCTCGCTGGTCCCCATGGAATGAACGTCGCCAATCTTCGCTCCCGGATTCTCAGGAGACTCTTGTGCACGTCCGTCGGGTCCACCTCGCCTTGAATGACATTGAGAATGGAAATGTAGCAGCTCTTCTTCCCTGGTACCGTAGAGACCATCCTGTTCTTAGGCTGCAACAATCTCCTCATAACGTCCAGTACTGTCGTCTTCCGCACCGTCTTGGCCTGCTCGACTTGGTCACCGGTGAACGGTGTGTAGGCAGTCATGAGGAAGTGGCACCGAGGCGTGGGAATGAGAGAGGCCAATATGCTGACGAGGTCGTTGTGCATGTAACCTGGGTATCGAAGGGTTGTCGTGCTTGCCGACATGACTGTGGAGACGAGCTGATTGGTTTGCTGGAATGATGGTTCTTGTACATGCAGTCTATCTGCCGCGATGTGCGAAAGAGCTCCGTTGTCGAGAACCACCACCGAGTCCGCGTTTTGCGTCAGTCTTCTCATGGCCAGCATACTGTTGTACGGATGCACAACGACATCTCCCGCGTTCGTCGTATCCGGGAAAACAGAGTATGTCTGTATGATCTTCTTCGGGAACCTATCGTTCAGTCTCTCGAGCAGGAAGGATCCCAGGCCAGAACCTGTGCCACCAGCGATAGAATGCAGCATCATAAAGCCCTGTTTGTATGTCAGCAACCCCATTGAAAATAGCTGCACAGGCGAGTGACCCTACCTCAAGCGAGTCGCTGCCATCCGCTTCACGATCTAACATCTCCATGATGTCCTCGCATACGGTTTCGCCCGTCTGGTAGCCATCACCCCAATTGTTGGCGGCACCCACGCCGTTCTTGCCAACGTAGAAGTTCTCCGGGTTGTAAATGTTCTTAAAGGGGCCTGTCTGTATGCTGTTGATGACGCGGGGTTCCAGGTCGATGAGGATGGCCCTCGGTATGTATCGGGTGTCGTCGCTCTGGTAGAAGAAAACGTCTTTCCGGTCGCCGCCCTCGGTCGCAAAGTCTTCTAGATTTCCGTCCTGACCGATTCCATGCTCCTGGCAAAGTTGTTGCCAAAATTGGCTGCCAACTTGTAACTGTCAGCATCGTTGTCGACCTCAAGGAGGGAGAGGCTACCGAGGTAGCTGCGAAGTCAACAAGGCGCGGGGGTACTGACTGCTATTGCCGCATTGGCCTGCCTGGACGGTGATAATTTCCCTTTGAAGTGTCAGTCATAATCTCAAGACATCCGGTCTGGCTTGAGGCATACCTGGGCATGATTGCAGTGAGGGGCTGCAGCAGCCGGATGTGTCAATCGCGATGCTTGTGACAGACGCGTCTCGGCCAACGCGCAGTCTTACATGGGTCCCGTCTTACATTCGCTGCACCGGTCCTTGCTGACAAAGTTCCTTCCTAATGGAGGATAGCGCATTTACGCGCCGATTGGTTGCCCGGCGGTAAGTCCGCACGTGGGCCGTGATCTCTTCCGACCTCAACACCCGCAATCCGTTCCACCTTTCGGTCGCCGGACCGACAGGCCCCTGTGGTCACCGCCTTTTGATACATCTTGTTTCTAGCCATCATACGCATGGCGACGATGTCTCTGTTACGACAGGATGTCCAGAATGTCTCCCTGAGATTTTCTGATATCGCTTCAGTCGACCTTTCTCGTTCTTGTATGTAATTTGTAGATCTTAAACGGCTGTCCCCGAGATCCCACACTGGCTGGTAGTCGATTTGTGAAACTGCCGTACCGATTACGGAGAATTGTTCAAGTTCTTTGTTTCTAGAACACAAATGCTATGTATGTACTGTAACATAGAGAAGTACAGTAGCAGAAAAGGTGGAGCCCATGCTTTTCTCCTGCCAGCCTGCCAAACAGCAGGAGATCGACCACCTGTGATTTCTTTCCAGATGTTTTCAAAGGCTCAAAATTCAATTGATGGTGTGAAGTTGTATTGAAGTTCTTGACGCACCGCGGGGTTGTACAATTACATTGTCGTCGGATTACTCTCTTTGGTGACATCACCCGTTGGCAGGTAGGTATGGCTGCCCATTTTAGCTCAATCTGGGGTCCCTGCCAAACGCCCCTCCATCCCCCCAAAACCCCCTGTACCAAGAACCCCTACTCCATACATGATCTCCACAAGTAGCTGTTAGCCAGATTGATCCGAATCTCCTAACCTCCATCCAATCTCCCGACCTCACGGAAAGGGACACCTGGACTGCACGAATATCTTCTTTCAACGCGGAGCAATGCAGTATCGCATCGTTTCTTCTGTCATTCTCTAAGCCAATTCAACATTCCCTTGCAAAGTTCACGCATCTCGCAATCGCCACTCTGTCGTTGTATGCGGTCCAACCTTGGAACGTCTTACAGTGACAGCTTAGTGACAGCTTGAGACGGCGTGGGACCAAACGGGGTCCTTTACATCCTTCCTGTCTACATATCCGCAACAGCAGCCTCCCTACTATATCCGAACCGACCCTCCACACCTTAGCGACCACGGAGATTCCCGAGGAGTCTAGATTCCCCAATTAGCAATGGAAGTGCCGCTGCCACCGCAGCATGTCCATGAAGATGGGAGTGATGTCGATGACGCGGATGTCGAAGAAACGGCGGACGAGGCACCACAACAAACCTCCAATGGCGGAAATACCAAGAAGAAAAGACGCCTCCCAAGGCGTCTTAAGCAGTTCTCCGACTCGACACCCAGCACTCCTAAAGCCGGCACGGACTCTCCCAGCGCCAGACGCTTCCCCTCCCTACCACGGCGCTCAACAATGCCCACCCCGAACGAACGCGGTGCCATTTCAGAAGGAGAGGGGCGTCAGGTCAGTAGGCCGGCTGTCACGCGAGGACATTCACACGCAGGAGCATCGGGCGACGTAGAGGACGCAGATAACACTGGTGGTCCCGGCCGCAAAACCCACTTCCGTCGGATAAGTGCCTGGGGTGGAGGATTGTCGGACGGCGATGTGTTACACAGCCCCCGGCGGCCACGGTTGAGAGGTGACAGGTACTCAACTTTTGGCGGCCACAGATGGAAGCAAGTTAAGAGTACTTTTGGTCTACTGCGGCACAGAAGAGGCGAGCGCATCGATTACCTCAAGTCCACTGAGCTTATGGGCGAACTTCGGGCCGGTGCTCCGGCAGTGGTCATGTTTGCCAGCATGCTTCAGCGTGACGAGCATGGGCACAAGAAGATACCCGTACTCCTGGAGCAGGTACGAGTGGAGATAACCGACAGCGTGGTCCGAGGAGATAGCGAGCGGCATACTCTTTTCACTATCCATCTTGAATACGGCAACGGGCCGAATAGGATGATCTGGACGGTGAAAAAGAGCATTGGCGATATCGTACGAATGCACCTTAAATACAAGGGTAGCGTCACTACGGAGAGGCTGAAGCGTCCCAAGGGCCGCATTGGGCTGAAGCAACCGAAGTTCCCTTCAAAAGCCTTTCCCTACTTGCGGAGTCTCAAGGGTGTGGACTTCAGTGATGACGAAGACGAGAATCGCCCCACCGAAACGACCGAGGTTGCGACCCTTGCCGAGACGACCATCGCCGAGACAGTGGCCGAGACCTTGGCAGGCGATGCCACCGCTGGCGAGGCTACTGCCGGTGAGATGACGGCTGCCGAGGGGACAGGCACGGAAGCCGAGGGGCGCCCGTCGACCAAGAGGCGGAAGGCTTCTCGGATGAACATCATGAGTCCGAGGCGCAATACGGGCGAGGATGCTTCGGGAGCTGGGCTCGACAATGCCGCTAAGGATGCTGATGAATCAAAGCGGAAATATGCTCAGTTTCAGAGACGATCGCTCGAAAAGTATATCCGTGAGATGGTACGGTGGCTCATGTTCAGGCCAGATAGTAACCGTCTCTGTCGGTTTCTCGAGCTGTCCGCTTTGGGAGTGCGCCTCGCAGCAGAAGGTGGCTATCACGGAAAAGAGGGATTCATGCAAGTCCGCCCTGCTAACGGCATCATCAACCCGGCGAAATCGGTTGCGAGGAGGGATCGGAAATGGTTCCTGGTCCGACAGAGCTACATCGCGTGTGTTGATTCCCCAGAGAGCATCGACATTCATGATGTGTTTCTTGTCGATCGGAAATTTGACATCATCACTAAAAAGAAGAATGTGCCGAAGGAGGTTGGAAGTAAGAACTCTAAGAATGGCAAGTCGAACCAAGACGGCGAGGATGACGATTTTCTTGAAAACCCGCAGTCGGCAAAGAAGAACCACCATCACAAGTTGACCATCATCAATTCTGAGCGCAAGATCAAGCTCTACGCCCAGCAGCACGACCTGCCGCAGTTTGAGGAGTCCATCAGACTGATGAAGCAGAACTCGCCATGGGCTTCCGACAAGATCCGATTTGAGAGTTTTGCACCAGTACGGAACAACGTTTTCGCTCAGTGGCTCGTCGATGGGCGCGATTATATGTGGAATGTGTCCAGAGCCATTTCGATGGCAAAGGATGTGATCTACATCCATGACTGGTGGCTGAGCCCCGAGCTGTATATGAGAAGGCCGCCTTCCATCAGCCAGAAATGGCGACTTGACCGACTCCTCCAACAGAAGGCGTCAGAAGGTGTGAAAATCTTCATCATCGTGTATCGAAATGTCGAGGCCGCTATTCCCATCGATTCGGAGTACACGAAGAGATCTCTTCTCAATCTTCATCCCAATATCTTCGTGCAAAGATCGCCAAACCAGTACAAGAAGAATCAATACTTCTTTGCTCATCACGAAAAAATATGCATTGTGGACCATTACCTTGCGTTCGTCGGAGGCATAGATCTGTGCTTCGGCCGATGGGATACGCCACAGCATTCACTCACAGACGACAAACCGACCGGATTTGAACCGGGTGAGTTTCAGAATGTCCCCAGGGACGCAGAGCACATCCAGATGTTCCCCGGGAAAGACTACTCCAATCCGAGGATACAGGACTTCTTCAGGTTGGACCAGCCTTACGAGGAGATGTACGACAGATCCAAGACACCACGCATGCCATGGCATGACATATCGATGCAAGTCGTGGGGCAACCATCTCGGGACCTGACGCGCCATTTCGTGCAGCGTTGGAACTACCTCCGTCGTGGACGGAAGCCAACGCGACCTTTGCCCTTCTTACTCCCACCACCTGACTTCCGGGACGAGGATTTGGAGGCATTGGGTCTCACAGGCACATGTGAAGTCCAGATCTTACGATCCGCTACTACCTGGTCGCTAGGAACCCAGCATACGGAGTGCAGTATTCAAAACGCGTACATTCAAATGATCGAAAAGTCCGAACACTTTGTCTACATGGAAAACCAGTTCTTCGTCACCAGCACCGAGGCCCTGGGCGTGCCCATCATCAATAAGATTGGAGATGCACTTGTGGATCGCATCAAGCGGGCTTACGAAAATGACGAGGATTGGAAATGTGTCGTGCTCATTCCCTTGATGCCTGGTTTCCAGAACACTGTGGCTGAATCGGAAGGTACCAGTGTCCGACTCATCATGGAGTGTCAATACCAGAGTATTTGCCGAGGAGAGGCATCAATCTTTGGCAGGCTACGAGCTGCTGGCATTGATCCTGAGGAATATATCCAATTCTTCAGTCTGCGTCAATGGGGCAAAATTGGCCCCAACCATATGCATGTCACCGAGCAGCTCTACATCCACGCCAAGCTCATCATTGTGGATGATCGCGTGGCTTTGATAGGCTCGGCGAACATTAACGAGAGATCGATGTTGGGTTCGCGTGACTCAGAAGTGGCTGCAGTCGTCAGAGATACCGACCTGCTATGGTCAACAATGGCAGGAAAACCGTATCAGGTTGGTCGGTTTGCACACACTCTTCGCATGCGACTCATGAGGGAGCACGTTGGGCTTCCAGTGGATGAGATCATTGAGGAAGAGAGGAACGCGGATATGGCACAGCAAGAGGAGTTCGAGTCGGAAATGGACCGGATCTACAATAGTGACTCGGAAGACTCGGTAAAGACAGGGGAGTCGGAAGCCCACGGCAACTTGGGCGTGCCTGGGGTGTCTTCGAACAGACCACACAGTATCAACCACGATGTCGACCTCCAAGGCGGTCGAGCTTCTCATAGGTCTTCCGTTTCTTCTAACTCAAGTCAGAATGCCAACGATTCCGAAGATGCGGAAGCTCCTACCGACCCCAAGCAACAGAGGGAGGTCGAGGGTTTCGGTCCCGACCACTGGAAGGAGGCTCAGAAGGAGGGCCTAGATCAGGGCAGGGACTCCGTTGTTATCAAGGGCCGTGAGTACCTCGCTCGCGATATCTCCACGGAAGGGAAAGGCACCGTTGAAAATCCGGCAGCAAGCCAGAACCCCGAGAGCCCACGGCCTGCTGAAGTAGATTCGGAGTCGGCGGGAGAAGGGCCTAGCAGAGATGTCCTGCCTCCCTTGGATCGTCGGAATACAGACCAAATGGGACTCCCCAGGGCCAACCAGCTTCCCAACTTGCCCGAGGGCGATGACACAGATATCGGTGGCCCGCCGATGCTCGACGCAAACGGAGAACCGCAAGTGTCTGTGTCGCATCCCCTGGCTGCGGAGATCAAGCCAGCCACAATCCACAAGGATTGCATGCGGGATCCGTTGGAGCCGGCCTTCTACGATGACGTCTGGAACCGGACTGCCGAGAACAACACGAAGATCTACCGACAAGTCTTCCACTGTATGCCAGACAATGAGGTGACTGATTGGACCAAGTATATGGAGTTCATGGACCACCAAACGCGACTTCGGGAGGCACAGGAGGGACCGCGGGAGGCCCAGCATAGCAGCGAGCAGACCGAACCGACCGAAGCGATTGTTTCGGAAAAGCCACCGCAGGATTCCACAGCTGCCGGGGCTGGCATCTCAGCACCGGGCCCGGGTCCAGCGGCCCGGTCTTTTTCGGATAAATTCCAGAATAGAAACAGTACTAGCAAGCCCTTGGCTCCCCTGCCCGGAGGCTTGAAGAAAGTAACGACGGGCGTGCAAGAGACCCCAGCGCGCCGCCATGCGCGACAGGACTCGCGCCTCGACGTGGAGCGGGCCGCTGCAGCTGCGCGTGCCCTCAACTCGCCCATGGCAAGTCCTGCGTTCGCGCCCCCCGGCAACAGCCCATTCCCTCCCGGAGGAGCTCCGACGAGCGATGCCGAAAAGTCAGCAGCGGCGCCTGCTGAAGACAGCAGCGTGAACGGCAGTTCAGCGGAGCCATCGGGCCTGCTGGTGCCAGGGGCCAACGAGAAGGTGGGGGTTGACAAGGGCGAGCGCCGCGCGACCTTCAACACCCCTGCAGACAACGCCTCCGTCTCAGAGAAGCCCCCTACCAGCTCGGCGGGAGGCTCGACGACGGCCGTGAACGCGTCCACGCAGAACGTCGGGTCCGTCAAGCGGCGCAGGCGCGCTACTACCAGGGGCAGTCGCCATCGGAACCAGCTTGAGGAAGTCCTGTCGATGGAGCAGCGCGACGGGCTGTGCGGGCTCATCCAGGGGCACCTCGTTGTTTTCCCGTACGACTGGCTTGTAGGGGCGGAGCAGAGGGGTGACTGGTTGACATTGGTGGACCAGGCTGCTCCGTTGCAGATCTAGTAAGTTTGGAGATTACCCAGATTACCCAGCGTGAGAGTGAGGTGATGCTAACCATTTGCGCAGTAATTAAGATCGAGTCGGAAGTGGTACTTGCCGGGTGGTTTTCTTGCCCCCCCCCCCCCCGTGAGTACAGTACTTTTTCCATCTGGCGCAGAAATTGTCCAAGGTTTTCATCTGCTGACACAACCATTCAGCCCTCGATGCGTATAATACCACTGGATTCACCGCCAAAGTCGACGGAAACATTCTGCATAGTGTCTTGCTATTTCCCCACCATGAAACTCGCCTTGCAAGAAGAATAGAGGTCATTATCATCATCAGCAATCGGCGTTCTGGGCTGCGCATTTACATGTTCCCTTTTCTGCAGCATCAACCTGGGTGCCTAAGTCCTCTTGCACTATACAAACCCTAGGTACTTTTACGCGTTTAGTATTACTTTTGCATATATTTCATAGTAGTGTCCGAGACAAAAATTCCAGACGATCAAGGAAGCCCACCTCACCGCCTGATACTTGTGTCTTGAAAGCTAATCCCATGAGGAGTCACCACAGCACTGTAGACAGTCAGCACAGGAGCTTTGTCGCGTGTCGCGAGAGAAGAAAGCGTCCTGTGGGAGCCACTTCTGACTTTCGACAGTGCTCGAACCCAATCTCGCCATTTGTCATGCCGCAGTTCAAACGAGGCAGTCCACGCTTGCCCACCGGAACTGCATCCGCCGTGTCCATTAACAGCCGTGGCATTGCACTGTCGCGCTCCTGTGGTGCTCCTCCGATCAAGAAGGCCTGAAGAGCTCAATGTTGCCCATCGACAAACTAACGGCAACCTATGGCGACCTCCGCACGGAAAGGTCGCTACCCGAGTACTTTCTTGGTTCTTCAGGCAGTCCTTACCCAGGGGTGCCCGTCCATTTGGTTCGACGAAACTCTGCGGCACGCGTGACTGGATCCTTCACAACGGCATGTCGTGATGGCTCAACCAGACGACTTTGATGACCTGCATTCATAGTTCCACCATCAATATGGCTTCTCTACTTGGCAGAGAAGATCATAGGCGGGAAATCGAGCGTTTCACTTGCGAAGACACCCTAAACCGAGCAAAGGCCGACACCATTGAACGTGGCGATGTCCATGCCGGAGTATTCCTACTGGGCTTCGAGTTCGAGGAGCCCTGTGATGACCGTAACCATGGGTACCCATTGGAGAAGAAGACAGCTACGACATAGCGTACCAAGAAAAGAAGGAGGTCAAATGGGGAATGGTAAGAAAGCAATCAGATGATGGATTTGACCAACATCATCACCTCGCCTTTGCGTATATACATGGCATTTTACCCACAATGTGCCCGAGCGCCCCCCGAACACGGTCTGTCCGCAAAGGGACAGGCCATGGATGGGGACAGTTACTGATGATAGCAAGAGGAAGGTCTGCACACCAGAGAGGCATGCAACACGAGACATTCCCAAGACTCAGCCCCCGGTGTGCAGTTGATATGGCCCGATACCAAAACGATAAAGGCGACGCTAGAACAAGATGTCAACTCGGGACCTGCAGATCCAGCTTGGGCATTCACGTAATTGTCCATGTGCATAGATCGGATGTATCCGATTGTCAGCCATATTCAGGCTGAATAGGCCAATGCAGCCGGCCGTCTTGGCCAAATGTCAAAGCTCATTGTGCCAGCCAGTCGCGACCAATATATTCCGTGGCTGAGACAAACAGCCATGGTAAGCAGTCCCGACATAGATACCTGGCTCACTAGTCTATCAGCACACGGGCAGCACTGGAACGTTGCCTCGACAAGGCGGTAGCGTGTGTGCTTGTGCTGGATGATAAACAGGCTGACAGGTTCAAGAAGTGTACCAACATTTCAGGGAGGTAGGTGATGTGTCGAGCAAGCATACATCTCCTACTTCGAGGGCCTCATGGGAGACATTCGTCGAGAGGGAGCCGTTTCCCTGTATGGATGTGTATCAGATGAAGTTGTAAGTGTCTCGGAAACACTCTATCGATCTATGTTGGATGCAAAGTCCCCCACCAAAAAGGCTTGTCGCTTGAGAAATAACCCGAGGGCGAGCCGGACGGTGATTGGCGGAAGATCTGGGGTCCAAAAAGTCCAGAAATAGGGGAAATGCGCTCCGGACCCTCCTCCCACGCCTCCCGCGCCGCCTTTCCCAGCTTTGCCCCACGTTTCTACCCCAAGCCTCCTCCTTTGTGGGATATTGTCCTGGAGCCTGGGGGGGGGGGAAACGTTTGGAATGCTGCCGATGGGCCTGGTCTACCCCGCGGTCTCTCCTTGGCAGCTTGGTAACTAAGGTGCGCACGCCGGCCGGTGCAGTAGACAGATCGATCTTACGTGTGTTTGTGTGTATGTGTGTGTGTTTGTGTGTTTGTGCGTTTGTGTGCGGCTACCCGGTTCGGACCTGAGGAAATACATAGGTCCATCATCGATTCATCACCAAGGGCGTAGGGGCGATGTCGTCTGCGAGGCCATTGTGGGCCGACTCAGACGCAGGTCGGCGGGACTGCTTCTTCGCATCTCCACCGGCAGCGCTCATGACCAGACCTCTCACCAGTCAGTGCTATCTCGGACCACGTCCTTGAACCAACAACACAGTCAAAAGGACCCTTCAAGCCCATCTCGAATGGTCAACGAACGTCAGGAGAGGCTCATGGTTATCCACAGCTGTCTCATGCGCGCTGAGACCCCGTAGATCTGCCGGGCTTCATGTGGTGGAACACTGAACGCCCGATATCTCAAAAACTGCAACGTCAACATCTGGGTTTGGGAACATGGAATGCCAAACATCTTCCTCGTGGTTTTCTACCTCCACGAATTAAACCCGATTCTGGGCCCATGTCAAAACACATCCTTAGATGTTTCGTCCCTGGCCTTTATACTGAACCCAGCAAGACCCTACCTCCCGATATTTCCCCCACACGCCCCCCAACCTTATTGTTTCCTGGCCAGGTCAGGGAGACAAGTAGTAGTGTGTAGGAAGTTTCCTACCTCGCCGGAATATTTAGGCTGTCTTCTTCTTTCTGACTTGAGCGCTGCGGCCCTTTGTATATGGACATATCTGCGGCACCGGTATAAAAGAGCACAGTACCTTGGAGCTGCTGTGGCCCCTCTTCGATGTGGGAAACGGACTACGCATGACAGTACTGTACTCTGTACTTACTTACATATCCTCGGCTCACCATCCAGTCTCCATACAATTGCTCTCTTTCACACCACACAGGCATACGACACTGCGGCGGCGGCGGCTTCTTTTTCCCACCACGCAGAGCGATAACAACCCTCTCGACGGGCGCTGATAGAGGCTTGTCTACATATTTGGATATCTATGACAAGACCATTCTTCATCACCACCAGCCTGACCTGAATGCGCCGGGGTTCATAGCTGGAATGATACAGTCATAACACACCAACCAGCTTCCGGCAATTAATGCTGTCAGCTTCGGAGAGCCTATTGAGAGTTTCTCCAGCCCTTATCTATTGCTTGGCCCTGCATACTAAACCAAAGTTCTCGGGACTGGAAGGGGGACCGAATACTCAATCTACGAGGCCAGTTGGTCAACTCAATCGGTAGAACGCCGTCTAGACTGCCGTACCATAGGAGAGCACAAAGCTAGGGACATATCGCACTGCCAGTCAATAACCTCCCTCGCCCCCCACTGGTCCGTCGGCTTGTTAGCTGACACCAACTTATCGGCTTTTACGGCTCATCAAGAGAGCAACGGGTGGGTTATTGAAGTCGCTGTGCTACCAGCTAGTCGCCAGCCACTATTCCCATTTACCGCCGCGCGTCCCTCCCTATTCATCCTTCTCGGCCTGTCCACCTCAGCATCCACCATCCGGCCTGTCCCCCCGCTCTATACCACCTTTCGCAGCACAGCCAACCTAACCTGCCATGCGCATTCGGGACTGCGGAGCAAGCCCTTCGTCTTCACTGGCTGACTAAGTAGTGCCAACTCAAGAGTCATTCGGGATTCCACGGACCGTTAAGCAAAAAAACAGCACAAGGTCGACAGGTTCTTGCTCGCCAGGCAGACTCAGCCGGAGAAGGCAGACACCTGGAGCGGCTGTGTGCCGGCAGGGATCTAGAAGAGATTGGATGGCGACGGTACAGTCACTAGAGCCTCGGCCAGGGCCGAAAAGACCCCGGAGTATGTTAGGTACAGTCACCCACGATGGAGATGTCGACATGGAGATGGGTGTGCGGTCGCCGCCGGTTATGACAACCACCACGTTCGGAAGTGGCCCTCAGAGGGGGGACACGAGGATAGTGGTCATCGTCTATGGACCCGGACAGGAAAAGATCGTGTCCGTTTTCGCGGAGGTGCTGGGAAAACCACACAGGTCGATCGAAGCATTTAGGGACGTCAACGAAGTGGACCAGGGCCTGGTGGTTGGGATACAGACGGACAAGGCGACCCTCGACATTTCGGAACGGGACCAGGAGCTCGTCGTGGCTATCAACGCGCATTGTGTGAGCCTCGGAATGCCACCGGACCCTCTCCTATCGGCGCATTGTGATTACGAGTTTCTCTACACAGAGACGCCCTTCTTTCGGCGCGACCTGGCCAGGTTCATTTCTTTCACACTGGGGCAGATCAACCACCATGAGACATTGATGGCGAAGTCAAGGACCTATTTTATATCCACCACTTTTCCCGACGTCCGCGCCGCTCTTCCGAATCTGGACATCTTGACGGTGGGCGCCGATGCTGTTGAAATCCGTGTCGATCTCTTGAAGGAACCGCTGAGTGACGGAACTTACTCCTCGATACCGAGCCTGAGCTATGTCGGTCAGCAGGTAATGCTTCTCCGACAGAGGACCGAACTACCCATCATTTTCACCACAAGGTGTACGCGAGAAAATGGCCGATTTCCCATGGAGGATCCGAATCTTTACTATGAGTACCTCTACAGAGCCATCCAGTGGGGTGTCGAGTACATTGACGTCGAGCTGTGGCTCCCCGAGTCCATTAGGAAAGCACTTTGGGAACGGCGTGGCAGCAGTCGCATCATGTCTGCATTCCACGACTTCTCCGGGGCATTCAAATGGCCGTCACGACATGCAGAGGAGGTATTTGTGGAGTCCCAAAAGTACGCCGACATCGTCAAGATGATTGCCATCATCAACGACCATAACGAGAACTTCGAGCTCGAGTATTTCCGCTCGAAGATGAGGGCCGACTATCCTGAATCACCACCATTATCGGCCGTCAACATGGGCGAGACCGGCCAGTTCTCGAGAACGTTGAACAAAGTCTTTACACCCATCACGCATCCTCTTCTGCCGATCATCGCCGCGCCCGGACAGATGAGCGCAGCCGAGATCAACGCGGCACTGTCCCTACTTGGCCAACTGCCAAAGACGAGCATCTACGGGATTAGCGGTCCAGCCAGCCGCAATGCAACACCACAGGCGCCTTTCTACGAGAAATGTTTTAACGAACTTGGCCTACCGCACCACTTCGCGGTAGTAGAGAGGCAATCAAGAGGAAACAAATGCATGGAGGCATGGTGCAACCAGAAAAACTTCGGCGGTGCTTACCTGAACCCACCCGTCTCTTTCCACGGCGTGGTCAGCGGCAGCCCCTTCTTCGCCAGTGTCAACGGTGGCGCCGGCCCAATACTCAGCGAGGCAGCCCGGGTAATAGGTATGATCGACACAATCGTCGTACGCTCGGGCGCCCCATCACCCTCCTCGGCGCCAGCATCCTTACCCTCGAGCCCGCGCAACGGGCACACCAGGATGGAATCCTTCGGCCACCTCACCGCCGACACGGGCCTCCCGCCCAACACGACGCTCATCTTCGACAACGCGCTGTGGCGCGGCATCCTCAGCACGCTGACGCGCGACCTCGCGCCGTCCGCCTACTTCGGGCGGGCCGCCGTCGTCGTGGCCTCGACGTCCGACGACGCCGCGAGCGCCATCTTCGCCCTCCGGGCCCTGCGCGTCGGCAAGATCTACACCGTCGGCTTCAAGACGCCGCCCGCGCTCTCCTACGGCCTCACCATCGAGCCCTTCAACTCGCTCGAGTCGCTCCAGCGCGCGCGCACCGTCGGCGCCACCGACGACGCCGCCTCCCCGTTCGTCGTCGTCAGCGCCTTGGGCCCGGCCAAGGCCGTCATCGCCGCCATGCTGGTCCGCGTGTTTGGGGGGTCCAAGGGCCCCAGCAAGAAGGTCTTCCTCGACCTGGCCAGCGGCGGCGGCGGCGGCGGCGCGGGGGTGGCCCACCAGGCGGGGGACGACCCCAGCCTTGTTGCCGAGCACAGCGGCTTTTCCGCGTATGGGTCGGCGGACACGGCCGCGTTTGCGACTGTCGAGACGTTGAGGTTGCTGGTGGGCCAGAACGTGCCGTACAGCTTTGTCAGGCTGGCAAGCGGTAGGAGCTTGTTTTGAGCTCTCTCCTCGACACATGTCAGCAGTTCTTCGCGCCTTCCGGCTTGTCCCCTTATGAGCTGCGAAGGCTTTGGTCGCCCTGCCCTGTGACACACGCTTGGCCGCTCGTCTTTTCGGGAAACCAAGTGACAAAAAGCTCGTGCATGCACCACCGCCTAGTCGCAGCTTCGCGAGATGTGATGTACCATTACTAGGTACAACACCATGAGCTCATCGCACCCCTCATCTGATAATGACGCCACCGAGGCGCACAGAACATGAGCTGGAAAACAGACGGGCGAGGGCTCGGAGCCTGTCCGAGCGAGGCATACGGCCGGTCCAGGCTTGCACAGGGCGTGCTTACACAGGATTCGAATAATAAATTGACTCGAGTTCCCGGGCTCCAGACCGGTGAGCTCTGCTCCGGGGTCACTTGTTCAGGGGCATTATGTGATGGATCGATCTACTTGCAGGTGGTCAGCCTCGCTGCTGGGTTACTGAAGGCGGTGTGCGGGAAGGGGATTGGCATGGGGGAGGGGTCACCCAGGAGCGGAGAGTATTTCCGTTTGGACATGTTGAACAACTGAGGCAGTGTCATCAGCGTCAGCAGGGGAGAACCTTCCCCCAGACACCGTCAGAGGCTCTTGGGGGATGGGCCAATATGGGGCCGAGTCTCTGCTGACCATACTGCCAGAGTAACATTGGGGGAAGTAGGGTGGGCATTGTTCGCATTCTAATGGCGTTTTCGGTGAGGGTTCTGAAACCTGATTTCTCCTTTCACCCCATCTCGCAAACTCCTTCAGAAAATTCTTGTACATACATGTTATGCAACGGACATTTGTGTCAGCGAGATATAGTCTTCTCTTCGTTATTCGGGACTCGGTTGTCGTATCAACATATACATATACAGACGTGGGAGACGGTGTCATTTGTCTCTATTACCAATCAAACAGCGAGTATCTCATCATGTCACCTCGCCAGGTCCATCCCCTGTGCCAAGATGAACCAGCCGGTGAGTTGTTCGAGGATGCAACGCCGGACTCTGAGGAGCCATGGGCCATGGGTTTCTTCTCGCTTAGCCCAAGCTTCCTGCCATGCGTGCATGCCTCTCAGAGGATACTCCATCATTCCCGACGTCCTGTGATTGAAGTGCCCAAACACGTACCCGGACCTCCACGAAGCCCACCATGCGGAGGTCGGCGATGGCTGCCCCCGGCCAGTGGAAGTCGCCTTCTTCTCCTTTTTCTTTCTTTCTCTCGGGGCATTGCACAAGTTAAGTAAGGAATCCGGTGCGGCAGCACAGCAGATGGGCTCGCGGAGGCGTTTGTAATCAATGTCAGTCTCAGTCAGGAAAAATAAAAAGGGAGGCCGCGGTGGCAGGCTTATAACATATGTGGCTCAAAAGTCAGGCCAGACTGACGTTTGCAGGATGGGTCGGATGCGGTGCGAGACCAGAGATGTCACACGCAGGCAGGTTCAGGTCCCCAGAGGATATGTGGGCTTGTGACTGTGGCACCGTCATCTTGCCTTGCATCTGGGAAAAAGCCAGCCCAGCGCGCCCGGCCGTGTTCAGCCACCGCTGGTCGTCAAGATCAAACGCGCCCGGGGACGGGGGAGGGGCGCCTTACTGCAGAGGTCCTGCAAGATGGCGGCGCCCCGAGATCCTGCACGGTTTTTGCAGATTCGAGAAACCGATCAATCACTCGCTCGCTCGCCCTCACTCTTTCTTCCTATCCTCCCTTACGAAAAGGGCCGAGATATCCCTTGCTCGCGTGCGCGGCTCGTTATTGTGACACTGCGAGGTCGTACAATATGTATGCACTGCACCAATCCTCCCCTTCTTTTCCTTACATACATACCGGTTCCATGGGTCAGGTATCCATTGATGTGCGCTGCGGGCACTTATACCGGGTAGCCTTTCACGCGATCAAGGATCAGGGCCCGAGATCTGAATGAAACCTGCAGTCCACGTAAACATATGTACATAGGCGCCAAAAGTAAAGAAGATAAGCATGCACACACAACGTGCAAAGACGTGCTACTCGGGTAGCACGGCGTTCGCGTATCGTGATGAAGGCTGCAGACGACGTGTACGTACGACCGAAAAGGGGGAAGGGAGAAAAAGCAAAACCAGAAAAAAAAGCAAAGAAGTCATTCCTGCACACAACATGATCCTCGTGTAGCACAACGTCAGCGACATCATAGGAGGTTACCCCCGAGACATCAGGGGGAATCCCTGCGAGACAGAGGAGTTAACGATGCGGAAATCCAACGCGAGTGGTCTGAGACATGACGGGAGATCTTCAGGCACCGAACGAATCAATTCCTACTGCTGGCAGCGCCATCGCAAGAACCTGGAAGTTTCGGGCCTGCGCGAAGCATCTCCACTGGTCTCTGTTCTCGCGCATGGCGATTCTAATATCCATGGTATCCGAAGGGGTCTTGCTGATGACATACCCTTTGCAGCTTTTCCAGAACACAAGGACCGCCACGATAGCCACAGAAGAAACGACCAAGCGAGTTGTCTGAGATGACCATACCATACCAAAAAGAACTGCAAGATCCATATTCAAGGCGAAGATAGGCGAACGCCAGGCCATTTAGAGATTCCGGCCTCCAGTAAGCCTAGGTATCCAAATATCGTTCGGCCGAGCGCTGCGCTTGTTGCTTCGTCGGACAACGTGGTTGTGAATATGATTTACCCACATCGACCGGCCGAGTGATACCATAATCACCCAAAGTACGTGAGCAAGCTCACTCGCCAATGCCGCTATCCCGTTTGTTTTGCACTGGGCGGTGCGACTGGAAATCAAATGTCACCCCTTGCATAGGCGAAACCTTAATACGGGAGGGAAACCTTCGACCCCGAAAAGACTGAACGGGCGGCTCGTTAGCGGCCGATGCTTGGAGCCCGTAGAGCAGGCATGAAGTCCCAAATGTCGATAGTTACTTGTCGAACCTTGAATCTGCCTATGTATAACTTATTATCAATCCTTCTGGACATGTGTGACTACCTTAGGGTATAGTATGGGAGGCTGAGGGCTCGGACAAGGCTGTCAGCCGTGCAATACTTCATCGTGACAAAGACTGCCAAGCTTACACGACTGGCTGGGCAATATTGCTAAGATTGAGACAAATTGTAGTAGACCTCTGGTTCGGGAAGACCTACCGCCTTGAGGATGTGCTGGTGGCGCAACTATACCTGTCAATGACGAGCGGCCTTAAGGGTCGCAGCCAGCTGGGTTTCACAGACGTACGTGGGTGAGAAACAATAGTCCTGACTGGTCAAATGGGCGAGTGGAAGCACATACTGATGTGCTGGTCAAAGTCGGTCATGTGCATGCAAAGACGTTTAAGCGTACTTTCGGTCTGTAGTTTCCAGTGATCTCGCATGGCGACAAAGTCCAACCTTGGGCCGGGCGGTGACCAAGCTTGGGGGTTGAACAGATCTCGAATAATAGATATGCATCTGGTCTGCCAAGCCATTAAACACGGCATTGGTGCGCTTCGCTTCGATACATATGCATGCACCCCAGAAGATGCTACACTCTAGGTCCATTTTCGAATTGGAGGGGTACATTCCCGTCAACCGAGAAAGGGGTTTACCTAGGTGGACGACAACACATCCATTCCAGCGTGTCAACGTAACAAAAAGTCGTAAAGGTTGTCACTGAATCCTCGAAAAGTGATGGAGTTCTTCGCACGTGCTATGCTTTCTCGTCTTGATATTGGCCTGATGAGAACTCGCCACTAATGCAAATGATATCAAGGTGGACGCAAAGTTGACAAGTGATAACGCGGGTAGCATCGCGCAATCAACTTCCAAAATAAGATGATACTCATCAAATTATGAAGGATTGGAGCTTTTGGGGGCCTACTTCAAGCGTGCGCGCGTGTCATCTTCACCAGAAGTCGAGAAGAGGGTGACATGCCGGCCCAATCTCTGGGCGAGTCCCCGACTCTCTCCTCGTAAAACAGATTGCACGCAATCCCCCACTCTTTGAGGTCCAGACTGCGCGGCCTTCGGTCAAGTGATGATGTTCACCGCAGCACCTGCAGACTCGCCTGCCAAAATACGATCTGGTCCACTGGGACTGGTCGTATGTGCAGATGTGTAGGGAACGCTGCGAAAGAGCCGAGGAGGCTGGACATCGCGACAAGAGAACATAGAAACTTTTTGGTAGCTGCGGCAAATAGGTGAACTCGGCTGGCATATTAGAAAGGTCAGGAGCACCTCGAGGTGCTCATTTGTGGTTTGCCGCAGGGTTGAGACGAAGACACTTGCAAGTCGAGTTTGGTAGCGATAGCAATATTTCAGACGTCTTGTGCCGGAAAAGGTACATGGTCGCATCTTTGGAGCCTGCGGTCTTCGATAAGCTGCAGTGACGTTGCTTGCAGGACCACGATAGGCCGTGGGTGGTATCGATATCTTGAGTCATGCCATCCAGTGTTTTGCGGGGCAGGGATTTTATTGCCCGGATTTGAAACCACACCTCGTCTCAACTCGCTTTGCAAAAGACGGGCACTTGCTTGATATCAGGACGTTATGGTCCGGAACCTCAGTGTCCGGCTCGCGGCCACTTGGGTTTGGTGAGCCAGAAGGAGAAGACATTCGCAGATCTGAAATCCATTGTGGTCAATTGACGGTAGCGAATGTAATGCGAGGTTGCAATGGTACTTGTGACGATAATCTTGCTGCCATCGGTCCCAGAAGTAAGGCTTCGCAGGCTTCCTCCCGTGGTGGTATGGTATACCATGCCCAACATGGGTGGTTGCCTTGTCCATTGAGGTATGCTCTTCGGACAACGATAAGCCATCCCACTATGCAAGCAGTAGACGAAGCGATCAGACTCTTCAGTCTGTTCAGGTGTAGAAGCCGAAGCTGGACCTGCATTTCTGCCACCTCGCAAGAATACTCGTCTCTGTGACTATGTAAGAGGGAGCCATGTGGTCCTGATTCAAAGAAAGATCGGCAGGTTAGTGAAGCGAGGCCAGCTGGGTTACCACAAACACCCTTGGGCGCGATGTCCCGTCACATGGGTGGCAACATATAGTGAAGACATGTCCTGGTCTGGGGCAAAGAGTGCCAACAAGTCGCGATTGAGTTGAGAAGTCTCAGTCAGTTGTGGTCTCAAAGACGGGAGTGCATGAACTGGAAGGACCTGGCAAACAGCATCCTTCACGGAGGACACCAGCAAGGACGTTTCAGGGTGCAAAGTGCGGATCAGGCCCAGCCCGAATCGACATTTCTGTCTTGCCAGAACACCCCCTTCCCCCAACCACTGACAGGGTAGGAGCCGAGACGTCAAGCCTGCGGCGTGCAGGCTCTGTGTCACCGCCGTGGTTACCCTATAATGCAAGGTTTGCATTAGGAATTGCCGGCCGTGGGGACGATATCGAGGAAGAGAATGAGGACCACGGGGTTGCGCTCGAACCCTTGCGGGATGCCAGTAGCAATCACGAAGGGCAAGGTGTGGCTCGATATCATAAATAGGAGCTGGCGCCATCAGGCAGGATGGTTGGATGCGACTTCAACAGGTCGGGAGGCCATCGACACATTGGTTGCAGCATATTGAGACGAAGATAGATATCGGGTGTGGCTCAGCTCACGAAGCAGCCATTCCAAAACAGATATGTGTTGGCGCCGTACGCCACGCTGTCATTCGGGAGCGGCTGTGACATTGCAGGAGTTTGTACAAGGCCAGCCGTGAGTTCCATTACGTCGAAATACGACGCTCGACTACTAACTGTAAACTGACTGGCGATATATGGCTGAGGGGTTTATGCATTAGAAGACTCGGTTAGTTGTGTAGTGGTTGCAGCAGTCAGAGGTTGGGTAGATCGAGATGTGTCGGCAGCCACGTGAGGTGGGAAGAAGCAAGTTGAGGACTAATCAATTGCGTTGGGTTTTATTTCAGGAGGGTGAGAGGGCTGTAAGAGCGGAAGAGCATTGGAGGAGGAGGGAGGGGTATCACACTCGGATGCCGTGAAGGAAGGAAGGAAGTTCAATGCCCTATCAAAGTGGGTTCCTTCCACCTCTACCAGGTGCTTCCTTGGGTAAAACTTCGGGATCTATGGGTACCTAGGTACCTAGGTATCTAGGTAGGTACCTGCTCAAGTATGCAAGTACCCAGGCTACCTAGGTACCTACTTAGGAAGGTAGGTTACTCTGGGGCCGCCTCCCGTTTTCGATACCATGGTTCCCTCCATTCTCTACCTACCTAGGTAGTTCTCGCACCACAGCCTCGACTGAACCACGTACTGTACCGTTTGCTCAGCCCTGAAGAGCAAAGATACAAGGCCCCACTACCGTTGTTATCTGGAACGCGTCACCACACCGACGGGAAGGCTAAGACCTCCCTTCGTACCTGACCAGAGGAAAGACGAAGGGAGGGGGCTTATAAAAAACTCAAGGGCCCGGATAATGTCCCAAAAGGGCCTCCTTTGGAAACCTTGGAAGGCCAGGAACACGGCGATGACCTTATCGAGTACAAATCCGTGCCTACGTAGTACGTACACCACAGGAACAGACGGCAATGCATGCTGCCGGCCTTGAACGTCTAACATCTTGCTTCTGCAGCAATGACACTCGACCATCGCTTGTCCAACTGACGGATACCCGCTGCTGACCAAGGGTCGACTCAGCATCCCTAGTCACCAATCACATAACACCTACCGACAAAGCATTAGAGGTTGGTCTCGGTGGCAGCCGACATGCAGAAAACGGGACGCTTGACGGCGGGACCGCCTCCCATCGAATCGAGGCCTTGCGTGGCTTGCTCGAGATATATGAACATGCGCAGTATCGATGTTAACACCATCTTGACGCGTCAGGCCTCGAGTCGCTGTCAACCAGATAAAGGAGCCAAATAAAAGCAAAGGCAACAAAAATAAAAGACTGCGACCACACTCCTGCCCACCCTCCCGGCAGCCCACAGCGGCACGAGCTGTACCGTCTTTCTTTCTTGACGGTGGCGTCTCGCCGACTGCGTCTTCTGCCGACTCAGGCTGTCGGCGTCACACTAAAAACACAAGGACTCCCACATACAATCTTAGTTGAGTCTATTAAGATCCAACACATCAGGGATGTCGGTCTGATGATCAATCTCCTTGGTCGATACAAACCACAGTACCCGCAACATCAGACGAACAACCCCCCAGTCTCCAGGGCAGCTTATATTACCAACCACGCGTCCAATCTAGAGAACGAAATCGCACGAAAACAAAAGGACCACCAACTTCGAATGGCCTTTTCTAGTACTCCATACGGAAGCAGACTGGGGCATCTCAGTCTAAGACAAAAACGATCCGATGCCCCGTGTCACAATACATGCGTACTTTTAGGACTGTCAAATATAGTGCCGGAGCCCGGAGCCGCGGTTCTCAGACGGCTGTTGGCGAAGCACGGACTTCTGTGTACCCTGACCACTCAACATCTCGAACAGAAGTACGATGGGGCTCTGCTCCATTTCCTGAAGCTTTGTCGACAAGAACACGTGCGATCTACGATCTTCTTGCCATGAAGGCCACCCGCCCTGCCTCCGTACCAATACCAAGAAACTCGGCGTATCTTCACTCATGGTCTGATTCACACCTAATTGATCAGGCATCAGGCAAGCCACCGCCTCCGGCTTCTTAAACAGGTCGCGGAGCCGACTCTGCCGGTTGTTCATGGCAGGACCCCCCCGCTACTGTAGAACCTTTGAACGACTAGGCGGAACAGGCGGAACCCACAGGTGGATCAGTGCCTGTGACATATCAGCCTGCCCCAGCATAGCAACCATCGTCAAGGACTTGCTGGGTTAAAATGCTTCAAGCAGCGTGACCCGTTATGACAGCCGTGGTGAGCCGGCCCGTCGTGTGATCTGCCGAGGCGACGTCGCACAACAGGTATCAGGAAGTATTGTTTAGTGGTGCTGTTGACGGTGGGCGACTCGGCCGGAGTACAGGGAGGGAGCGTTGAAGGCTTCGCACCTTGGAATAAACAAGCTTATTTCGGACTGCCGTGGCTCGGAGATCTATACCCAGCACTTTGATGGACCCATTTATGGTACCATTTCTGCGAGAATTCAGTTCCACGGAATTCCTTTCCGCATCCCTGTCAGGTACTTACTAGGTGGGCTGTCTGAAGAGATGGTAGTTGCCTGGTCGACTTGGGAGTGGATCGTCGAGTCTCCTGTTCATTTCACCTCAGAGCATGGGTTCCGTTCGATATTATACCCAGAGAAGCCTTGTCAGTTTATTTTGGAGTATTTGGGGCTGCGCTCCCCAACATCAGTATCGGTCATGTTGAAGGACCTTCAACTTGCCGAACGAGGTCGGGTGAGTCGTGTACCACTTCGGAGGGGGTGTAATAGAAAGGGGCTTCAAAGCCGCGGAGGCGCAAGGCTGAACTTGACCACGTCAAAAGGTTGGCGACGTGATTCTCTGCAGATTCTGCATTGTCATGTCGTCAGAGATCCGTTCATCAGGGAATTTGGGTAGGCAAGAAACGGGCGGGCTGCAACACATTGACAGCGAAACGCCTTAGGGGAGATTAAACTGCACCTTCCCCAGGCCATCACATCTGGGGCGGAGTCTGGACACCAGGTCCCAAAAAGCACGTTGCCCCTGTATAAACGCAGGAGGGGCATCCGATATCCCTGGCTTGACAGTCGTCTACCGGCATGGGAAGGTAACAGAAAGCGTGATTGGCGACCCTTGCCTGCTTCATGCCGGCCATTTCGACGTGTGCGGGCTCGAAATACCTACCTATCATCACAACCCTCGGACTGATGGCATGTACAGAGCACCCAACATTTACGAGTACCAATACATATCCGAGTCACTTTGCCTAACTCCGGCTGTCGCAGACCATCTGTACAAGTACGAGGAACCCCAGACTGTATGCATGGTCCAATGCTCATCCCAAGTTATACCCACTTTCCGGTCAGGGCCTCCTCCCCACAATAGAAGGGGACTAAGAAGCCTCCTCATCACCACAGTGTGATCTGATCAGTTTGAACCTCACTTACAGAATCCAATCTGCTTGTCATACTGCAAAAGTGCCCGACTTCTACTGAAAAGCAGCAAGTAAATCCTATTCATGCCCAATCTCGCCACATTCAGCATGCATCCATATCCATCTTACATCGTCATGATGAACCTACTATCTATGAGGTAGCATCGTAGGGCACACATACGCTCGACCGCGTCTCAACCACACGCACCCAACACGCTGACACTTTACTTCTGTCCAACGTTTACCTACCATTACCATCCCAGACTCGACAAGGTCACTCTGAGCGAACATCCTGAGGAGGGATCAGGCAAGCGCTGAGCTAGGGAAGAGTCCCGCAACGGCTGCTTCCTGTCAACAGCACAAGGTATAAAGTCGACCACTCGAGTCGATCAGGGCAATAGACCCGGTTGACTGCAGCATAACAACGACGAGTCGGATATTTCTTTCCTGTGGACCTTGACCCCATGACCTTCCCTCGCGGCTCATGAGGTTGCAAATGGACTCCATTTCAATGGGGTCTGTCTTCTGTAACTCGCTTCGCGGATGAGAATACCGAGTACTCCAGGTTCGAGTTGTGTTCACGCCAACATTGAGTACCAAATTATCCTGGCTCAAGCAGAGTACAGTGTTATCGTACTACTATGTAGATGCGCTGTGCGGCATGCCTGAGTACTTACCCGCAACGACAACTGCGTTCAAAAAGGCTGCACACACAAGTTCATTTCGCACGCTCACGGGTCAGATAGCCAAATAGGAGTAGCGTTTTCCTTGATCCCCCTCATTGTCGTCGCAAGCGCGTCAAGGCATTCCGATATCCCTCCACACTTGCGTTCTGTTTGATCTGTCTGTACTTCTTTCTGCTTACGCCCCGCTTCGTGTTTCCGGCTCGTTTCTCCACGCACACTACGGATCCGTATTCCTCTACGGAAACCTGACATTTTCCGCAAGGTTCAGGTTCCCTGAAGCAGGAGTGTTGACCTTGATAGACCCTGCTGTGTCCCCTGAAGCCTCCCCCCCCCCCGACCGTTATCCCTGTTGAGGACTGGGGGTGGCTCGTCCGGCCTGTTGTGTCCCGATATGTCACATCCCATCAAAAACCCCGGCCTCGGCTCACTAGCCATTCCTTTTCCCCCTCCACAAGCCAGGGTCCGCCACGCGCAACTGGCGTACTAGGATCGGCTAGACTCACTTCATCTGGTCTACTCCACACTCCCAAGTCGGCCCCGGGGTCAATCGCTTGCTCCATATTTACCGTGCCGTCGCCTCCAATATGTCTACTTACACCCTGGTGCTCCTTCGAGTCCCAAAAGCCACCGTCTATCTCACCACCCTCGAGGAGCCGGCCTGGACGCTTCAACCTATACATTACGAATTCGTATCCAAAACATTTGACCACTCCATCTGCTGATACTAGAGGTTGCAAATGGACAGCTGGTAGAGCGCAGAGCGGCACCATCAGGCCTCGACACCCGTCTTATACCCGCCGGCTCGAAACTGCCTCTTCTGTTCACCGTCTTGGCGAATGCCATTCATCACCTTGGGCATGACGGTCCCCTTCGAATCGACTGGTGTCGCGCCACTTCCGGGAGTCCATCCCATGCCGATGTCTCGTTCACAAGTCGGCATTGAGAGGTTGCCTGCCCGCCGCATGAGCAATGAACCTCGAGAATCGATGAATTGCAAGTCATGTCGTAAACGGAAGGTACCCAAGCCTATGACGGCGCATTATGTGCCAGGCAATCGAGAAGTTCTGTGGTCCTTGCTGACTCTGCTGTCTTGAACAGATAAAATGCAATCGGCTACGGCCATCCTGTGAGGCATGCCAGGTGTTTCAATGCCCTTGCATATATGGTACGTAAACGGCTACTTTGGGGGCGGGGGTTCCCGGTCCAGGAGTGCCAACCTGGAGCAACCAACAGTACAGCTGACCATGGGGCAACATTCTGTACGCAGATGCCGTGCCAAAGAAGAGAGGTCCCAAGACGGACGTGCTCGAGGCTCTACTGAAGAGAGTTGACGGACTCGAAGCCAAGTTGAAAGAGAAGAAAGAACAGCCTACTACCCCGTCATCAGAGGACGCCCTGCCGTCTGTGGACGAAGCACCATCGTCGTCCTCGGTAACAGTAGCAGTAAAGCCGAGTAGTGGTGATGATGGCGAAGCGAAGTCTCGGACGGATGTAGACACGACAAGAGTTGTGGACGTCGCGGACTCTGTTGTCTACACTCCCAGTACGAGCAGGTATGACAAGTCATCTTCGCTTGTATGTGGCACAAACGACTAACGGGAATATCTTGAAAGTGCGCCGTCGCCACCAGGTGTTCAACCCGACGCCCTTCTCGATACGTACTTCTCCAGGTTCCACGCCAAACCATACTACATCCTCGACGAGTCGTCCGTGCGACAACGGCTTCAGCTGAACCAACTTCCTAGTTACTTGATTCATGCCATTTACGCTGTGGCAGCAAGGTAAGCGACTCTACTTCGTTTTTCCATCTTTTGAAGAGCTTGGTTAATGACAACGAAGAAGGTACACACCTCATCCGAGCGGTTACCAGTCTGCTGTGAAGTTGAGCGAAGAGTATGCATCAAGGGCAAGACTTGAAATTGATCTGGATGAACCGTCCATCGATGCATTGCAGGCTTGTCTTCTGCTTGTAATTGCCTTCACTGCAGCAGGGAAGGGGAAGAAGGCATATATGCTCCTAAGTACAGCGCCCACGAACATCATATTTCAAACTAGTTGCTAACAATAGTAGCCAATGCTGTCGGGATGGCCATGGCCCAGGAGCTGCATCGAGAAATGGACCCACGTGCCGGAGTCACACCAGTCGAACGTGAGACACGAAGGAGACTGTTTTGGACCTGTTACTTACTTGACCGTTTCATGGCATGTGGATCGAAGAGGCCATGTCTGGCAGGCGACAAGACTATACTTCTACGGCTGCCATGTTGGTCACCGAACCCAGCATCACTACCGATTGAGGGCGAATTTTTTCAAAGCGCATCGAATGTGCAATACTTGCAGGGAACAGGGAAGAAGTCGCAAGGAAGCAGTGGAATGCTCATCGACATAAGCCGGATCCTCGGTATCACAAACCGGTACCTTGCAGCAGGCGGCGTCAAGGGTGATTCACATTTTCCCTGGCATACTCTTTCTAATCTCTCGAAGATCCGGCAAGATTTGGACATCTGGGCTTCGGGGACAGAAGACGTTTTCTCAAGCCTTGACACGCTCTTCGGACAGACCGATTCAACAGTTCTCGTGCTCAGCAAGCTTATATATCACCTGATACACTGTTTGATCTACCGGCCGTTTCTGCCGATTGATCTTGCAGAACTCGCGGGTAACGGCCAACATCAGTCATGGCAGATCGAGGCTACCAACATGTGCTTTCTGCATGCGAATGCAATCGCGGAGTTGGTGGAACTTGGGAAGCAGACCGCAACCATTGAGTGGCCTGCCTTCGTGGGCTACTGTATTTGCACAGCGGGCACAGTTCATATTCACGGCGCGTATTACAGCAAGACTGGTCCTGGTGGAGAGATGAGTGTCTTCAGCTCATCTGCCGAATTCCTGTCTAGGGAGATGCAACAACTCAGCGAGTTGCGGTATGCCTGGGCAAGCGTGCAACACCAACGCGAGACACTACAGAGCATCTACAACGCCCATTCCGAACTGGTCAAGAGCCTGGCAAACATGCGCTATTCCCCTGTCTTTCAACTGGAGGATTTCTTCGACAGATATTCAAATATTGGTGGGCCGAGTGGACAAAGCTTCAACTTTGATGCCGCTAACCTCAGCCTATCTGATGTCGTTGTTGATTTCACCACCGACGCTTATACCGGCCATGACTTGTATGCTCCCCGGGCTGGTGACCAGGACAGGCCGAGCCTCAAACGCAAGCCCACAATCCAAGGGGGGCGACGAAGGATAGATTCTAAACCACTCGCGCCCTTGGCCAGCAACATCAACACACATATACATACAGGCCTTCCCACTCCATCGCATCCTCGAAACAACTCCTTCCAGACAGCCACCTTACCAACACATCCATCACACCCGTCTCCGGCAATGCTCCACAGCCCAGCATCGCTGACTTCCCATCAAGGGATTTCTGATCATCATCCGCACATGAATGGTATGCAGGACTCCGACGAGATCGCGAACAATGCTGCCGTGGCGGCTGCGGCTGCCGCGGGCTTCTCAATCCCGCAACATCCTCACCATCCCCCACAATCCCAGCTCCACCCCTTCAGCCCCCCCTATACCAACTACGGTCACATGCCCAGCTCCACCCCCGGGCCTTCCTCCCCGCCACCACCGAGCCACAACCAGAGTACCAATACCAACGCCAACCCTACCAACAACCACAGCAATAACAACACGGGCGGCCCATCATTTGATCCCATGTTCGGTGGCCTGCCTACTAACGCGTTCTCAAGTCCCGCCGCTTGGCACGGAAATGGCGGCACCCCCAGACCAGCAGGGGCTGGGCTGGTGCATAGCCCCGGGGAGCTGAGCACCAATGGAAGCACGGGCACAGCGCCTGGCGAGGAGAAAGACCCCTTCCTCAGTCTGCTTGAACAGCTCGCCGAAAACGAGAACGCACGGGGACCAGGGTCCGAGTTCGACATGTTCTTCGCGGGGTCGTCCCAATAAAGAACTCTTGGCCCGTTGTGCTCTGTCTGAGGGTGGTGGGCTAGGTCTATTCGTCACAAGCTTCTAGGAGTGTTCTTGGATCCGTTCAGAAGAGTACCTTTTTCCTTTTCTATAACCATTATGGATGGCGTGGCGCAGAAATTGCTTTTTATTCTCTGGTAATGGTGTTCTATAAGACAGGAAACTACAACACTGAGGGCGGGATTAAATGGTACCGGTGCTGGATCCTTTCCTCGACATCACTTCAGCGTTGCAAGGAATAAAGACATGTTTACCTCCTATGATGGCATCCTCAGGACGTTGGCTACCTGGGATATGTGGACAAACTTCAAGGGTCTTGGCGTACAAAATTGCGACGCGTTTGCGATCTGACCCCTTCGACAGGGGCACGATGGGAACACGCGATGATGATGAGGTATTGCAAGGCCTTTTCCTCGGGATCCTGCGCGTTGTGGCTTGGCACGTATCACAGTTTCCCTAGTATATAGTGTTCTAGACTGCGGTCAGGGACAGCTCGGGTGGAGCTTGATGCTTCATGGAGACTTGATGAGCTCAGATAGAGGAAAGCAAATGTTCTCTCACTTCTCAAACGCCAGCTCGAACACTATCACGATGTCTCGTGGGCACGACTACCCCCTTTTCTTGTAACCGCGGCTTGAAGTCCTCCGGCCGCCCCCGATTTGGACATGACTGCAGAAATTTTGTGGAAAAGTCCACTCACCCAGTCACATCCCATCCCATCCCATCCTATCCCCCTCCCCATCACATTGCCTGCCCTGGGCTTGTTGGAGGATCCACCGAGGCTGTCCCGGCGCAGTGTAACGTGACGTTTAACGTCACGGTACTTCCAATCTGGGGTGCCACGACCCTGCACCCCAGATTTTACGTCCTCGCTTCTGGGCCCGGCGCCAGCAGGGTTCGGTGATGTGACACCTTTCGAGATGATTTGGGGTATCGCAGAGATGTAAGTATGTAATGTGGGTGGTCGTCCGAAAGCCCAACGCTATATAACCTACCGAGGCATGTCACGATCAGTGAACAGGGATCCCTTGCATATCGAGGTTCGAAGACCGTCGCATTGGCGCGCTTGATAAAGCAAGCGAGTGAGAGTCTTTTAGGTACCGCACTGGGGACCTCGATTGTTGTTGGGCTGGGCTATTCCATTACGGGCAATTCTTTCGTCGTCATTGGCGGAGGTGATGGCCAAAAGGGAGCTTAGTTCTTAAGTGAAATCAATTAAGGTTCCTGAGGTCGCACCAAGTACCGGTGTGGGATTAAGGGGGCTCCAGGCCGGACAAGGTTGTGGGGTGTTGGTGGTGGTCTAGAAGATAGCATCGAGGCAGCCGAGGCAGTGAGGACATCAGAACCCGGGGTATCTAGCCTGCCGGATGGAGCCCTTGCAACCATCAGGTCTCAGAGAATCATCCAGGAGCTGTCCTGATGGCCGGCAGGATATTGCGAGATCAGATGAGTCACGCTGACTGAGCCGCCGTCCCAGTTCTACTATATGTGTCCCGCTATACCGGATCTGCCAGTATGATATCCTCTTTGGGTGTCAAACAGTTGATTGTTTGGACCCTGTCTGTCGGGCTCCCTGGACAGAGTCTGTAGGTGCGCAGGCATCTGGTCTACGGTCCGTGCTGACGGATCAATGCCTTAGTACACGAGGTGTATTGTCCACCCAGCGACAGCCTGCTGAGCAGGCTGTATACCGAGTGCTCAAGCATTGCGTGGGCATCGCCTTGGCCTTGAGTTGAGTGCATGCGAAAAGAAGGAGTGGGTGGTCGACTGCCCGTCCCAGATCTCAACATCGCAGGATGTAATGCCTTCCGTTAGGAAGGTTGATGTTTGTTTTACAAGGCGGGCGAGCACACAGAAATTGTTGCCATTGAGATTTGTGCCACCTGTTTTTAATTCTGATTGGCTCTGAATTACACTGCAGTGTTTTTAGCCGTCGAACGGCTAAGAGAACTAGAGATTGTAAGGTCTTCAATGCCTGCCGGAAGACTTACGGTTACTTTAAGGCCTACGATAAGGCCTACGATAAGGCCTACGATAAGGCCGTCTGTAATAGACTTTAGGTTCGAACTAAGATACACGCGCGAGTTTTAATCCGATTAAAAAGCACTTGTTATAGGCTCGAGCTTTAGGGCTCGCGCGTAGGGTTAAGGAACAGGACTATAGTCCCTCAGAGTACGGGACTATAGCGGGCCCGTAGAGGGCCCACGATGCCTTTATAGCGGACCTCCTGTGACATATATACTGGGGAACGGCGGTAGGACCGCCTGCCGAGAAGGCCTTCTGTTAGGAAGGATCGGAAATTTAATAGCTATTTAGTTAGAGAGTTAGATACGCCGCTTAAGCTGCTCCGGATCCGATACAGTAACGCCCTTCGGGCGTTACTCTATCGTCTCCTCCGCAGCCTTAAGCGGCGAAATATTTATTTATTTACTTTATAACTAACTAATTTATTAGCTAATTTATATATTTACTTACTTACTAACTTACTTACTTACTAACTTACTTATTTATTAACTTACTTACTTACTAACTTACTTACTTAATAACTAAGTAACTAGCTTACTAGCAGAGTTGTAAAATACATACAAATACAAAAATACAAATACAAAATACAAAAATACAAATACAGAGGGTCGGAAATAAATATAAATACAAATACAGAGAGTCGGAAATAAATATAAATACAAATACGTATTTTGTATTTTTGTATTTATATTTTGTATTTCTAATACAAAAATACAAAAATACAAAGATATATACTTATATAAATATAAATATAAAATTAAATAAAATAAATATTAATATACTTTAAGAACTTTTATAATAATAACTATAATACTTAATAATATAATAGTTATTTATACCTTTATATAATTCTTTATTATTTTATATAGTGTATTTGTATTTTTGTATTAGAAATACAAAAATACAAAATACAGAGGTTTAGAAATAAATACAAATACAAATACAGAAGTCTAGAAATACAAATACAAAATACATGTATTTTTGTATTTTCAAAAATACAAATACAAAATACAAAAATACAGTCACAACTCTGCTTACTAGCTACTTTAATAGCTAATATATTAGCTAACCTACTTATTTACCTACTTACTTAGTTACCTACCTACTTACTTACTTACTTATTTATTTACTTACTTACTAGTTAATTTAATAGCTAATTTACTAGCTAACTTACTAGCTGAATTATTAGCTAACTTACTTACTTACCTACCTACTTACTTACTTACCTATTTAGTTAGGTACTTAGTTACTTACTTACTTACTTATTAACTTACTAATTTACTAGCTACTTTACTAGCTAACTTACTAGCTAACCTATTAACTAACTAACTTACTTATTTACTTACTTACCTACTTATTTACCTACTTTATAACTAATTTACTTACTAGCTAATTTACTAGTAAACTTACTTACCTACCTACCTACCTACTTACTTACTTACTTACTTACTTACCTACTTACTTACCTACTTACTTACTTACTTACTTACCTACTTACTTACTTAATTACTTAATAACTAACTTACTAAATAGCTTACTTACTTATTTATTTACTTACTTACTTATTAACTTACTAAATAGCTAATTTACTAGCTAACTTACTAGCTAACTTACTAGCTAACTTACTTACTTACCTACCTACTTACTTACTTACTTACTTAGTTAAGTACTTAGTTACCTACTTACTTACTTATTAACTTACTTACTTATTTACTAACTTACTAGCTAACTTACTAGCTAACCTACTAACCTACTACCTTACTTACTTACCTATTTAATTACTTATTTACTTATTTAATAGCGAAGTTACTTACTAGCTAACTTACTAACTTACTTACTTACTTACTTACTTACTTACTTACTTACTTACTTATTTACTTACTTACCTACTTACCTACTTACTTACTTACTTACTTATTTAATTATTTAATAACGAATTTACTTACTAGCTAACTTACTAACTTACTTACTTACTTACTTACTTACTTACTTATTTACTTAATAGCTAACTAGCTAACCTACTAGCTACTTTACTAGCTAATATATTAATTAACTTACTTATTTACTTATTTACTAATTAAGTTAATATTTAATTTACTAGCTAACTTAATTATTTATTTACTTACTTTTTTACTTACTTATTTACTTATTTATATATTTAATAGCTTAGTTATTAAGTAACTAACTTACTTACTTACTAACTAACTTACTTACTTACTTATTTAATTACTTATTTACTTATTTAATAGCGAATTTACTTACTAGCTAACTTACTAACTAACTTACTTACTTACTTACTTACTTACTTACTTATTTAATAGCGAATTTACTTACTAGCTAACGTACTAACTAACTTATTAACTAACTTACTAACTAACTTACTAGCTAACTTACTAACTAACTTATTAACTAACTTACTAACTAACTTACTAACTAACTTACTAACTAACTTACTAACTAACTTACTTATTTAATAGCGAATTTACTTACTTACTTACTTACTAACTAACTTACTTACTTACTTACTTACTTACTTACTTATTTAATAACGAATTTACTTACTAGCTAACTTACTAACTAACTAACTTACTAACTTACTTACTTACTTACTAACTAACTTACTAACTAACTTACTAACTAACTTACTAACTAACTTACTAACTACTTTACTTACTTACCTACCTACTTACTTACCTACCTACTTACTTACCTACCTACTTACTTACCTACCTACTTACTTACCTACCTACTTACTTACCTACCTACTTACTTA
>JALQBC010000037.1:399250-432257 GCA_023375675.1 Cytospora piceicola | reverse complement strand
CAACCCCCCCATCCCCACAATTATACTATTCCCCCCCAACCCAAAAACTCCAACACCGGGGGTTGGGGGGGCCCGGGCCGCCGCCCCCCCACGTCCCCGGTTGCGCCCCCCCCCCCGCCCCCAAATTCGCCTCCCAAGGGCCAGCGTTCAACTCCCTCTCGTCCAACAACAACTTTTCGACCGATCCTGACCGACCTCGACCGATCTCGACGACACCGGCCCTCGAGGGCCGTTCATACGAACCATCAAAAAGCCCTCGAGGCTTTTCGTGACCGCGGGCTTCGGCCCGCGGGGTGTTTTTGCTTCACGTTTCAAGGTGACACCTCACCCTATTTTTGCTTCGTTTCGTATGTTTATTTTGCGACGTTCTACGTAATCACCGTGTCCTAATCTAAAGGGCTCTATAAATCGAAGGTAGAGCAGAACATACTTGATATACTGGTAGGGACACAGGTCTAAGATCTAAAATTTATTGAACGTTTCTGCACGTGCTTCACCTCAAGGGTGCTATTTCTGCAACCAACAACATGTTCCAAAGAATGCGGCGTTTCATTCAGCTCTAATTACAATAGTAGCAGTCGACACTCCTAGTCCACCATACCTCATGCCCCTGCCATATCAGGACCAGGCGCAGCACTACCAGGTTGCGCAGCCTTAAGCCCAGTCTTCCCAACGTCGTTGGTCGAGGTCAATTTCCCAGTGCCGGAGCTCGCCTCCTCCACGCTCGCCTGGGACACTGGCAGGCCGCTGTCCGAGGCGACGGGGGCCTCGCCTGGCGCGTGGCCGTCCTTGTGTGCCGGTGTGTTGTCGGCGCCGAGGCCCTTGGCTGTTTTCGTGCAACGTCAGTCAACTAGATTCAATGTGTGTTTCTTAACATATCATGGGCAGCTGTCAAGACTCACCAGATGCATCCTTCTTAAGGAACTTCCCACTTGGCTCCTGACCGCCTGCAGTCTTGGTGGGTGCCATGATTGCTGTTGATGTTCGTATGGGTAGAGAACTGAGGATGATGTATCTGCTCGAGAAGTGCGTATAGTTCAGGAAGTCGTTTGTGAACAGTTAGAGGATTGAGCAGTCCAGAGAACTTGCAATGTTTCGACGAAACTCTCATATACGGCTCCGAATATCAGTTGCTGTATTGTTAAGCACACATGTAATAGGCGACGTCACAGCGGATCACCAATGACAGCCTGACGTCACATTGTTACTTTCGGCTTCTTCCTGAGATCGATATGAAGTTGTCGGGGAGCCTCTCTGGTCCCTCAGGGGATCTTCTGGAAATGCCCCGGATTTTGCAACTGTGCAGTGTGGGTCCTGGCAGTCGCCGATGGTGTGCAACATAACCTGCATACATTGTCCCAGTGCGTGCATCTGAGTGCCTAGGTATTCAAGTCATACCCCCTTTGCAATCGGGTATATCGAGATGGTCGTGAGAGTCGCCTCCGGCTTGAGACATGATACCGACAGCGGGACCAGTGACACCTGTCCCGGGAACCAAGAAGAAGAGGCGCCTGCAAGTGCCTGCCTTGATACCTTGCATCATGTATACATTGGTTTTTACAGAACAAGGACCTTCGGCACTCAAAGCTTCTGGTTGAGAGTCTTGCCTTTTCGTTCATACTCATGCGTTACGCAGTACCGGTACAGAAGAACATCTGGTGGCTCAGATGTGGTCAAGAATTGTCTACACAGGGTTAGGGTTTCAATGGGGGCGGTGCTGTTCATGGTCCAAGAGGAATGTAGATTCTAGGACGATGCGAGGACTTAACGTTGTGCAACGTTGAAAATGGAGGAGAAGAGTAGGCTATTGTTTCATGAGACAAATCCAAAGCGTTGTGTGTACGGTGACACGTGGTCGTATGCTTGCTGCTGTGAACAGACACACCACACCACGTGGGAATTACAAATTTGGGAACGATGTAGACTGGTTGCCGATAAGATTCGTGTAACACAGATCTTCAGTAATAATTCATTAGAGGTGTGATAAGAATGGGTGTGGGAGAGGATATGATGTGTGTCCATTTTAATCTGTGTGAATGTATTATCCAAACCTCGGCTTGTGCTGCCATTAGGAGCCACATCCATCTGGTGATATTTCTTCTCAACTTGAAGCTCGAATGCCTTAATCGAGGCGAGAAGTTGTCTTGCAGCCATTTTCACGGACCCAGAGAGCAGTTCTGAGCGCCATCCTGTCAGAAGCATCGTCTATGCCACAGATAAACTATGCCATATTTCGAGAATAAACACATTTTTCCATAGCTTCGTGTTCAAAGTCAGGCAACGCCATGGCTTCCTCCGAAGAGTCAGTTGAGGCATTGATTGCGGAGTATGCCAGCATGCCCTAGGTTATCGAAAACGGCGCTTAGAGTAAGCCACTTTCGTTGCATAACAGTAGGCTCTCTTTTGTCCAGACAAAGCTAATATTTTATGAAAATGCGACATCTGGTGTGTTACATGGTGTAGCAAACCTTTCGGGGGCTATCAGGTGCGAAACCTTACTTTCAATATACTTTGAGGCTACCACGGTACTAATGTCATTACAAATCTCGACTTAGACGCGTACCGGAGGATTGGACTTGTGGCAAGAAGATAGGATTATCCAACCGTCCGTAACGACCACTTTCCCAAGTACTAATCTTCACATACGGGTTTAGTATTAGCTATTAGGATACTGCTTGATGCACCTGCTTTGGCAGTGGAGCTACAATCATTGGTTACATGAGTATCAGCTGCTGCAGACGACATCTGGAAAGCAATTCCAGACCAGCCTGCTTAGAATTCTTGATTTGTCCCCTGAATAAAAACCACATTAAATTTCATAATATATCAGAGTTGGGCGTTGGCCGCAGAACTTGATCAGAAACTCGGTAGTTAATTACTAACAAGGGTATCATCAAGTGACCATCCCGCAATATTGTGCTCCATGGTCTATTGATCAAACCTGGTAACGATGTAGGAGCACCCGTGGACCTGGACGAAACCAATCATTATTACTTATTCCCCACACCGCTGGTTATGTGACTCGTTTGAAAGAAAATGGTGTTGGTTTGGCTGGCAAGAGAGGGGGAAGGCATGGGATGCAGGCTTACGGCCGTCTCGTTCTGGAGAGTGGCGGCTTATACAATCCCAAGTACCAAGTTACGCTGCGCCACCTTGGCTGATAATAGGACAAGAAGCATTCAGCTTTGTCTAAAGCCGACCTAATTACCGGAAGCAGCTAATTTGCCAATTTCGGTTGCCATCGCAGGGGCCCAGTGAGTTCCCTCATGTGGCTCTACTGTACTTGTTCTACAGTGCATTACAAACACTTGGTGCAATATGCATTAGTCGAAGGTATGTAGAAGTACACAGGTAAATATAGTCAGGAACCGTCGCGGGCCCTACGTACTGAACTAGCGTTCTTAACGGCTCGTCGCTATACTATGGCGCTACTTTCTGAAGCACCGTTATACAAACACTTGCAGATAGTTAGTTACTCTAGGGTACCTACACCGATAGGCCAGTGTAGGCGTTTAAACTTCATCAACTGGATATATGTTGACTTTCATTCGATTTTGGCTCACTTTCTTATCGAGCCTTGAACCCCTTTTAGACTACATCCATGATGATCTATCAACAAGCTGCACCATCCTGGTTGACACTCATTTCCTGCCTGCTGACTGCATTATCGGGGTCCTTTCCTCTTTAGGCATCATCAAAGGGTTTAATGTGAGACTGCGGCATAGTCGTCTGCACGTTGACCAACGAGGTGTCAGCATAGTTATCTACAACTGGTCTAGGTAGGATATCTTGTAACCATGAAGGATCCGTTGTTCAGCATAACATCATCCAACATACCTGCACCAACTCTTAGCGTAGCTTTGTTAAGAGATTCAAGATGTGTCAGCAGGGGGGTAGAGTTGCTTATATTGTGTTGCAGAGACACAGTTACAGTGACTGAAATGAAAGGTATTTGATTAACACATGCACCTGAAGATTGATCTAGATCGGTTCCAGAGCATTCTTGTATCGTTTTCTCTCTCCACTTCCTCAGAATCAAGCAGCAGCTGTTAATTGTTGCTTCACGTTCCAGTCCTTAGCAGAAAGACACTCTTCACCGGGGATCGATTCGAATATGGCTTCACAAATCGTCAAAGCCTTCAGCGCGCAGTCCGAGCTACCACAGATGTGGCATTCCAATACCACCCAATGGCAAGGTACTCTGTTGAATGTCACAGCAGGCTGGTCGACCTGGCAGTATGTGGTGACGTTTCTGCTGGGCCTGGTGGTCTACGACCAAGGTAAGATCGGCACAGAAATGTAAGATTCACGGGATAATCTTCAGACAGCTCACGCGAAGTAGTCATGTACATCAAGCGAAAAGGGCCAATAGCTGGGCCTACATTCAAGATACCATTCGTCGGCCCGTTTTTCCAAGCACTGGACCCGAAGTTTGAAGGATATCTTGCCCAATGGGCCAGCGGACCTCTTAGCTGCGTTTCTGTCTTCCACAAGTATGTATAATTGGCTGCACCATTTACCTTCCTGGCGCTCAAACTCTCTGCTGAGAGTGATGCTCACCTTCTGTTCTTTTTCAGGTTTGTTGTACTCGCCTCCGACCGAGACATAGCCCATAAAGTCTTCAAGTCGCCCTCCTACGCCGAGCCATGTCTGGTGCCCATTGCCAAGGACATCATAGGCCGCAATGCGTGGGTTTTCCTTCATGGTAAAGCTCATGCCGAATACCGCAGGGGATTGGCTCCTCTATTCACCGCCAAGGCGATGGCGACTTATTTACCAGTGCAAGAGAAGGTACTGGCGTACTACTTTGACAAGTTCGTTGCAGCCAGCGAAGCGAATCAGGGCCGACCAACAGCTTTTATGGGATTATTTCGCGAAATCAACTGTGCACTGTCATGCCGCACTTTCTTCGGCGATTACATATCACAGGACGCGGTGAAGAAAACCGCAGACGACTTCTACCTGGCTACCGCCGCCCTCGAGCTGGTCAACGTCCCTCTTTCGATGTATGTTCCTTACACCAAGACATGGCTAGGCAAGCGGACGGCCGATTCTGTTCTCGCTGAGTTCACGAAATGTGCGGCTGCGTGCAAGGCAAATATGGCCATCGGCGCCACTCCTACATGCACCGTAGATCATTGGGTCTTGCACATGATGGAGTCCGCGAGATACCACGAAAAGGTCGCCGCCGGGGAGACGGACGCGGAGAGGCCAACGAACCTCATCCGGGAATTCACCAACGCGGAGATTGGAGAGACGCTATTCACCTTCTTATTCGCATCACAGGATGCATCGAGCAGTTCCTCAAACTGGATGTTCCAGGTCCTTGCCCAGCGACCTGATGTGCTCGATCGGTTGCGTGAAGAAAACCTGACGGCGCGAGGCGGTGACAAGAACAAGCCCTTTGATCTCCCCATGCTGGAGTCTCTCACCTACACCAACGCAGTCATCAAGGAGCTCCTCCGCTACAGACCGCCCGTCATCTTTGTGCCCTACCTTGCACTGAAAGATTTCCCTGTATCCCCCAGTTACACTGTGCCCAAGGGCTCGATGATCATCCCCTCCTGCTACCCGGCTTTACACGACCCGGAGGTCTACCCCAATCCTGATGTCTTTGACCCCGAACGCTGGCTATCCGGGGACGCCGATTCCAAGACCAAGAACTGGCTTGTCTTCGGTGCGGGGCCGCATGACTGTCTCGCAAGGAACTATGTACCACTGTCCATGGCAGGCATGATTGGAAAGGCGGCGCTGGAGCTCGACTGGGAGCATCACCCTACGGAGAAGTCAGAGGAGATCAAAGTGTTTGCGACGCTGTTTCCCATGGTAAGTCGACGTAATAAGCCGCCCTCCCATGGGGTTTGCGCTCATGGTTTGTGCTAATTCTCAACGAAGGACGGCTGCCAACTTGTCTTCAAAAAACGCCCATAGATGCATATTGCCGTGGGCCAAATCTTAGATGCGGGATACTGTTATACGATAGGAGTCATTGTTGCTTAGATCATAAAACAGACGCAACTCGCATTGCAGAACGGTGTTGATAAAGATTGTTGATAGAAGAGGTACCTGACTACCCTAGGGTAGTATCATTATTTGAAGAAGATACAACACTTGAGCTGTAACTGGATATTACAGATTCTATCCGATCGTTGGTGCCGAGGACAGTGAGGTCCGGAAAGCTGAGCACCAGTTGACGTGTTTCAGCCCTCCCAGAGTAAAGAACGTGCCAATCTATCCGAGGGCAAAGCTTATACATAGTAGATATGAAATTCAAGCCGGAATCTTGGGAAAGTACTTGGCCTGCCTCCGTCTATTCTCGATGCCGCAGCGCAATCTTAACCCGAATCTTGTCATTGTATACCATCCAATGCCTCCTCAACTCCCAGTCCTGGGTCACATCCTCCAGCGCGACATCATAGCGCACAAACAACATGGCAGTGACCTTGTACAGGCTCGTCGTCGCGAGGTTCCGGCCCAGACACGTGCGGTTCCCCCCGCCCCACACGAAGGAGTTGAGCTCGTCCATCCGGCGCACGCGCTCCCGGTAGACCCCGGGGTCCTCGGCGGCGAGCGCCCTCGGCAGCCACCGCCCGGGCCGGAACACCTCCGCGTCGGGCCCGTACACGTTGCGGTCGCGCGTCACCACCGACGGGTTCAGCCCGACCGTCGTCCCGGCGGGGATGAAGCGGCCGTCGGGCAGGGTGAGCCCGGGCCCCGGGACGACGCGCTCCAGGCACAGGCCCACGGTCGGGTGCATCCGCAGCCCCTCCTTGATGACGGCGCCGAGGTAGGGCAGCCGCGCGATGTCGTTGACGGACTTGTAGCTGGGCGGGAAGGCTAAGTCCGCCGCGTCGAGCTCGGCGCGCAGGCGGTCCAGCGCGGCCGGGTTGCGAAGGAGGTGGTAGATGATGGCCTCTTGCACGGTTGCTGTGGGGTCCGCGCCCGCAGAGATGTTGGTCAGGATGTACATGACGATATTGTTATCCGTGACGACGTCCGGATGAAGCTGCTTGGCCTGCAGGAAGCTGGTGATGAAGTCCTTCTTAATGCCGAAGCCATCTCCCTTCTCCAGGCCGTCGACCCCAGCGGTGGGGGAAGGGTGATGCGATTTAAGCGATGACAGACGCTCCATCAGCCGGGTGAGACTGTAGTAAATGACGTGGTCAAACGCGTCAATAGACTTGGGACGGACGGTAAGGGTTCAAGCTGAGCAGCTGCGCAAGCCATGGAACTTGACCGATCTAGAGGTGTGAACAGGCACTTAGTGTTGTCATCGCACCTGGAAGTAGACAAGATATGCATTCAAGTCAAGGCAGAGGAAACCAGATGAAGGAAGGCACATACCAGGCCCAGGTACATCATAGACAGCTCGCCGATATGAATCATATTCTTAACATCCGAACCTGTTTTCAAGAAACCCATCTCGCTACTCCAAGTGATTTCACCAAGAAGGTCCCAAGAGACTGAAAACGGAGTCGTGATCAGGTCAGTAATGCTGTTTTTGAATATCTCAGAGCTTCTGCACACCAGTGGATGAATCAAGTTGAGGATGAAGTTCAGGTCCGCAGATCTGACGAAACTTACAGAAGGAAATCCAATCAGCGATATCAAAGGTCTTGCCTACGTTGGCGCCATCGATGAACCGGGTCTCAAGCTGCTCGCAGAGAAAAAGCATGGCACGGTCGATCAGATTCTCGTAGGCGAGAACACCTTGGATGGAGTAGAAACTCTGGATTGGCGTGAGTTGCTCGAGGTGGAACTGGTTGCTGCGAGTCGAGAAGATATGCTCCATCTTGATGCCATGAACAAGCGCATCACTGGCCGAGTAGAAGTCGCCCTATATGGATAATTTAATTTGTGTAAGTTTCAAGGCCTTTACCATCGCCTGTCAGAGGCACGCCAATACCAACCTTGCGAAATGTTCCTCGGGCGTTGTAGATGACTGGGATCAAGGCCGGGTCGTTAAGTGCAACTAGGCTTGGACCCAGCCGAACGGCAACTCCATGCTTAGCATGGAGTTTCTTCTGTGTCTCAGGAGATATCAAGTGGTAGTAGTCATAAACACGCCAGAAATTGGTGAACTTGGCAAAGAACGGGCCGGGAATTTCTTTCAAGGGAGTGATGAGATAGTAGATGATGTAGTAGGCCAGAACTGCAACGACAGAAATCCCTATGGCTTGGGACGCTAGCAGTAGGTAAACTAAAGACATAATGGGTACGGTAGTCTCTATTCCCTTTAACTGTATGGGGTTGCGTGAGTGTTATGAGGTGGTCAATTGGTGTCCCGTGGGAGTGAATATGTGCGTCAAGAGAAGCCGGACAGACGATATATCAAGCACTGGAACTGGTACTGGAACTGTGACTTGGACCGAATCCTAAAGATCTCTTTACGGTTATATCTGTGTACTTCGGGGTCATATGTAAGGATCAGACCAAAGACGGCCTTAATTGCACCTGATCTCTTTACGTTTACCATCATCCTTTCCTTTCAACTCAGTTTCAACTCAGTACATGTACAGAATACCGTTTCGGGGTGTTAGGCTACCTAGGTAGTCAGCTTGATGCTCACTCATTGTCTCAGCCCGCAGCCACGTCTTGATTTAGCTTATCTAGAGACTCCGTCCATACAAGTCAAATATCTCACGGGTATCCCGGGTGACCTAGAACTATACCGGAAGGGTTGGCACAGTATGGCACAGCCAGCCTACTTCTTCGGGCCCTTCTACATATTGGGGAGGTCCATTCCCAAGCCTGCAGCCAACAACGCTCTCGTTGCACATTCTTATCTGCGGCGTCTACAAGATGGCCATTTACACTGGTCAAGTATTCCAATGTATCCGGGGTGATAACCAACAATGCCAGGAGGATTGGCGAAGGATCCATCATGGCAGCGTCAGCTTACTAGCTCGGGCTCTCCTTCATATCAGCTGGAGGGTGGTCTCTTTACAAGCTTGTGACCAACAACGTCCTGACTGCGTCCAACCGCATTGTCTATCAAATAAAATCACTGTACTCATTGTATATGTGTTGGTACCAGGATCAGTGTGGCAGCATTCCGGGTTTCTGCTTTATAATATTGGCGCTTGTCAGTAATGTTAAAACTGGGAAGTGAAAAGGACTGAGATTGCAAAATAACTCCACAACCCCGAATAGACTCCAAGGGAAGTCTGTTTAGGGACCATACCGTACCACTTGATAACAATGGTGATCTCAACTACTTATCAAGTGGCGGCAATGGTACTGGCAGTAACGGTCCACGGGTGCCTTGTGGACAAAGTCAGCAATATACTTGAGTAGACATCTGTCACGATATAAGGTAATCGCCACTGCACAGCAATAGCGGTTCCGTTCTTGCGTCACAACATCGCCAGGATCGCCGACTCTGAACCTCGAATACCAATGATCGGGCACATTATCGGCCTCATACAGCACGAGGCAACTTATTTGACCATGCTTCGGAGGTCCAACTAGCTTTTTCCACATGCAACATCAATCTTTCCTTACCTGATAATCAAATCCTTATGTTTGTAAGCCAAAACAGACAAGTCGATTATAACAATGCCCATGCTGAACGAGAGTACTCACTTCATCTTCTCCCCACATCGAGCCTAGCAGGCCTTCTGCCGCCGCGACTAAGTCCGGTCTCACAGGCCAGGCCCTTACGACAGGAACTCGGCCACGTTAGCCTACGTCAGCTCGCACCTCAACGCCATCCACAATGGCATAGGCGGTAAAGGACCCCGTGTTCCCAGCCTGTGGCTCTGGATGTGATATGATGACCATGGCGACGGTTGAGACTTTCTACGGGACTGCGAGCCCCTCCCGGTGTCATATGTCACGGCCAAGGGCTTATGATAGGGCTTAATTATATAAATTGAGTTATACAGAGGCCTTTCGAAACTTCTCTCCGGACTACCTACTAAATATGTATGTGTATAAGGTAGGTAGTTCTTCATAGACACCGGCCATCCTGGTTACGTAACTAGAAAGCCACGTGGCTCGTGCGCGACCCTAACCCTATGGACTTCCATGTCTACTTAGTACCTAGGTATCCCTTGAATCTGACGATTATGTGACCGTCAACGCCCGTTCCAGCATCTCAGACTCCAAACAACTTTCCACCAAAGCCCACAGCCACCACCCAGCCCAACCCACATCCTCTCCCCGCCCACGAGAACAAAACCCTCCTCCGCGCCCACACCACCGCCGTCGCCTCACGCGGCACCCCCCCCACCCCAACCCTCAAAATGCAGGGCTTCAACATGGGACGCTACGTCCCCCCGGACCAGGAGGGCCTATCCAGCGGCAACCAGCTCGCCGGGAAGCACCCGCTGGGGGCGCGCGCCTCCCGGCTCAGGACCGAGGGCGTCCTCACCGTGCGCTTCGAGATGCCCTTCGCCGTGTGGTGCGACCACTGCCGGCCGCACCCGGCCATCATCGGGCAGGGCGTCCGCTTCAACGCCGAGAAGAGGAAGGTCGGGAACTACTACTCGAGCCCCGTCTTCAGCTTCCGCATGCGGCACGCCGCCTGCGGCGGCTGGATCGAGGTCCGGACGGACCCCAAGAACACGGCGTACGTGGTCGTCAGCGGGGGGCGGAAGAGGGACACCGGGGAGGGGAAGGAGGGGGCGGGCGGCGGCGGCGGCGGCGACTCGCTGGTGGGCGGCGGGGCCGCGGGGGCCAGGCCCATCAGGACGTTCCAGGAGCAGGCCGAGGAGAGGGAGAGCGCCTTTGCGAACCTCGAGAAGACGATCGCGGACCGCGCCGCCTTCGAGGCTGCCAAGGAGAGGATAGGCGAGATCCACGAGGAGAACGCCAAGCAGTGGGATGACCCGTACGCGAGGAACCAGATGCTCCGGAAGCAGTTCCGGGTCGGCAGGAAGCAGAGGGAAAAGGACGCCGAGGTCTCCGCGGACCTGCAAGACAGGATGAGCCTGGGCATCGAGCTGCTGCCCGAGAGCGAGGAGGATGCGCGCTGGGCCAGGCTGGTGGACTTTGGGTCGAAGCCGGAAGGTTTCGTTGGTCAGGAGGTCAAGGTCCTTGCGAAGCCGCTGTTTGGTGATGACAAGAGTGATGTGAATGGCGCAGAAGGGATCAATAAGTCTAAGGGGAAAGCGGTCAAAGCCCCACGAAAACTCAAGTCGGAGATCGCGGCCTCGAAGATGAGGGAATCCTTGGTCTCTGAGATCATGGGGAACACGCGCCTGGCTAGTGACCCCTTCTTGGAGCCGAGGAGCAGGGACTCGACGAAGACTTCGACCACCCTGCCGGGCTTGAAGAGGAAAAGATTAACCGAAAGCGAACCACCCCAGCCCCCTGACGAAGGGCCTGCTGGAAAGGTGGTCGCCGTATCATCGGGATTGGTGGATTACGACTCAGACTGACACGGTTGTGAGAGACAGGGACAGCGTTGATTATAGTGATAGATTTCTAGACAGTTTTTCATGATACCCCATATATTTCACTTCTACAATTAGCACCTAGCTCTATGGTTTCTAGCATTTGGTTGAGCATTCTTGAAATTAGGGCCTGTTGCTATGTGCAAGTATTGAGACCTAGGTCTCCCGCAACGAACAATACCCTCGCGTCATCAAATCCAGAACCTCTAGCCTTGTTCCTTGCCCTCACGCGAGTACCCCCGAAACTGTTGGGCAGGAGCAATGCTGGGCTAGGAGCTGAGGAGAGAGGCGACGATGATCTTTCCGGCCTGCGTCCCACTCCCTCGAAAAGAAAAAACACATCTAGAGCAAAAGCAAGAAACACGCGGCGTCCTCCATCCTTACACAATCCAGAAGTTCCCATGCAACCTACCCATGATAGCCATTGACGCCATGATGAAAATGAGAAAGCAAATTGCTATCGCAACGGGCGGTAGCCGCCCGCGCCGTATCGCTGCCTACACGTCGTCCATCTGGCCCGCGGGCTCGTCGTCGTCGTCGTCGCCGAAGCTTCCCACCGAGCTCATGTCGTCGTCGTCCTCGCTCTCGGCGCCGGCCTCCTCGGCTGCGTCCTTGCTTGCGTACCGCTGAACATACTCTGAACCGGCTGTGTCAGTGATTTGAAAAGGCGAGGATATGCAAAGACTGGAGATTTGGGAGACCATAGCCACAGATAGTTTTACATACCCCGTACTTTGGCGTCGTAGCCCTTAGGATCCCTAAGCATCAAAGCGGCGGCCTCGCCGTTCAACGGGTCGGACGGGTTTGGGTATCGCAGCAGGTGTGGCAGGAATGCCTCGAAGATGTTGATCATATCGTACATCGGCGACCATGTCTGGTTGATGACATCCAAGCAGACGGAGCCGGACCTGTTTCCCACGACACTTATTTAGCCGTGCTCTTCAAGTATTCCTGCTGCTCGCTGTACGGCACCGACAACACTCCTCATCACATTATAAGGTAGGGTTCTTTGCCCACTTACAGCTCGTCTATGTTTGGGTGGAAGATACGGTTCGTGAACCCGATGCTGGGAGATTTGTAGGGGTACTGGTCGGGGAGCTCGACGTGGACTTTCCAAACACCACCTTCGAAAGGAGTCTCGGTTGGGCCCTTGAACTTGATGTAGAACTCTTGCCTATAACATGGTGTGTAAGTCGTTCGTTTCGAAATCGGGCAGCTCGTTCGTTTCGAGGTGGTTGCTTACACTGTAGCCAGTCAGTCAGACGGGGAGTCGAGGAAGGTGTTCCGGGGCATTTACTCACTGTTGTCGTTCACCAGGGTAACCTCGTAGTCACTCATCAGCCTGCGGAAGTTAGCATCGAGGGCAGGGGAGGTCGTTCGGCGGGTCATACATCCTAGAGGCTAGTTAGCAAGCGTCAAGCGTCACCGCGATACGCGATACCGGTAGATTCGGGAACGCACTTCATCACCTATAGCAGAAGGCAAGGTCAGTATCTCCATGCTAACCCGTTCTTTGTTCCCAAAGTTATGGGCAAAATGGAAAGCTTACATCAGTCTCGATCCTTCGCCTTGGACTCGCCATTTTGGGTATTGTGGTGGTGTGGTTGATTGATTGATACTGCAGCTTGTTGGTGATGATCAAGTCCCGGGATTGGAATACGATATGGTTCCCCAATTCACTGGGGGTACTTGTTATTCGCGTCAGGTAGAAAGAAATCAGGAGAGGCTGTCGAAGTTTTGCATGAAATAGAAGGGAGGAAGAGGGGTTGAATAGATACGGCCTCGTATGAACTCCTTTGTGGTTTGAGGGGGTGAAAGGGCACGAGTTGATGAATGGTTATGGAGTCATTCAGTCAGTTGAGTTGGGCAGCTTAGGTCACTTAAGTGGTCGTTACACTGACGTTGCGTTGCTGGCGCCGGGGAACGGAGCCATGACCACATGCTGAGTGGACCTCAAACACTGCAGTAATGCACTGTGGATAGAGGGGGTCCAAAGCTGATAAGAGATAAGGAACCCTTGTCTTTATGCACAATGGCAGAAGAGGCCGCGTGACTTACACACCCACCACTTACACAGTAATAAAGGTGACTCGGCAGTGTCTACAGATAGTTAGGTAGGTACAGACTCACTCACATGGTAGACCCTGGAAGATATAAGTCAACCAGCTCGATGATATGGCGATGCATAGTGGTTTGTACAGTTAATTATCAGGTGACATCAGGCATAAACAGCTCTTAGTTCCGGAACATCAGGTTGAAAGCATGTTCTGTCCACGCGAATATCGGAACCTTGTTATACACCAAAACCACTCCCTAAACGCGAATTATTATCATCAAGGCACCCATATACTCTCCTAGCTAAATAATCCTCTGCATATCTAGCCATAGTTTCAACATGTGTTACCTCCAAACCCACCGTTTCCCCCTCCGACCGGCACATGGCACGTGCGCACCTTAAACGCGGCTTAGCCCGGGCCTGCCGAGCCCCGGTCCCTTGTTCCAGGCCTTCGGTTCTACGGGTAAGAGATCATTACGGAATAAGGCTGGGGCCGTTTACATAAGAAAACGGTCGAGAAAACACCAGCAGCCGGGCTCGAAAATACACGGCAGTAATCATCATGACCATTCCAGTTAAAAGAGACGTCGCAAAAAATTCCAAGGCAATGGCTGGATCTCTTTCTTGATCCTTCTTCTGCTCCTCATTTTCCTACTTCTAGACAAGCAATACGTTCGGCCGCCAATTGAGACTTCGTAACTTGCCTTGCATTTTTCACCGTTGTGTATACCTAAGTACAGTACAATCTTGGACTTGCATTTATACTGCCAACATCCTACGAGCGAGTCAATCACTACCGGAATTGGACACCTTGAGTTATTCATAATGCTTTCATTATCATCAAGCCTGCGCACATGCGCCGCCTCGCTGGCGCGCACCTCATCACGCCCATCAACAGCCCTCATCGCCACCACACCACTCCTGTCCTTCTTCCAGACTAGGTACTCCTCCCACTCACCCATGGGCACACCCTCTCCAAACCAACGGAAGAAAGTCACCCTCGGCGCCCTGCGGTCGATGCACAAGAAGAATGAACCCATAAGTGTGATCACCGCGTATGACTTCCCGTCAGCACTCGTTGCCGACGTCGCAGGGATGGACATAATCCTGGTGGGGGACAGCCTGGCCATGGTCACCCTGGGCATGGAGGACACGAGTGAGGTGCTGGTGGAGGAGATGCTGTTGCATTGTCGGAGTGTTGCTAGGGCTACCAAGTCTGCCTTCACAGTTAGTCTCACTATCCATCCCATCCTACCTCACCTCATCCACTCACTCACTCACCCAACCACCAAACCAAAACCGGAAGCCCTCCTCACTGACACAACGCACACAGGTCGGCGACCTACCAATGGGATCATACGAGATAAGCCCCGAGCAGGCCCTAGAGACAGCCATCCGCTTCGTCAAGACGGGCCGCGTGCAGGGCGTCAAGCTCGAGGGCGGCAAGGAGATGGCCCCCTCCATCCGGCGCATCACCACCGCCGGCATCCCCGTCCTGGGCCACGTCGGCCTGACCCCGCAGCGCCAGAACGCCCTCGGCGGCTTCCGCGTCCAGGGCAAGACCGCCGCCGGCGCCCGCCGCCTCCTCGAGGACGCCCTGGCCGTGCAGGAGGCCGGCGCCTTCGCCATGGTCATGGAGGCCGTGCCCGCCGAGGTGGCCGCCCTCATCACCCAGAAGCTGTCCATCCCGACCATCGGCATCGGCGCCGGGAACGGGTGCTCTGGCCAGGTCCTGGTGCAGATCGACATGATGGGCAACTTCCCCCCGGGCCGGTTCCTGCCCAAGTTTGTGAAGAGGTATGGTGATGTATGGTCTGAGAGCTTGAAGGCTATTGAGACGTACCGGGATGAGGTCAGGAGCCGCGCGTATCCTGCCCCCGAGCACACGTATCCCATATCGAAGGAGGAGCTGGAGGAATTTGAGAAGGGGCTTTAGAGTAGGTGGTGTGTTTGGTTCTGTCCTTTGCATGGCGTAGCGTGGTGTAATTAGACAGCCGCGAGGCGGACCGAGGCGGGCATAGCAATACTGTATCCCAAGCGTATTTCGAGTGACATGGCACTATCGTGTTAGGTGTTCATCCAAAGGCCGGCGTCATCGAGTACCCAACATTCAGCTGGTCGTTCGAGTCCTTGAAGCACTGTCACATCAATCGCCAATGTCAGCCACACATCCCCCCATCATCAACGCACTCGCACACATATCAGAACCAGTCACCAAATCAGTACTCACCCTCCAAAGATTCCCCACCACCTCGTCCAGCGCCGGCGCAAACGTAGAGTTCACATACAGGAACAGGCTCTCCGTCTCCTTCACCTTGAGCGTCCGCCGGAGGTACGCCACCACCGCCTCGAACTTGGACGTCGCCGAGATGGTGCTCCTCTCCCTGCGCGCCGGCAGCGGCGGCGCCGACCCCCCAACCGGCTTGAACCGCACCACCACCTTCTCCTGCGCGAACGTCGTGCCCACCTCGGCCAGCGCCGCCGTCGCGTCCCGGGGCAGGTGCGTCAGCACGAGCGACGCCGTCATCGTCAGCGGCAGGTCCGGCGACCCGCTCCGGTCCGGGATGTCGGGGCTCGCGGCCGTGCCTGCGCCCGCGGGTGCAGGGAAGGACGTGGGAGGCTGCGGCGGGGACGACATGGCTGGTTCAGGTGTATGCCTCGCGTGTCGCGGCTTTTCAAGGGTCGTCAGTTGAGGTAGGACGTTGATTTAGTATGTTATCGATACTATTGTCAATATGATGGGCCAGTGTATACAAAAGGGGTGGAAGGAGATTTTGCGTGACACAATGTCAATGTAGGAACTGAGGTGAGAATAGAGTTAAGGTTGCCGAGACAGTTATGTCGATCGAAGTTCCGCGGGGTAGCTCATCTGCTGTCTGCTTGCTGAGAGCTCCAAGAAGCTTATCGATAAGGGAGCTCCCGCGCCTCTCCTTTCCTCTGACATTCATGATTGCGAACAGGCCTTCGACTTCATATACGACATTGCTTTGTTTTTCTCAACATCACCATATAGAGGACTGGATGGTGGATGTCCGGGCCATAAACAAGAATCATACCTGATCTACCGCACATGAGAGGCATTCGTCCTCATATCACGTCACTGACTGAAACGGACCGTCCCTCCTTCGTAGACAGGCGCAAAGATTTCCTTGATGAATGTTCATATTCTTAACACGGCTTATGTATGCAACTTAATATACATAAACCCTTGTCTCTTTGTACGTAAGTCCGGGAGCCTCGCCGCCAGGGACATCTCGTCCGTCTGCCATTCCAGGCAGAGAACCATGTCAGACCTGACCTGACCTAGGGCTGGCCAAAATTAGAAACCCCGTCCTCGTCAATGCACAACACCTTCCCCTTCCCTTTAGACCGTCCGGGTCCTCTATCATTTCAAGTCATGTTTCAGTTCACCCAAGTATGTGCCGAAGGAAAACCTCATTAACACCGTCTCATGCGGACTCATCGCCCCATCATCCCTTCGTACCGACCACCATATATGCTCCGCGCAAAGAATACTTCGCAGAAAAGGAGGTATCAAGGAGCGTACCAGAAAAAACGGGGGCATGTGCTGTTGAAAAGCAATTCCATAGTGAGGTATCATCGCACGTCGCTCCTCCAGGCCCCATAAATACCATGCTGGAGCGTGCCAACCAAGTATCAAAATAACAAAAGTGGACGGGCAAAGTGCCATGCGGCGGTGATATGCAGCTTTTCGCTGAACGACTGCAAAAATTGCATTGCAAAAGAACTCATTTGATGCAAAGCGATGGGTATCAGCAAGCGGAGCGAATGAAGCTGGATGTTTGTCAAGATGCTGCTGCAAAGGGTGGAACTAGTGGAACTGGCCAAATGGTTATGGGTGGCTGGCTGGCTAGCTGGCGTATTGGCGAAACTGTAGCCTTTTACCAACGGCCAGGCTCTTCGCCGAGCTCATCGGAGTACTTGGGAAGGCGCTCAAGCTGACCCAATAACTTATCCAGATCAGACCAGTTTTCATCGTTCTCAGCGAACTTGCGATGCTTTCTCGAGAGAATGTGCTGTTACACCGGTCAGTGTTGTGTTAACGAGAAGGAACTTTTCAATGAGACTTACCTCGTCGAAGTCTGGGTACTTGTCCTGGCAATTCTCACAGTACCCTGGCTTCAGGTCCCGCTTCTTAGGCTTGACGGGGACGGCAACGGGGACGCTCTTGGTCCTCTTGTGCTCTTGAGGCCTCTCCTCGATCTGCGCCAACTTCCGAGAAGCCACTCCAAGACTGGCCGAGCGCTGGAACGTGCTATTGTCCATGCTCATCTCAGCAAGACGACGTGAGCTCATATCCTGAGACGTCGGGTTCACCGAGTTTGCGTTGCTTTTCTGCAAGACTTGACGCTGTAGGCCGTGTAGTTCCTTGCTTGTACCTGCCTTGGCCCCGAGAATGCCTGTCGCCGACGAGATCATCTGGGATCGAATAGCAGATGTGATGTTCGATGGCTGTATACCAGATGCAACAGGCTCACCGGCGAGAAGACGGGCCGATCGCGCACGGCTGGTGAAGGCATTTTGAGGTTTAGCGAAGTCAATGTTGGGAGGATTGGCAGCCTTGGCGAGGTCGAAGACTTCGGGCACACGTGCAGGATTTGCGCGAGGGTTGTGGCCATGCTCCATCTCAGTGAGACTTCGTTTCGCACCCATACCGGCAGTGCTTGGGGCTGGAGGAGCCTTCAGCTTGGGAGCTGCATTCACCACCGCCGCTTCCTGGCGCTGCTTCTCCAGTGCCCTTTCACGGGCCTTCTTCTCTGCGTGGCGCCTCCGCTCGTTGGGATCCTCCTCCTCGACAAAAGGACAACGTCCGCTCGAAGTTGTCCGGAACTGAGGCCAGTCTCCATCTTTCTTGTCCGCAACCTTGGCGTACTCCCTGACCATGATTGGCTTCTGTTTCCCCTCAATGTCGTAAACATAAATGAAAGGGCCCTTGAAGAAAATCAACTCTTTGGTTGCCACAGTCGGGTCTCTGTCCGATGGACCAGTGGTTCGCTCCTTGTTAAGAAGCTGGGCCAGGTTGGCCTGCTCGGTTGCTTTGGGAGCGTTTGCAGTTCGAAACGGATCAGGATCGTTCAAGACTTGTAGGACGCGCACCAACTTAGCAAACGTCCATATTTTCTTGTTCATTTCTTGCGCTCGAACGAGGATATCGGTTTTTCGCGCGGTTGGGGGTTGATGCAATATGTTGTCGTCTGTGGCAACAGGAACAGGCAGTTTCCGGGGGGCGCTCTCGAACAGTCGTCTCCGGACATCTTTCACGACCGTGTCGCGGCTCAGCAAGGACGGGTCAATAGTCTTGGGCATCTCATGTGCCCCACGTTGGTCGTGAATCGATTCGGAGGCATGATCAGCGGCGTCATGGCGGGCAGGGGCAGGTTTTCCGGTAGGGATCGGGCGTGTCGTAATGACATGGGTGATGTCCTTGGAGAAGAACTTCTCCTCTCGCTGTTTGATAGAAGGTCAGTGGTTCGAAGCAACAACAAAGGATGGGCGGCCGGGGTCACTCACAGCACCCAGGTGTACCAATTGTTTTACGATCTTCGCACTCTGTTCGCTGGAAACGCTTTCGAAGTAGAACACAAAGCCGGGGAAGTTACGGCGCGTGACCTGTTGCCATTGTTGGACCCGGGCCCTCTCATCCTCCTGTTGAGATGGCCTCGGAGCCTTCTCCAGGGATGTCTTGTCATCCCTGTGTGGGCGGGTAGGATCTCGTCGGACAATTTTGACCTGCCGCACGGGGGACCTTGAAGCCTTCTCGGTTCCATCATTCAGCATCTGCTTCTTTGCCGGGGGCGGCTGGCCGTACGGCTCTTCCCTTTGGACACTGGCATACGCCCTCTTGGTGTGTCTTTGCTTGTTGAAGGCCGTAGCTAGAGCGGAGTTTCGGACTGGAGAATTGGCGGCATTCTGGTTGGAGGAGAGAGGGATTCGTCGGGTCGAGGTGGACATTATGGATGGATATGAGAAGATGGGGGGTGGCGATAGGGATACAGTTGCCATGTAAATATTGTTCTCTATGTCAACATGCTAGTGTTTTGTCGAGTCTTGGTATCTCTGGCACCGTTGACCGTGGACGACGCTGCCCAAATGGGATGTACGGCGGGCGTTAGGCAGTGGGCGGAAGAGGTTGGCCCGGAGTGAGACGAGGATGACGATGCACCTGGTCCTGGTGGAGTTGAGTGTTCCAGGACTCGGAGGACCTCAACTGGGTCAACAGCACGCGTCTGGCCGTCTCCTCGGAGTAGTACGAACAAGAAAGGAGAGGAGCCGGTCAATTGGGCTGACAGCAGTATTAAACGGCTTGGGAGGGGACACCGACGAGTGCTGCACGGTTGTAAAGGAAGGAGATGATGGTGCAGGTGTTGTATGGTCCAAATGCGTCCGTCGATGTCTCACGCACTGATGAAAATCGCGGTGGTTTGAGCACGAGTTCGAAATGGGGCATAACAAATACGCGCACGGGCCGTAGCAACCATGGAAGCACCCCCATTTTGCCCCACTTAATCAGTAGGAGCAGCAACGCGCAGCTACTTTCCCCTTTAGGAAATTCACCATCTGTTATGGTACTTAAGTACTTTAGAAGCGTTTGTCGACCCCTTCAATTCTTCGGATTGTCATCACTACCAAGGTACCTAGGCATCCACTGGTGTTTATTTGCACCAGCAGTGCTACTTGCATTTTGGGATATTGTTAGATGCTACATGAAAACCGCCTATTTGTGGCATGTACTGTACACTAACAGTCATACACTAATAGTAACTGGTTGCTGGGAAACTGTTTCCCGAGCCGGAGACGACTATATACTAAATACCTACTCAAGTAGGTAGGTACACAAGTGCAACGCCGCAACTGACCCTTGGGTTCTAGCTCGAACCAAGCTTCTTCATACCGTCAAGTTGGCTTCGAACTTGAAAGCACGCAGAAGATATCGGGAAGCCTCAACATTGAAGAACTTCTAGGTAACCCGCTGTCTTGTTCGCCTGTGATATTCTACAGAAGTCACTTGGTTCCACTCAGCTGAGCTAGACTCTGTGGATTCGGCCCGATCCATACTATGGTCCCTTATGGGCATATCTTGAGGTCTCGGATTTCCAAGACAAGCCCGTCCTCGCCTGCGAGTTCGAGAGACAAGTTGGTATTTACACAGGCCTCTGAACGGGCCGCACAATCCATACCCAAGTCAGAAGCGGTATAGAGACCAAAGAATGTGAAAGGTACAACCTCCCAATCCTTGGCTACTACCTGCTGGGGCTTGTGGACAGCACAGAACCACCCCGTGGAAACGTGTGATTCATAGAGAAGCCTCTTGATAACGTAAGCCCGGTCTATGGTGCGGAGAAGCAGAGATAGGCCCAGTACCAGGCCTTCAGGTTGCGAGAAATGGCCGGCTCGCGGCCAAGGCGGCTCGGTGTCAAGACCCATCTTGATCTCGATGTCGGTGAATAGAAACCTCGTGTTTTGACACGGTGAGGAGCTCGGCCGCTCACAAGTTCGATACACATCACTCAATGCGCACTTGACTGCCACCCTCCATGCGTCACATAACTGGACAAAGCTGTGGCCAACCCGTCCGAGTCCCTTACCATAGGTGTTTCGGTAGGCCGACGCAACGGTCATGTAGACCTTGTGAGCAACCCGAGCTCGACCCCGCCACTTCTCGGACGTTGTAGCGGCGGTCGAGTATCTCTCCAGGTGTGCACCAACGTTGGATGCCGTTTCGGTGATTTTGCCCGCTCGGTCTTTCCAGATTGGCATGGAGCCGATGAACCCGAGGTACCCATCACGATTCAGAGTCTCCGTCGACAGGCAGGCGATATCCCAGAAGACGTCGTCCACGGGTTTGTCATAATCGACCTCGAGGGCCTGCGGATCGAAACCGGGATCGAATCGACCGGCCAGCCCAAGAAGCCCATAGATCCGATCCACTTCCCGTGTGCTTGTGCAATTCGACAGCATCGCGACCAATTCCACAAACCCCAGGCGTTGGTTGCATTTCATATCATCCCTGAGCTCGGACAGCTTGAATATCCAGTGGCGTAAAACACTTGCCGGTCTTCTGTGCTCATACAGGTGGTCACTAGCCGCGTGCATGTGTCGCACGAGATCTTCGAACCGCATCTCGACAGGACCATAGACAACGAAGCACTGCTTCGCGCATATGACCTCCTGGAATATCCAGACCCGCTCCCAATAAGTTTCGTTAAAGAGGTGAGTCAAGGCATCCCAGACTCGGATCGTGACGGGGCCAGACAGATTGGCAGGCTCATCAAGCCAGAGGCTATGTTGGCCAACCTCCGCCATGGTTCGCAATGCTTCAGCACCACGCGGATCTTCCCCAATCCATGAGAGGACATGGTGTGCTTGGGAATAGATATCCCCCATCCGCTGCACCTGTTCGTTGCGCTCGCTGTGATTACTCTGGTCTAGACATATCGAGTCTATCCAGAGATAATCGGTCATATCGTTCTGCCAAGCCCGGTGGAAAAAGTGCCAAAGGTTCTCGTGGATCTTCCGGGGCAGTCCATTGATGCAGATTATGTGACTGGGAGTCGGGTCACCCCACAGGTAGGAGAGTGCAACGTACTCGGGGCCTGCGTTGCCGTCGAAGTGTTGCAGCGTGCAAGCTATGTTGCCGCTCTCGAGGTCTGGAAGGACGGTGACGAGCCTGATCCAACCTTTGGTGGGCAGCGGTTCATGTTGAAATACCGATTCTGGCGGTATTATGGACATGCTGTGGTAGTCCGACGGTCGTCAGTCTGTCCTGACTCCTGGGAGGGGAGGGGGGCTTCAACGCTGGTGGCTGTCACTGATGTCTGCCGAGCCACATCTCAAAATTCCGTCTCACTCGGCCTGATTTCATTGAAGGGATCAGATCGAAGTAGTGATTTTATGACTTTCCCCTGGCTTGTTGCAATATGCGGAGGTAGGCAGAGTCGACCCAAAAAGGCGCAGCTGATTACATAATCCATGCTGCTTGGAAACCTTCGTCGAGACCAAAATACAGTCCTTCAAGGTCCCTTGAATGCGACCTAGGTAAATCAGTATGCTAATTCTAGACTTTGATGGGGAATAAGGCATTTTCTGAATTCCAGTCTAAAACAGAAATACCCATAATTGCCCTTGTGAGAAGCTGTATACTAAGTTGCACTGGGAGATATGTACATATAGGTTGACAGAACATTTCTCCAGATGAACGCATGTCGTGCCTGCGCAAGTTAATTTTAAATTTCCGATTGCTTCGTCGCTTAGGTCCTATCAGTCGAGCTTGTATGAAATTGATTCTCAATACATTCATATTCAATGACGGTTGAATTTCAGCCGAAATTGAGAATATAGCTCCAGGACCTCCAAAAAGGGCCTATGAACAACCTGTTACAGTACGTCGGCGATACTCTCATTAGGTGGCCCTTGCAATATTCCTCTCTTGCACGTGTTTTACTGCAAGTATCCCTCTTTCGATGTGACATGCTGAACAATCAGAAGGACAGTCTTTTCTCAAGACATGGGGGGGGGCCCAGGTGGCATCCAGCTCAATGCTCCCATTGCCATTCTGTTTCTCACGATCTCCCTTTCTGCACACCTGATCTTCTATACATGTAATCTTTGAAGAGTAAGGAGAGCCATATATAAGTCTCAAGTACCTCACCTGCACCATAGTCTGGCTGGCATCGAATATTGAATCCTCTGTATTGCATGTTTCTTTTCCTTCCGTACCAGTTGACCGCCCCCCCCCCCTTCCCGTTTCATCGCTGTTGTTTCTTTTATATCATTTTTGTTCTCTTCTTTGACTTTTGTTTGATCTGAAAGATTTCTGATATGTTCCGAATCACTTACCAACTACGTCTACGAATGGGAACACTAATGTATATCCTCTGATTTAGTATCACATTTACAAAAAGGCTGTATCTACCAATTCCCACGGTTCAATCCCTTTGCGGCAGAGCCTCCCTCCAGCGTCCTCGCTCCGAGCGTCGCTGCCTCGATCTCTGGTATGAGATGCTGATAGCAGGGGGTAACCATGAACAACTCACCGGTGTCACTGCCAAATTTTCGAGTAAGGCGGGTGATCGCTGGTATCTCTCATCGCCAATCGAGGGCCACCATGCAGCATTATGTACTAGTATCAACTACATATTACTCGCTTCGATACTGTCACCCCGAATCTCATCTCAGTTTAGATAGCTCTGTACCCTCTCCTCGCACCAGTCGTAGACCTTACTGGCCCATCCAGACCCGCCTTCGTCAACCCCCCGCAAAGCCTGAAGCAGGTCTCCCCTCTGTCCAGGATGCCACCTGCCATTGCACATACCGTAGCGTCCCGCGATGGCATCGTCGAGGGTAACCTCGTCGGAGAAGCCCATCCATAGGTAAGTCTCGGCTCCGTGCAGCGTGGGATCATGGAGCAGGGGCTTCAGGAAGATGTAGAGGAACCACGGGGTATACTGCCACATGTTGGTGAGGTAGGTCCCAGGGTTTGCGGCGACGTAGGCGACGGCGCCCTCACCGCGCGGCTGGCGGCGCGAGAGCTCGGACGAGAGGAACCAGGACGCCGCTTTGGACGCGCTGTAGAGCTCGACGTAGTCCATTTTCTTGGCGGACTCTTGGTCGTCGATGAACTCCTGGCGTACGCCACTCTTAGGGGAGCCCGTCTCGACGAGGAGGGATGCGGCCCAGACGACCCGCACACTGCCCGGTGGGCTTCGCCTTGCCGTGCTGGAGAGGATGGGCGTCAAAAGCCGGGCCAGTAGGAAGGGCCCGAGTGTATTCGTGGTGAAATGGTACTCGTTGCCCTGAGCTCCAAGGGGTGCATTCTTGCGTCCTCCCGTGCCTGCGTTGTTGAACCTGAAGATGTCAAAGTCAGTAATGTGCATATCGCTATGGGGATCAAGATGCAATGAACTCACAGCACATCAAGTCGCCCGTTCGGACCCTCGCGGTCGAAGAACTCCTGAGCGGCTTTCTTGACGGACTCGAAGTCCATCAGGTCCATGTGTATGAACTCCAAGCTTCCGGGCTTCTTCGTGGCATCTTTTCCGTCGTAAGAGGCCTTGATGCGAAATATGGCCTCCTCTGCACGCTCCTTTGACCGGGTGAGCATGTAAACCTTGCCTCCAGCGCCGTAGAGGGCTTTCGTGAGCTCATAGCCCAGACCGTGCGACCCGCCCGTCACCACGAAAACCTTGCCAGCCTGACTTTGCAAGTTGGACCCATTGATTGGTCCCGGGGGCGGGAATAATTGCGTCCAAAGGGTACGAATTGACACGGACATATTGGGTGAGTGTCTAGTTCATTGGACTTTGGGTGGCGTTGTGTTATGGATTTTTAGTATGGAGCCTGAAAGTGGCAATGAGCCCCTACTTTCAATCTTCTTGCTGGTTTCGTTTCAATATTCAGGGGAGTACTCAGATATGTAAATTGTGGATGAACATCAGACCCGGTGTTCCTGCGCCTGCAGGTGCAGGTCAGTGATTTATATGTTTATTCTTTGATTCATAATTTTACTCTTCTCTAATTTTGATTCTTTGTTCATCCGAGTCCGTTACAGGGAAGCTCGCGGATGTTTCCGAGAGTATCTCTAGGCTGCATGTAAGTGGCGCAGACCAACATGTTAGGAAACTAGCAACCAACAGCCAACAACCAACTGCGGATCTATTGGTGCTCAGCTAACTACTCTCGATAGACTGGATGCTGGTGCTGCAGGCTTACCAGCACTGTGTACATACCTCGTTGAACGATCCCTCGAGGCAGTCAGGGCTCAGAGGTGACCATATAGACTGAAGTCGACAGACGGAATTGAGGGACCATATGTTTTGGCTTGCACCGTGACCCTCTCACAAGTATACAATCAAGGTCCATAATTGAAACATATAGACTGGAGATAGTGCTATGAACACCCGTAGCAGGACATAAGAATAACACAACCTCCCAGAAAAGCTTGATTTCAAACTAGCTCGTTCTCCCACAACGAGACCCCAGAATATTGCCAAATTCCTGTCGCGAACAAGATCCTACCTAAGACTTTGTTAATTAGAGGCGTAAAAAAAAAGGATTGCATTTCCAACGTTCGATTTTTGTTACATGTGTATCTACTAGGTCTTTATACATGTTTCCACTTGAAATATTTTACTTGGTCCAGTGGCCTTATGTAGGAGGAAATTCCCCACCCAGTGCCTTAGGTGTCACCCGGGCGTCTGCCAGAATGCAACACACTTTCGAAACGCTCTGTTTATGAAGTTGTGAGGCGACTGGATTTTCTGGCGAATCCAACTGTAAATTAGTGGCTCTGGTCAAATAGCATATGCTACAGAAATAAAGTTAGAAAGATCTGTCGATACAGTATGACTACATGCATCAATGCTATTCCTGGGAAATCTAAAACCATGTCAGTAAACACTGGACAGTAAAATAACAATAGTCGATGGCAGACTGTCGATATACCCAGATTAGTAAGGTTAGTAGACCACAAACATCATTTCTCCAGCTCCAACATGAATTGCTCGAATTCACGATCACCCTCTGTGAAGTTGGAAGCCACCTGCATATGCGCGGCCATGGTCCGGAACCCCTGGGTCCAGGCCTGAACCAAGGAAGTACCGGTGGCACCTGGGCTCCCGCTTGATCTGGCAAGGATTTTGAACATGATCGAAGTGGTTTCTGACGTGATGCTGACCGGGTAACATGTCTTGTCCATTAGGTATGTACGCAGTATGGGCAAGTCAAGGCACCTATTGGCGGAGGATCCGATTTGGGGCGCATCTTTGAGATCTAGCTTCGAGCAAGTCCGATACCAGTTTGGGGCATATCCATGGCGATGTCAGAGGAAGAAGATTTAGCAAGCGGGAACACTTACCAATTACATAGTTGGGATGACGTAGAGCCTCGGGATATGGTATTACACAGAATACCTGGCTGGGCCATCATCGGGTCGTACATGATGCAACCCTGGCGAATACTGTGAGAATCACCCGCGCACATAATTACTAGATATCTGCAGTTTCGATGCAACCCATCATGGTCAGCCTTGAAAGATTGAGTGTATATATTAATATTGAAAGCATTCGGATTACACTGTGCAAATGAAAAAGTGTTCACGGATGACCATATTATAAGCCAGATCGATTATCAACATACTTAAGTACCTAGGTAGGTTGATGTGTGTACCCTAATGTATCCTGAATATCGCGCCGCAATTCCCCTGGCTGGTCTTCTGACGTGAGGGGATATTCTGCTTACGCCTAGAAATCTTATGGGACCAAGTACTGCTGCTTGGGGGCCTCTCGGTAGGTGTGGAACCTTGGAAGATGCGAAATCCTCAGCCTAACTCGAAACCTGGCCATTGGCACCAGTGAATGATTAGCGGCGTTTCCATAATGCTATCTCTTTTGGACAAGTGATATGCATCAAGTTATCAGTCAGCACTCTTGAAACTCAGGACATACATATATGTAAGCTTACTGCTCAACCACAGGCATTCTGAAGTCGTGATTACTCCAAGCGGCCTGCCAGATCAATGAACCTCGCCATCTTCATAAACAAATCGGAGTCGGTCAGCACACATAAATTAAAACGCAGTCATGGCAGGAGCAAACCAGGGCCGCATTATCATCGGCATCGCAGTAATGTTTGAGGTCATTGCCTTGACCGCTATCGTCCTGCGCTTCTGGTCTCTGCAGATAATCAGGCGGAAATGGGCCCTCCACGATGGGTTGATCATCATAGCATTTGTAAGTTGCCTCTCAGCTAGCCTGAAAGTTGTGCAGTCACTGATATCTGGAGGGCTCCACAATCAAGACCAGCATCACCGGGCTTGCCATCTGCATCATGCTGAGTGTCACCCACGGTGGACTTGGTACCCACGCAGCAGAGCTTGCAAGCACCCCGGGGAAATTGGTGGTCTTCCGAAAGGTAATATTTCCGCCGCCTATCAGAGGTAATTTCATAGTTTAGCATGGCTGATCTGGTCCCTGTGCCATATGGGGCATCCAGCTCCTCATCGCACTTCAAGTTTGCTGGGCGGTCGCCATGACCACCACCCGACTGTCTATCCTCAATCTATACATCCACCTATGCGGTACAAAGAGGGTTTTTCGCCAGGCTTGCTATCTTCTGATGGCTGTTTCCATCCTTTGGAGCATCGGAGAGCTGCTCATGGTCTTCCTGATCTGCCGGCCCCTGGCAGCGAACTGGGACACATCGATCGGCAATGTCACCCGTGGCAACGAAGCCGGGGGCTACCTTTCCGCAAATGCCTTCAACTTTGCCATTGATCTTGCCATTGCATTACTGCCAGCGCCCGTGCTCTGGAACCTCCAGATGCCCAAGTACAAGAAGATTGGAATTATAGTGATATTCGCCTTGGGTTCGCTGTATGTCTTCCTCGTCCCCCTCCCCCCAACGTGCACACGCAATCACACACACAACAGACAGACACACCCTTCCTTGACTCTTCCTTGACTAAGTCTCAACATCTTCCAGGGTCTGCATAATGGCTATTCTGCGTATTGCATTGTACAAAAGTGTTCTAGACTACACCAATCCCGACTTCACCTACTCAAGCACAACTCTCTACCTCTTCACATCCATCGATTCGTCATTGGGCGTCACTTTGGCATGTATGCCGCTACTGCGGCCGTTGGGAGAACGGCTGGAAAAGTGCTCGGCCTTGACATGGGTTAGGTCGGTGACAAATACGCTACGAGTCCCTTCAAGGAGTGCGTCCTCAGCAAGAGTCGGCTACAGGGAGACGGGAAGCTCGGACGGCCCGCGTTTTGAGAGTACTGCTAGCGGAGGTGGCTATCAGACGCAGAGCCTGGAAAGTGACACCGGAATATATGTCAAGCGCCAGTTTGAGCAGCGCACGATGCACAACTACGACCACGAGATGAATCGGTTCGGACCGTAGGTGGAGGATCACATAGAACCTTTCTCATGTTGACCGTGACTTGACTTGAATAGATCACCAGTGTTTCGTGTTCCAAAGGGCTCATCCCACTTACATATGGTGAATCACAAACACGCAGGACGACTGCTCATGTTTGAAGAGACTCCTTCTATCATCTCCTATGTATTCAGGTGAAATCCAGCTTCCCAGGCGTTAGTGGAGTTTCTCGCATACCTGGTATTAAACAACAAGAAACTTCCCATCCGAGGTTTCTGAGTCGCAAATGGAAAGTCAGGTCATCATAGCCATTAGGCAAATACGAGTCGGGGCTCAGCTTTGGCTGGCCTCTGTTAGGGTCAGCAAGGGATACGGCTGGCTTAGCTGCTTGAACTCCGCACTTTGTCCTTCATTAGTAACAATTCAAGGGTATGATCAATCATGGGTGGTTGAGTCCGCAGGAAGGGAATATGCCCACATTGAAACGATTGTATGGAGGCCTGTTCGGGACTTGGAGGCAAGATTTGAACCCCTTTACTCTGTCTGTGACACTTTGCCCTGGTCAATCCTCATACGAAACCAGAACATTGAGGTGTGGCTTTCTCCCCCACATCGAAGTAAGTACATGTTACGGATATCTGGCCGGTAACGTGGCTTTATGGAAGTTGGGGGCTTCCTGACCACACATGTGCACTGCTACAACATTCATTGACGCTTATGGTTGCCTCTAACTGCCTCAGCCTGCGCCGCAACACCCTCGTTAGCTGCTCCCGCATCAATACCAGTTACAGGCCAGGATTCCACGATAAGAATAGGATCGAGAGAAATTGGAGTCATAGGATCTGGGGGCTGAGAATAAGCCTGGAAAACACACCTGGCGGCATCAACGTTGTAAAACGGCTGGCGCTCACGAGGCAACCGTAGGTTTCGCCGGGGAATCCTCCCAGGTCGGTGGACACTCTCAGCTGTCTGGGTCCTATAGGGTCGGAGCGGACAAGGTGCTCGAGTGGGAGGTGGTCAAGGCCTCGGGTGAGCACCCCGTGGCCACTCCTACCCAGAACTCGGATCTGTACTGGGTTCTGAGCGGCGGCGGCGGCGGTACTTACGCCGTGGTAGTTTCCATGACAGCACGGCTGTTCAAGGACGGCCAGATAGCGAGTGCAACACTGGCTTTCGATGTCAACAGCACAGGTGGGGTGGACGAGTTCTGGGACGCGGTCGGCGTGTTCCATGAGGAGCTGCAAAGCATTGTCGACAGTGAGGGCGTGGTGGGGGCCTACCTACTCGGGAACACCGGCTTGACCGCCTATTCGATCACGGCACCCGGACACACGTCAGACACCCTTTCGACGTTATTAAGCCCCATGACCTCTGCTCTGGTGCAATCAGGCACGGGCTCTGTCACACAACAGTCGCTAGGCTTGACGCTGCACAAGGCCGGCGGAGGTTCTACAACCTGTACGCCAAGACGCTGGCGCCCCTGATGCAGTATGTAAATGAAAGTCCCGTCATGGGATGCCGGATGGCGTTACGCGACAACATGGCTAGCAACAGGAGCGCTGTCATCGAGAGCTTCCGGACCGCCACGGATGGTGGGAAGTTCTACATGGCCCCCACCGCCCTCAACACCAACAGCCCGGCGCTTGTCGCGGGGCCCGTCGCCGACAACGCGGTGCAGCCCGGGTGGCGAGACGCCTTCATCTCGATCAATGTCATCAGCTCGGAGTGAGACGGGAACAACGACTGGAGCGAGGCTGCGGTGTTGCAGGACGATCTGATCGGCCGTGTCCTGCCGGCTATGGAGGCAACCACCCCGGGCTCGGCTGTGTACCTGAACGAAGGCAACTGGGCGCAGCCTGACTGGCAGCATCTCCTCTACGGCGCCAATACGAGCGACTTCTGCAGATTGAGGACAAAAACGACCCGCGCGGTATGTTCTACGGCTTGACGGCTGTCGGGAGCGATGCTTGGCATGAGGACGTCGAAGGGAGACTCTGCCGAACGAAGGCGAACGAAGGCGAACCATATCCATAATTAGATCCAGTCTTTCTAGACGTGTGCGTAGGACTAGACGGCTGTGGGCATGTATTAGTGTTTCTCATTCCTAGACGTGATAGACGCAATAGACTATGGAGTATGTATCAAGCTTAATTAGAAAGACGGTAACACCTTGAGAATAACATTTACAGCACCAGGGCATCGCTGGTCGTCACCGAACTCATGTCCGGCCTTTCCATCTCCTCAACCTTACGTCTGGGAGCCCTGGAGGGTAGAAGTGCAGAATGGGAGCCCATCAGCAATGATAATGGGGACCTTGGGCTTGCCTGTGAGTGGTTAGATACGGAAACATACAGATGATCACTTCAAGTTTGTGATTCTATGACGGATATTCGAAGGATCAACTGAACTAGCTCAATGTACCATACCCTAGGGTATGTGAATATCATGTTGTTGATATGAGATATTGTATCAGGTTCCGATCACTGGCTTGTCTGGAGTTGTCTGGAGTTGTCTGAAGTTGTCTGAAGTAGAAACTTATTCCCAATTCATCTAGAGGTAGGTACTTAGCCTTTATTGTTAGCTAGTGCAGTGGTCAATTCCAGTGTTTAGGGAGATGCGCATCGTCTCTCAAGTAAAACTCCAATATTGTCTTCAGAGATGGCCCCTTTTGAGAGTACCAAGTAATTAACTAGGAATAGTGAACTATCATTTCTCACTTTCCTCCGTCCAAATATCAAGTTCACCACCCTCACTTGAACTTACAAAAGCCGGGAGTGGTTCTGGATTGATTTAGTGTATTAGCCAGGTTAGTTAGGAGTATAAACATGCATCGATAATCTCCGGATATTATGTCCCAGGAATGCGAGGACAGAATGATCAAACACCAACAACAATGGTCAAGTAATTCAAACTTCGATCCTTCGAGATTAGTAAGGTTAGCAGAACACAGACATCAATCACCCAGCTCCAACATGAATTGCTCAAAGTCGCGATCACCCTCCGTGACGTTGGATGCCACCTGCATCTGCGCGGTCATCCTGTTCTTCCTCCACGGCGGCACACTGCTGCCTATGCCCTTCCTATCAGGGCAATCCCGCGCCAGATGGCCCGAGTTGTGACAGACATGACACGTAACATTCGCCGCAAACCTCTTCGGTTCCAGGCAAGCGTACTGTCGATGACTATGCTGGCCGCAATTCTGACACACCTGCTGCTCGTCGTCGCGGAAAGTCCCATTCACCTGAGCCAGCTGGCGGAGCTGCTCACGCTTCCGTTCGTTCTGGTCCTCCGGCACACATATGACAGTCTCGATGACCCTGTTGATTAGCCCCTTTGCCTTTTCCACCTTCTCCCGGCTGTCCGCCTCGATGAGGCAATGCAGTGGCTCCTGCAACTCGTCAGTAGTCGCCCGGTAGGGACGGCTGCTGCCCCTGCCCTCCTTGACCGAGCCCCTGCCCCTGATGACGATATTGGCTCCGGACTCCGCGTTCATCTCCCGCAGGCTTTGGCCGCGGGGGCCCAGGATCTGGCCGATGAAGTTCAGGGCGGGGAAGTCCCTGACGGGGATGAAGACCTTCTCCTTGATCAGACCGCCACGTCGCTGGTAAGTTCGGAGGTTGTGAGGCGCTTTGTACCCGTTGAAGGTCTTCTGTGCGGCGTCAACTAGCCTCTGGAGTTCTTCCTCCAGGCGCTGGCGGTGCTGTCGCTCGCGGGTATTAGTGCGGCGGCCAGAGGCGTCGTATCCAGGTGGTGGCGAAGGAGACCTGCGGGTATTAGTTCTGTCGCTGTCGTTAGTTTGTAGGCTTTGGCTGATTTCCTCGATGCGGAAATGCATGACATAGGCCTCGATCTGCTCAGCAGTCATTGCAGCTGTGATAGCTGTATCTAGCCCGGTGGATTTTGAGGCCTGGCTTTCAGTACCCCATCGGGATGTTCGCTGGCGGCCTCGATCCTGATGGGTTTGAGAATCATGAGACATGTTGAGATGTAAGGTCGGCTTGTCTCTTGGAACTGTCTGAGTACGCTAGGGTTTATTAGTAAAAGTGTTGCTTAAGTTTGTCCAGTATCAAATTGACCTCTTTCAACTGGAGATTGGGCGAGGGGAGGGTGCTTTATATAGACACATGGAGACGCATATGACTCAGCCATGATCTTCCAAGCTATAAACTTTGGTCAAACTTGACCAAAGTTCATAGCGCCTACTACAGACTTAGTGCTTAGGTGCTATGGCACAGAGTTGCTGGTAGGCCTATTAAGGGCCCTGGCAAGGTCCAGTCTGAGCTTCTCGAAAGTGCTGACCAGTAAGAGGACCAATAGTTTAGTATATTTCTCCGTGACGTATCAGCAACTTTTCGTTACTTACTTCTGTGGCCTAAGGGCCAGCCCCTTAACCCCCCAGATTCTGAAGGAGTGAGGGCAGGAATGGAACGACTGATTCGGATAGTAGGATGGAGATCGAGTTATGAGCACAACCGCACATTTGGAGAAATATAAACTAGATCAAGAACTCGGGTCACACTTTTTAAAATAAACTAGCTGATATGTTCATCGCTTCCTTTTTGGGGGTCGACATTGGTTATCAGACCTGTTGGATTAGATAGGATCATGAGGCAGATTCGCAGTGACTCTGAAGCTACTTACACGACTGAG